>JAUTXW010000667.1:0-600000 GCA_030620095.1 Kuschelorhynchus macadamiae | reverse complement strand
GTAGAGTGGTGGTTAACACAGAACAAGTTATAGTTGCGCAACGCTCGAGAAGGAACATTAAGTTGTATTGATGATACAGTTCGGAGTTCAGGACAGTCTGTCTGGCCATTAATAATTTTAAAGACGAAATTCAGGTCAAACAGTAAGCGCCTATATCTAATTGTGTTCAAATTCATAATTTGTAACATGTGGGTTCGATGATATTTTTCCATGTTAATGTTAAGTTTATAAGCAGCAAATTGTAAAAATTTGTTCTGAACTCTCTCAATAACATCAGCATGTGATTGGTAATAGGGTGACCACACAACAGATGGATATTCAAGATTGGATCTAACTAAAGCACAATAGAGGATTTTGCCAGTATTAGCAGAAAATTCAGAGCAATTTCTTAATACAAAACCCAACATCACCCAACAGAAACTTAGTTTCTCGTCAAATAAAACTCTGAGATCCCCGACCATATTAACACGCTCCTATTCAACATTATTTATGCTATAGTGAGTCTCAATTCTATTATTGCCCTTGAAAAACACTAATGTAGCAGCATTTTTTTAAAATTTAGAAATAAATTATTCACCACTGTCCATTGCCACAGTGCATTCAAATGATTCTGAAGGATTACTCCATCCTCAAGTCGCTCAATCGGCCAGTATAGCTTTAAGTCATCTACAAACATGCTGACCTTACAGTGGTAAACTTGATCAATAATATCATTAAGAAATAAATTGAAAAGAAGAGGGGCACAGTGAGAGCCCTGGGGCACCCCATACGTGGATTAGGGAGGAAATGTGATTGTTAATTTTGACACACTGTGTCCTGCCAGTAAGAAAGCTTTTCAGCCACTCAACCAAAGACGAAGAAAAACCCAACCTTGGCAATTAATAGCTTAAAGACAACCCTGTCGAAAGCCTTGGAGAAGTCAGTGTAAATTGCATCTACCTGAATTTTATTCTCCAAGGCTTCCAACAGATCCATCTCGTATCTAACAAGGTTAACAGTGGTTAATTTGCCTTTAGAGAACCCATACTGTTTGTTATGCACTAAACCTCTGCAAGCCAAGCTAAGTTGATCATACACTAAACTATCAAAAAACTTAGATAATGCTGACTGGACACAAACTCCCCTGTAATTCTTAATATCCTCTGCTTCGGAGTTATATAGCTGTGCTTCCATAGATCTGGAAAAATGGAGGTTTGAAGAGACAGGTTGAATATTTTATGCAAAGGTTCAACCAAGGTACATATACCGTTTTTAATGAATATGTTAGGTATGTTATCAGGGCCACAGCTGACCCTATCCGGAAGAGCAGAAATCTTATTGTAAATCTCTAGAATAGAGACACCTTAAACAGAAACATCACCGGAGTTATTTAGGTTGTAGTCCGGAACAGGGCAATCTGAGCTAACATACACGCTTGAAAAATGCCTAGCAAACCAATTCACAAATTCACGACCGTTCTGACCAACCTCACCATCAAAATGCATACAATTAGGAAATCTATTAGATTCATATAGCTGTTCATTCACATGCTTCCAGAAGAACTTAGGATTCTGTGTAAAAGATCCCTTCAACTGCACCAGGTGTGCTTCATGACATCTGGCAGACTCCAACTCAGAAAATTTTGCATAGTCATCCTGACTAAGGGAAACCATGAATTTTCTATGCAAAGCCTTTTTCTTAATAACAAAATCTTTCAATTTGGGGCTGAACCATTTGGGGACATTCGAGTTTTGACTTCTCTTTCGAGTCACGAACACATCCAGGCAGCAATTCAAAACCCCATACAGTCTTTCGGCAGCCAGGTAAACATCAACCCCATTAAAAAGAGCATCCCAATCCACACTTGCCAAAACGTCGTTAATGGCCACAAAATTAGCATTTCTGAAATCATAGTAGAACTCCTCGTAATGTAGATACTCAACATCAGTCGAAATTTTAAAGCAATAAGGTTCATGATGCACACTACCTGGTAGCAAGACATCACTAGCAATGATAGGCTTAATATAAGAAAGGTGAGAGAACAACAAGTCTAAGAATGTATTACGGCTATTGGGTGTACAGTTCACTGGAAACAAATTTAAGAAGGCAAAAACCTCAGCAACTTTTCACACCACTTTTGACACCACAAGCATTGTTTTCCCAAGAGGCATCAGGTAAGTTATAGTCGTCAAATAAGGTCAGCACAGCTGACGGCTTATTCGTTATTACCGCCTGTACAGCCAAACAGTGCTGCACATATTTATCTTCATCAGAGTTTGGAGGTAAATATACCCCTCCGAGAATTAAGGTTCTGTTGGCTAACTTAATCTCGACAAACACTTGTTGAATACTATTATTGGACACTATTAATTTTCTAGACTTTAATTTAACCTATGGCTTGTGTGGATGGGGAGGTGTAAATAATTATAACTTGACCAAATTAAATAGCCTTCAAAATGGGCGATAAAAGTAATCTTTAAAAAAAGAATAAGATATCCAACAAAAAAATTATTCGAAGAATCAGGTCTCTTAAATTTAAGGCAGCTATTTTGTCAAAAAATTGCAACAAGAATATTTCAAGGAAAAGAAAAAATTGAGCTAATACAACATCCACACAGGACAAGGAGTACAGTGAATAAAAAATGTAGAACACTCAAAGCAAATAAGGTTATTGGAACCAAAACTATAGCTTCACTATCTTCTAAACTGTAGAATTTAATTCCAAGCCATATAAAAAAAATTTCTAGAATAAAAGAATATAAAAAAATAATAAGGGAGTGGATATTTAAGTCTAGTGAGGAAATAGAAAAATTGTTTTTCTAAATGTAAAACTTATGTTACCTTAGGTACCTGAAATGTTTGATTGTAGCTCTAGTGTCAAAACCCAAAAAAATTGTGTAGTTAAACCCGGATGTGACTTAGTATAAAATTGTCTATTAAACCCTAACTACGACTCTTCCAAATTCTGTCCTAGAAACCGAAATTGACTCTTTTCTCAAAACAAGTGGGTAAAACCATTTCAAAAGTGAGCTGTTTATTTCATTTGTATTTTGTTGTACTTTACTGTATAGAAATAAACATATTTTTATTTATATTTTTTAGTTTGTCGGAAACGGCTATAAGTACACCGCCACCTCTGAGTCTGTCACTCGTGCATTCACAGCGATCAAAACGATATACATTAAAACCCTGGAAAGCCACCTCACTTGATGCACTATGTTTCCAGAAGTACAATCACAGAGTAATCACACAATCTGACCGAATCACGTACACAACATATTGAAATATAAATGTTTATTATAGTTTAAAGGTCTTCATATTTCGTTACTAACTAAACAATATGTTTGGTTCGTAAGTTAGAACTAAATAGTGTGTTCAGTGGTGTGATTTTCTTAGTATACAATGAAACGTGGCAGGTGCACAACGCAGCAGAGGTTAAAGTAAATAGTTTTTGAACTCATGTGCATTTAAATGTAATATTAAACGTGGTGTATTCAGGAAGGTGCCAATCTCCAAGAATTGATTCACCAGTATCTAATGTCTTGGCCTCTTGGTATACATTTTTTGATAGGTTGAAGGGGTAGGTTTGCTGGCTTTGCTCGAACTTAATATTATTAACAATTATTTATTTTGCTGGTAATTTAAATGAATTATTTTTTTGATATAAATTAATTTTTTCCTGACTTAAATCTCACAAACTTTCATTAAATTTTAGTAAATCTTCTTTTATGTTAATAAGTAAAACAAAGATACATTCTGGTATTTCCGCAATAGTAATAAACAATAACAAAATTAAATATTCAAACACAACAAAATTTTAAGGAATAATTATAGGTGAAAACTTAAGTTGGAAAAATCATATTCAGAGTATAAGAACCGCTATAACTCCATTAATAGGAGTATTATACAAAGCAAGATATTTCGTACCATTAAAATTCTTAAAAAAAAAAATATTATTCCTTAATATATTCTAAATTCTAATATTTAATTTCAATTTGGGGAACTGCTTGTTCGTCATACATTAAACCTTTAACAAAATTGCAAATGTACTTATAAACTACCATATTTGGCACCTTCTATTAACCCATATAAACCTTACGGATTTTTAAACTTTAAAATTTGCATTTTAATACACTCTATTATTAATAATGGAAAATAATCAAATATTATATTTAAAAAATCTAATACTTCACATAATAACGATACAAGACATTGCTTACAATTACAGGCCATTACAATAAAAAGTAACTTTGGGAAAAAGTCAATTTTGCACGATGGTTTAAATATATATAATAACTTACCAGAGAGTATAAGACGTAAAACAAAATTATCAATACTTAAAAAACAATTATAAATACTTTTTTTACAAAAATAAAAACGAATAGATTTTTTTAGAATATTTATTTCAACCTAGTTTTTTCATTTATTACAACTTTATTATTATTATTTTCTATTGTTATATGTTACATTCCATGTAATAAACTTGTAAAGTTGGGTTGGAATAAAACAGTTTAAAGTAAAGTAAAAATATTCCAAATAACGCTTACAAAAAGAGAAATCGTAATTTGTTCAAAATTCTTTCCGCATGACAAATTACGGTCGTGTGTCGAAAATGCAGAGAAATTATAACAGTCTGTCATAGTGAGATCATGATGAGATGTTCTTTAAGAAAAAATGTTATATACACTATAGCAATTAATCTAAGAAATAAAATATGAGTGTATTGTCTTGTCTATGTGTAAACTGTTCATCTCTTATCATGCTACTTAAACTTTCTCTTAATCAGCAATTATAAAATACTTTTATGTATTTTGACGTGTAAAATTTTACCAATTCTTCCTCGTAATTAACCTGGTTTTTGTGCAAAATTTTTAAATTAATTGCATAAGTAGTTTTTCAGATTGAACTTTTAAACATTTCATTAGACCGTCATTTTGTTCCAACATCTTGAATTTGTACCAACATTTCTCTAGTTTATACCAATATCCCACTTCATTTGCGCAAAAACTGAAATCAATCGAAAAAGCAGTTTTTTCAGACTTTCTAAAAATTTTATTAGGCTGCCATTTTGTTTCGTCACCTTAGATTCGTACCAAAAATTTAACAATTCATCCCTATACCCCACTTCAGTTTTTGTACAAAATTTGAAGTTAACTGTGTAAATAGTTTTTTACATTTTATTAAGCCGCCATGTTGGATATTTAACAAAATGTTACGGCTTCATCTCCATATAACCCCCAAATTTTGAAATTAATCGGGCAAGTAGTCTTTTAGCAATTCCGCGAACAAACAAAAATGAAGGAAATAAAATCAATAAAATAATAAAACATACCTATTTCTAACTTGCTAAGACTCATAACTCACCTATGCGAAAGCGGTTTTCTTCCAGGGTCAGTAGGTGGGTTGCAAGCACCCACGAACTGTATTCTTTCCAGCGATACCCAGGTTTGGTCGGAAGCCCTGTAGAATCCCTTCTGTTCCACTATTTGACGCAAAAA
Organism: Kuschelorhynchus macadamiae; assembly: GCA_030620095.1. NCBI lineage: Eukaryota > Metazoa > Arthropoda > Insecta > Coleoptera > Curculionidae > Kuschelorhynchus > Kuschelorhynchus macadamiae. The sequence continues at coordinate 594,523 of JAUTXW010000667.1, read as the reverse complement.
CATAATAACCCTTTGGGTTCCATAATTATCCATGTCGGGTAAATTAATTTCATCGCAGAAAAGTACCAACCATTTTCCAAGCTATAATCAAATTAAAAAATATAATAAATACAAACGACAAAAACAATTATAGATTATTTAATCAACTCCAAAAGTTACGACTGAAATAAGATGTACTGGAGTTTTCAGTCCGATTTCATGTCTAAATATTCTTGAAAAAATATATGAAGGTCCATACGGGAAAAACAAGTTAAGTATGTTTTTTAAACATGCAACCGAGTAAATAGAATTTTAATTAAAACTCAAATTATTTACAAGATACTTGTAAAGTGCGGGACACGAAAGAAAACCGGGCGGTCCTTAAAATAAAGGTTCATAGTCTTAAGCAAGCGGAAAAGTAAAATTTGTGTACGCAAATAAATTTTATGTTATTTTATTTGTTGTAATAGTTTACCGCTTCACCTATAAAGTATGCCAGCTAAGCGGTACGGAAAATTAATCGAGGATTTAGTAAATTTCGCACTGGTCTACTTGTAATAGGGATGTGCCTAGAGTCTCCATGCACTTGCCGCTAGAAGGTTCTAGCTATTTCCAGTGGCGCCTATATATTTCGAGCATTTGTTTTTATTTCTATATAAATGCGTTGCGTTGAATTTGAATTATTATTTCGAAGTAACGATGGCGAGCAAAAGAGGAAAAACAATTCGAAGCGGTGCACGTGAACTTATTGGGAGCGTTATACAGGCCTGTACTGAAGAAGCTGAAAATAATAGTTTGACTATTCCAATTCAAAATCGAACAGAACGCGCTGCATTTTACACTGGTGTTTCGGAAAGTAGTGTAAGAAAAATTCAAAGAGAACATAATGATCGCTCATATTCTACTTCACCTTTAAAATCTCCTGGTAAAACAAGACCCCGATTATCATACAAAGATAAAATTGACGATGGTGATTTTCTAGTAATTCGACGAACAATAGAGGATTTTTATTTATACCTGCAAACCCCTACTTCGTACTGTAAAGAACAAAATAGATTTTCCGTACGGGTATAAAACCTTAAATCGGCTGTTACGATCAAATGGTTTTGTTTGGCGCAACTGCCAAAATAAACGAAAATTGCTCATTGAGAGACCAAATATTTTTCACTGGCGGGTAAAATATCTATCAACTGTAAGGTAATATCGGCAAGAAGGACGCAATATTGTGTATCTAGACGAAACCTGGGTAGATAATGAAATGACAGTGAACAAATGCTGGCAAAGTGAAAGTGTTACAGGTGTTGTTCAGGGAATCCGCTCTAGTAGTCGCTTTATTATAGTTCATGCTGGTTCGCTCGGGACTAACAACCGGAGACCATCATGGACAGATGAATAAAGATAATTTTGAAAAGTGGTTGCTCGAGAAGCTTCTACCTAACATTCCTCCCAAATCAGTCGTGGTAATAGATAATTCGTCTTATCATTCTCACGTAGAAGATAAAGTGCAACTAAATACTCTACAAAAGCTCATATAATATCGTGGCTTAAATCGTACAATCTTGTATATGATCCAACATGGACAAAATATCAATTATATGAAGTAATATCAGCCAACAAGCCTAAAGAAAAAAAGTATAAAACTGACGGTCTTTTACGTAACCTCGGTCATACACCTTTAAGGCTGTTTCCATACATGTGCGACCTCAACCCTATTGAACTTGCATGGGCAGGAGTAAAAAAAATATATTCGAGAGCGCAACACCGGTGAACTTTCAATTAAAGATTTAAATAAAATAACATTAGAAGCGATTGACTCAATATGGGCTGAAAATTGGAAATCGTATGTTAAATATGTTTGTTCTATTGCAGATTAATACTGGGAAGTAGATGGCAAAATTGAAACGGTTATTGATGATTTAGTTATCACACTGGGATCTTCAAGTAGTGACGACGAAACCTCATTATTTTCAGAAGAAGACAACGATATAGAAGGAATCGAACCATTAGAATCACAGTCGTCAACCTCAAAAATGGCTTAGTTTTTTTTTCATATATTTTGTAAAATTGTTCATAAAGTAGCTGTCAATAAACTGCTTCAAAATAATTAATTTTCTGTTCAATACCGGGTGTCAAAAATGTCTAATATTGCAATTAATATTTGAAAAACTACAGATCTCATATTTTTCCAAAATTAACACATCAATGTAGTTATAGTGGGGGAGCCAGCACTGATTCCAGTGAAAAAGATTTATCAAAATTTTAACTTATGCACTTTGACTATTGTCTCCGTCTGTTATATTACTTTGTACAGGGGGCGTCATTGTGAAGTACTATACAGGGAGTTTCCTAATTGCGTGCTAATGTTAAAGGGGGTGATTCTTGGACCTTTTTAAGAAAAAAGTTTAATATCAACCTAAAAGTCTTAACTTTGGAGATAAAGGGTTTTAAAAAAACATTTTTTTTAAATCCTAATTCTGATGCTATTATAGATAAATAACTGTGTGAAATTTGATACACGTCTTTTATGCATAAAAGGGCATTTTTTAATAACAATCAATTTTTGAAATTTCTACCAGTGGCGTGCATAGGTAATTAACCTGGGTAAGTCCGTATGCTCCTTAATGCATAGAAGACGTGTATCAAATTTTATGTAGTTATCTACAATAGCATCAGAATTGGGATGAAAAAAATGTTTTCTTTTTAAACTTTACCATCCTGTATCTCAAAAGTTAAGACTTTTAGGACATAAAAACACCCCCTTTAACATCAGCACGCAATTAGGAAACGCCCTATATAGAACTTCACAATGACGGCCCCTGTATAAAGTAATATGACAAACGGAGACAGACGGCCATTTTTGGCATACCCGAGTAGCCCAAAGTCGAACTGTATAAATTAAAATTTTGATAAATCTCGTTCACTGGATCTGATGCTAGCTGCCCTTGTAAAATCTGGACTTGTAAATCGTGTATCACTATACTGGGTGGTTCAATAATAGTGGACGTAGGCAGTAGCCCCGGAACCGTTAATGACAGAACTCAATATATTTATAGGTAAATCCATCAAGAAAAATCAAAATTAAATCATTTTAAAATTCGAAAGTTCGCCGTTTTTGCAACACAAAAGAGATATAGAAGTGCGGTACACGAAAGAAAACACAGACAGATAAAGGTTCATTAAGCATAGTTACATTTTTTAATTATCTGAAGTGCGTATAGTCAAAAAGGAGTGCCATATTATTTAAAGAACGACGGGATACCACCGGTTTAAAGAGATTTTTTGTCCGACCTTCCTAAACCGATTGACTCCGCCCGGTTTTCTTTCGTGTCCCGCACTTTAACAATTTCACTTTCTGAATTAAGTTTTACATAAAAAAATATTGCTTTCTCTCACTAACAATGAAAAACTACACAGCGACTGGTTCACATAATTGCTTAAGCACCTCTTTAAATTTTTAACAAAGGTATTAAATCTGGAATGAAAACAGATAAGTTTTTAAATAAATGTTGTCCCTTCAGTGTACTTTTACAGGGGTTTTGAGTCCTATTTACCTAGGTTACGTTTAAAACAATTGACCATTTTAGGTATTTTTAGAAATGTCTCTGATATTGCTTATTTGACGCCTTGCCTATTGCGCCCTTGGAAATCGAGGAGGCCTTGTTAAAAACGAAAGTGACAGTGATGTAGCCACGGGGATAAAATATGGGGGCATATCCTCCCAGGACTTTTTAAGTATAGCCAAATTTTAAAAAAATCTTTTCAATTTTAATTTTTCTTTTGCTAAAACGATTACTATAATAACAGTTTTGCAATATCTGTTGGCTTTCTGTTATTTCTTCATATTTCCTGTGGTTAATGTAGATCCACTACTTGCAAACGTGTTGAAAAATAATTATATTCTCCAAGCGCTAAGTCTGGCTATCTAAAATTCCGAATACCAGATAATGTAGAAATTCCTTGTTTGTCCTTATCGCCGACAAACCTTATTTTTTCCCATCTAATGAATTTATTTTTTGTAATAACTTGAGACTACTTCGTTTTCTCCTATATTTCACCCATCGATTAGGATCGATATTTCCTATTATGACTCAGTAACAGCTTAAAATGATGGAAAATTTTCCATTTCTTGGTTTTACCCATAACATTCGTATACATTTAAATTTCTGGAATTATAAGTGAATTTAGATATAAACAAACCTAAACTAACTTTAATATTAACATACCTGTACAGGAGCTAATATTACGCCATTTGGCGTCTTTCTGTATTCACAGTAATGATCGAATGTCTTCAATAATAGTTCTGGAGTGGTGGCCGATGAGAAGTTAAGACCGACGACTTCCATATCCGGTAGCGCCCTCAAAGCCGAGAATAACGTCATGGTTTTACCAGAACCAGGTGGACCGCACAAAACTAAAGATAATTACATAATTGCCCAATTAATATGACATTAATTGTTCAGTAAATTTGATAAAGTTTAAACGGCACTAACAATTTTTAAATTTTTTTAAACGTTCCTGAAAATGCAGAATATTAATTGATCTTGATTGCTTTCCACTATGGAATCTCCAAAACACAACAAACTGACTAAACTCAATTCACTCTAGGAACAAAGCGTTGTTTTAAGATAAACTAATACATAGAAAAAACATTTGGTGTTTTATCACAAAATCGGTACCCGTAAACTTGTAATTTTTTCCCTTCCAAATATATACCAGATGGCACACAAAAAACGGCTCATTCTTATAACTTTTTTTTGAAGAGATATTAAAATAAAATTTCGGTTAATTTTACATTTTTATAAGGCAATACTATGCAATATCTAGATACTGACAATACCCAAGGCTCTGTACACATGGTTGAACTTATAATGTCATAATAAATCAAAATAAGCAAACTAAATATATAGCCTTTATATTTTTAAAATAAAAATTAGTAGCAGAAATTAAGAAATAAATGAAGATATGGCAACACTGTCAGGTCAAAAAATGTTTAATTTTGACGAATTCTATATATAATATTCTTTTCACTAAAAGGAAAGGATAATGTATTGTCTAAAAAAGAATAAAGAATGTTAAGTATGATTATATCCTATTTAACTAACAAAAATTTCACATATTGCTAATTTTATGATATAACTTTAGAACACACAATTCCGCTAAATATCATGGTAAAGGTGTTAATCACATTACAACATTTTCATAATAGGTTATAAATAACATGACCACTATGACACATCCCTAACAGTTACATGAAATATCCTATTGCCGAAAACCTCAAACCGACACTTTGAATCCTATAAAAGTTTTAGTAAAGAAAAAAATCATGGCTGCGAAAACAAAATTTCGGCTATTTATTACCCAAACTTCCTAAATCGATGTCTTATACCGGCATGTGTCATTAGAAAAAAAAATCTTATTAAATAATAAAACATAATTTTTTAATTTTCCTTTTTCAGAGGCCTGCCTTATCCATTTTGGGCTACCCTTTAAAATGAAGAAGCCTTATTCGTATACAAAAAATTAAATAAATTTGACGTGTTTCGCCGTTTTTCGAAATATTATCTCAGCTTTATTTTAAATACGTATAATAGAAAAAAAAAATAAAAATCTACGCCAATGACTTCCACTATTTTTCAATGTTAGAACATTCACCCCAACTATTTATGTTTTCAATATTCGACTATTATCGGTTTTGCGTCTTCAAAAATGTATTGTTTAGACTTTCATACCTCTTAAAAAATAAAAGATCTATGCCCACAATACCCATAGCCTAATTCCCTGAGACACTGGCCTAGTCTATTTTTGATGCAAATCTGAAACTAATCAGTTAGGTCGTTCTCAAGTTATTACTCGCCCAATTTTTTTTCAAAAATAGGTTTTTCGTGACTTAGAAACATTAAAATTTCGGAAAAACCCAACTTTACTTCTTTATACAATCCTGTATAACATAATATATCCTTTATTACTACTTATCGGCCCATTATAAATAAAATCCGTATTAGGTACTATTATACCCCGTGTGTATGAGCCTTAATGAACCTTGAAAATTATCAACTGTCTGGCACACATAGTATAAAAACTCTCACAGGTTATCGAAAGTCGGTAATAAATTAACGAAATTTCGCCCATTTATTACCTAAATCTCTTAAATCGATGTCTTATACTAAGATTTTTCAAAAGAAAAAAAAATACAGCTCCTAAACCAGAATTTCTAAAAGAAATGTCCTATACATGTCTAAATAGCCATTTACTTTTTCGTGCCTATTTGATATGAAACTGCCTTTAGAAGAATGTTTCAAAGTTATTACTCCCTTTTATAAGTGCTCTGAAAACACAACATATCCTATAATCACCTTATTGAAATAACATTGTATAATAGGGAACTTGCATATTTTTTTTTATTACATTAATGTATTCTCTTACATATAAAAAGTAAATATCTAAAATATAACGCCTTAAAAATCAATACTTATTTTGTAATATAGTTCTAAAATTTCGCGCGCAAACGGATCATTTCAAACGACAGCACTTGGCGTCTACGGTTTGACGTCACATCGTACCAGTATAGCAACGTCGCCAACGACAGGCAAAAATGCAATATCAGCTTGCTGTCAGCTGTCATGGTTGATGGCAGTATTGGCAGTTTTGTTTGTTTTAATTTCGTGATTCTGTTTATTTAAAAGAAATCAGAAAACGCTGTCAATGTCGTCCATTAACCACAAAAAAGACAAATGTCTTCTGGCTGACGGCTTGACGAATGACGCCTGTTGTTCTTGTTGAACGTTGCACCGCTTCTTTAAATGCCTTTTGTCGGCCAAGGAGGCAATAAAGTTGATTTTTTTTAGATATAGGTTTAAATACCACATGGCCTTATAATCTTCAGTATCTTTTCGTATTTAAAGATGTATGCAAGTTCCCTATTGAGACATGCAAAACATAACCTATTGTTTGAATGACGTAAATAAAACTGATGGTCATATTATCTAGAAATGCTTATGATACTATTTACCCTGATATTTTCCGGTATTTTGTAACCTAAAGTTACTATATTTAAAATTTACCAGGATTTTTAGTATCTTTTTTGTTAAGGTAAAAAATGTATTAGTCACTTACCCAATGGTTTGTGTTCGGCTAACCAAGTATACAACAGAGATTCGTGGCGAACAGTATCGAGAGTAGGCACCACGATATCAGGCGATGCAACCTTATGAGTTTCCACTTCGATTTGGGGAACTTTGTTGGACCACGGTGCCCATTCACCTTCGATAGTGACCTCATAATCGATGATAGGAGTATTGTTGTCCGGTGGGAGCGGAACTGTTGTGATGGACCTAACGAAATCGCCCAACTCCGAACGTACTTTTAGCTTGGCGTCACCTGCGAAACTCCACAGGATAGCGTAGATCAAGCACTTGGGAATGTACCGCTCTAGAGTTTCGTACGGCAATGGAAAGTCGCTGTGGGAGTGATTGTAAGCCAAGACGTTCCTAAAAAAAGGCTGTATATAATATTTGCAGCTGCTAACATTTAACAAGTGAAAATGATGAAAAAATCATTTGCATTGGATACAGACACGATTACATTATCAGGGGTCAAGGTTACACAAGGGTGCTACTTCTAATTATTGAAAAATGTTTGAAATGAACACATTTTTTGCTTGGTTTTGAGCCTCCGTACCCGCGTATGGGAATAGCATAGGACAAAAACGATTGGGAAGGTCAAAAGCTCCATATTTTTCCTACAAGACATAGATTTAGATTTTCTTTATCATAAATCACTAAATAATAATTATTACGCAGTAGATTGTGGCGAACGTTCAACCAACTATGTGGAACAAACAGATAGAAAATTTTCCACAAGGGTGAGAGATCATTTGAGACTTGTCAACAAGTTCAGAAATTTGGATGTGACTGAAACTATTTCAGCTATTACCAATCATTTATTAAAGTCAGGTCATGATTTTTCCATTTCTGACGAATATTTTACATACAGTTGGTTCGGAAAAAAATGAATACGATTTTTAGAGCGGTTTTTATTTTTTTACGAAAATGAGCAGTGTATATCTTGTCAAATATTTAATGGTTATAGTGAATGTCAACATGGATGTATGATATGGATGTAAACATTATGAATTTGTAATCATTCATGTATAATAACTTATTACGATATGTAGCTTCTTACGGAAATAGGTATAGTTTTTTTAGATTCATTTATTTAAGTTAACAATACAAATAAGGGAAACAAATTAAATTACTTAAATTAATATTTGGTCATGTATCCATCAGCATCTATGATTGCTTGCAGTCTTCTATCCATCTGCATGAAACCTGGCAAAAAGTCCTCTCTTACAGACAATTCTTCCCAAACTTCTTGGATAGAATTCCACAACTCTTCAGCATCTCTTGGCATAAAATCTCTTTGATATAGCCGTCTTGTTATGACCCCCCACACATTCTCTATTGGGTTAGCATCTGGGCTATAACTTGGCCATTGTAGCACTTCAATATTGTTGGCCCTAAACCATTGCGTGGCAATGTTTGACGTGTGCACAGGACAATTATCCTGCTGATAAATGAAATTATCTTCGGGATATAAAAGTAGCACACTGGGCCGCATCACATTTTCCAGTATATCCACATATGTTTGGCCTACAAATCTTCCGTTAATTCGCCATGCCACACCCATCCCTCTTGATGAAATCCACCCCCAGACGTTAACGCTAAAATGACCCGCAGCTCGAAAATGGTTCACGTAGTTTGGGTCAAATCTTGAGTTATTTGGCCTGTACACTTTAATTTTGCCCTGTTTGCAAGATTGAAAAATCTTTTCGTCACTAAAAATTACACGGTCCCAAAAATTTTGGCCGCGGTTCACGTGATTTAAGGCGAACAGAAGACGAGCTTGTCTTTGTTCTACGGTCAGCTCCGTTTTGTTTGCCGCCACTCTGCAGTTTAAAGCAGAATCTTGCAGTCTTTGCCACGTTGTGGTTTTTCGGCCAGGAAATACAGATAGGATTCGGGCTTCCTTTGCAGTACGGAATGGATTCTCTTCTAAAGCTCCTAAAAGAGCTCGATCTTGATCTGCAGTGCTGATCTTTGGCCTTCCCGAACCCTCCTTCCTTTTTAAAGACTGTTCATCCCTCCACCTTCTACTAATTCTATATACGGTTGCTCTACCAATATTAAAATGTTGGGCAACTACTGTGAGGGACCAACCATCTTCCAACTTGGAAATTATTCGCACCTTTAGTTCAACAGAAGTATGAGGAGGCATTTTTTAAAAATCTTTAGATTTTTACATGACAAGTTGTCAAAAAATCTTGACAACAAATAGTCGTAAATATGACTCATTATCCTAACCTGATGTGCCATAATTGAAGAACACTGCCCAAACTTATTTAAGTGCTTTTTTGCCGTATTCATTTTTTTCCGAACCAACTGTACATTTCCGAAGGGGAAAAAGCTTGGCTTGCTAGAAAAAATAGAAATAACCAAAGCTATAAAAAGTCCTATTTTCACTTGCGTTACCGACGTTTCTAATTTCGAACCAACCCTAATATTTAACAATTTATTGTAGGCAACCTTTTATCCACCAATTTATAGAGGGAGAGTTTTTGATTATTTTTGTTGACCTGTCCAGTGATCTATAGACACTTACTCTGGCCTCCCACTCAAGCGGTCCGGGTTCGATCCCAGATAGGACATGCATCTTTTTAATACTTATTTATTACTTTATTTTGTTCATTCACGTGCAACTTAACCTCATTTTAGTGTCGATATATAGTATAAGTAGTTGTTTGTTTTGTTGTACTTTAGTGTATTTTATTCTATTTGTAAGTTACTGCTTTCGGATTCATGAGTGTGATTATTTCCTAAGGTTCTCTCTGACGTTTGTAGGTCTGATGATGCTCGAAAAGACGAAACACGTGTCATGTTATTAATTATAATTTACTGAGACCCAGGCTTGGAGTCTATTTCTATTTTTGTTATTAAAACTTCTTTGAGAAATATTCACAATTTCTTCGATTTTTATTAACAGTTTGATTTTATTTTCTTACTAGAGAGCCCTTAAGGCTTATTTTTCTGTAATCTCTGCACTACGCAGAAAATACCCATGGTGTGCAAAAAATATGTTACGAGTAGCAAAATACCTAGCGATCCTAAAGATTACGAACGTATATTTAACACCCTGTACCACACTTGTACAACTTTTCTCCAATCACGAGTTTTTTAGTTTCTCACTAACTTTATTATTATTTTTTAAATAGGTGTTATTTTTACAGCCAAATTTGCCAATACCAGATAACACAGGAGACATGTAACAGCCTGCCAATCTTTTCATCATCATCATCATCATCCTCCAGCCTGTTGAGTCCATTGCTGAACATAGCTCTGTCTTCAGCTTATCTAATCCAGTGACCGGCGACTCTTTTAATGTTATCATTCCAGCGGGTTGGTGGTCTTCTTTGGCTTCTTTTGTCAGCTCTGGGTCGCCAGTTTAATATTCTTATTGACCATCTGTCGTCCCTGAGTAGTGCAACGTGTCTTGCCCATTTCCATTTTAGTGTTCTGATTCGTTTTATGATATCGTCGACTTTTGTTCTTTGTCCTATTATCTATATATCTTATCCGGTCCTGCAATTGTATTCCCAACATGGCTCTTTCGATTTTTCTTTGGGTCACCTCCAGTTTATGGATAGTACCTTTGGTTAGTGTTAGGGTTTCTGCTCCGTAAGTTAACACTGGTAAAACACACTGATCAAATACTTATTCGTATGACGCTGTTATATACACTTCTTAGGTTTCCATATGCTGCCCAACCTAGACTAATTCTTCTTTTCAGTTCATGTGTTTGATTGTCTCTTGCTTATTCTACTGCCGGTTTCATTCTTTTTATAATCTATACCTGTCGAATAATCGTTTCGAGAGCAGCTAAAATAAATAGTTGCCATTTTGGCAAGAAAAAACTTTGCTTTTTAAGACTGTATTCAATGGATTTATAGAGTCATTATGATTCATTATCGAGTTTGAAAATCCAGGCTTATGATTGGTAAGTTTGGAAGTACTTCTAAGTCGAATAAAGGATTCCATATTTAGTTAAATTATATGGGAGATTTATATTTATAAGCTTCATTTTGGGAAGGATCAGCGGAAAAGAAAAAGAGAATTTTGAGAAAAAGGAGAAATAGACATTTCGCATTTTTTCTCACTCAGTCAAGTTCTACGAGATGGTACGGATTCTGCAGCTTCCAGTTAATTTGGACAGAATAATCAAAATCATAGTTACACAGAATAACCCAGGGGGACGAAAACCTACTTTGATAAGGATTTGGATGGACGAAAAAAATCAATGATTGCAAACGCCTCTGCTGCTCTACCTTGCTCATTGGCTTTAATGGATCTAAACCATCCTTTATTAGGAATAATATAATCCTGAGAATAATGATTTAAGAGGAATTCGGAGATTTGGATATTACCGTTTACATAAAGAACATCCAATGGTTCGTTGTCAAACTTATTTTGAGCATACTCATGTTGAAAGTTCATTCAGGTAAACCATCACCTTTTTGATATTAAATTTACATGTAAATAAAACTTTTTTTGTAATTAGAAGTGTTTCAGGTTGTTTACATATACAAAGAAATGTATCTAATTATCTTTTTAAAAACAAAAAACTCATTTCTTACCTTACACTTTGGTTTAACATTGAAAATAGCGAACTAAGCGCTCTCAGTCGTGTAAAGTCCATAATATGTTCCTGTTCCATAGCATACTCCAAACACCTTACAACTAACCCGTCAGGCTGCAAGTATGGTTGAAGCAAACTCGCTACATCTTGTTGTACTTGCAAAGTTGGAGACACGGTGTCCTCCTTGTTTTCGAGTTTTTTACCAAAACTATCATCTTCGCCTAGATATAAAGACAATGTGTAGTCTACATCAACCGTAATTATAATTAAATGATAGATTAGTATAGGATATTATGTAGTTCACATGGTGCAGTGACGCATATATACAAAGTTGCGTAAGTAATTGTAAGTCAAGTAATTATCTCAAAAATGCATAGTAAAAGTACTTCAAACCCTCAAAAGTAGTTCTTAACGTTTGAAATTATTTTAACTTTTCCATTTCAGCGATTTGTAAAAGATAATTTAACCATACATTTGAATCCTTTAATACTTGAATAACTATACTTCTAGAAAGCATATTCAACAAGTAGATGATATAAATAGTACATATTTACTTAACGATATGCTAACAATTGGGATCACTCACATATTAAAGACGCATGCAATTTTGATATATGTCATTCATTATCATTCATACTATTTCATTAGGCTGCAGCCATATTGGAGTCAAATTTTTTTATGCTTCTTTCCTTATTAGGAAAACATTACTAGAAGTACCAGAGGTGCTGTATCTCTTTATTTGTAAAGATGAGAGATATGCGGTCCTCCCAATATACAGGACGTTGAAAAAAAAGAGAATGCAGAGCAAAACTAAGTAAAAGGTCTGACATATTAACAAGTATCCAACAAGATCTGGTTTCCCATTATTCACACTCAGACGCGATGACATCTTCATCGAAATTGTTTACAACTCCATGATTTTCTGCTTTAGCTCTTATTTTCATAGGGTTATACATAAGGATGAATTATTTTGTAACAGTAAGTTTTACCAGTTTGAACCAAAACTGAATTTTTAAACCTTGGATCTGACCAAGAGAAAGTCACTTTTGAGTCCAAAAACAACTTGTCGATTAAACTCCTGAATAATACGCTTCCAATTCGAAAGCTTGAACTTCAGGCTTGATATAAACTTAACTTGCAAAATCCGCCATAATTGTTTACATTTTCTACTGCCATTAAGGACTGATTACCAAAAACTCTCTAATGAAAGCATAAAAGAGAGTTCATTCTGCCTACAAAAAAAAGTTTTCGAAAAAAGAACACAACGAAAAATTACATGCATTAACATTTAGACTACCAAGATATTTCATCTTACAACAAATTACTACATAAATACAATGGCGGACCCTATGTTGCCACCCTAAGTTTTGAGAAATATTTAAACTATTGTAGTCTTCTTAAAAATGTAATAAAGCTAACCTACTATAGCTAAACCGCTAAGACAAATTAGTTACTTTTTATAGATAATTTTAAATAACTGGGTAACCAGTGTGATATACAGAATGTTCAAAATATGAGAGGCATCGCTTATGTTAAAAACTGCTCAAAAATGTTCTTACAAGGTAACTGTTAGAAGATAATCTAGGCCCAGGTACAAAAAAAAAAACAGTTTTCTGCGATTTTTTAAACTTCTTTCGGTTCATGATATACAGGGTATTTTCAATAAACTGTAAATTTTTCTTATTTACATATTATACATAGAAGTTTGTAAACCACTAGACACGTGTTTCTGTGTCTTCTTAGACGTCTTTGAGTAGGGGTATAACCGTAAGTTGAAAAGTGTAAGAAACTTAAAGAAAAATTATAAAAAAATGTAAGCTGGGCCTTTTACACATTTTTGAGAAAAGCTGTATAGATATATATTGGTTTCTTTATAAATTAAGTAATAAACTCTACAATTTTTATATTTAAATGTCTTTCTTTAATATAATGGTGATGCTCAACACTTTATAAGCCTCTATGTACAATGGTAACGATAAAACATTTAGAGGCCTTACTCTTGATCATGCCTGAAGTATGAAACAATTGTTTAATGCACACAGAGCAGAGATTAGGTTCTAAAAAATACAATTTTTTGAAAACACCCTGTATATCATGAACCCAAAATAAATTGAAAAAATAGAAGAAAAATGTTTTCTGCTATTTTTTTATATTTGGGCGTAGAATTATCTTAACTGTTGCCGTGTAAGAAAATATTGAAAAAATTACAATTCTCTGCCATCGAGTGCTAAACAATACCGAAAACCGCAACTCAATATCTCAATTCTTATCGAAAATATTGGAGCTTCGATTTTGTATTTCTGATACTATAAGAGCTTTTTCTTTTTTGTTTTTTTATTATAGATATTGTAATGCTTCTGTATTTATTAAAATACTTTATACTTCAGTTGCAGTTCAGTTGATCAATGTTTTAATTTTAATATTAATATTCCCGATACTAGAGCTTTTAATTTTTTTCATATTCTTTTATTCTAGGTGACTATAGGCATACTAAATTATTACAGAATGTATACGGCTACTTAACACTAAACTAAATATACGGAATGCATATTCCATCTGCCAAAAGCTACAGTTAAAATATCACAATAATTTTAAATTATATTAACACGTTCTTACATTGAATAGAATGGTAAATTTACGTATACACGGTTGTCCACAGTGCGTTCAAGTCCAATAGCTCGGTTATTGTGGGAATTAGATCAAAAAATTATACGAAAGTTGTAGGGAGGGCTACAACCTAAAATTATTTTCGATTATACAGGGTTGGGGATAAGTTTGCCACAAACGAAACTTCCATTTTTTTAAATGGAACATCCTGTATATTGTTTTACTTTCAAATTCCTCCATTTTTGGCCATTCACCCAATATAGGGTTTGTGGGGTCTAGACAGAGTCGCTCAAGATTTATGACCACATTTCGAAAATATCAGAGGTATATTTGACGCCCTGTTGTTTTGTGGTGTGGTCGTCTTTCAACTGCGGTATTTTTCTTTATTATTCTCTAATAACGCTATACAGGGTAATTAAAAATCCTGGATGCAAATTTTCTCGATTAATTAAAATGAACGCCCTGTATATTATTACATTTTCAGATTCCTCCCATTTTTGGTCATTCACCCAATATAGGGTTTGCGGGGTCTATACAGAGTCGTAAAAGATTTCTATCTTAACTATTTATAGGACCATGGATGAGTTTAAAAAGTTTAAAACTGGATAAGTTGAAAAAGTTTAAAACTTCAAAAAATAAAAATTAACTCTAATAAAAAAAGATTTAATCCAAAATTTTCATAAATACAATAACATAACAATAAAAACTGGTGGTTAATACAATATGATCGATATGATTTATGTCCAAGTGAAGGGAATTGTTTGTAAGCTATAAGAATATATCACGAAAAGTATCCTGATAGCCAAGATTTGCTAACTTTTTTGTGTTATTTACTGACAAAGCAACATTCCACAAAAATAGAAAATAATTTTCATTATAACGCAACTAAAAAACCCCATTTTACTCACACAACTAGTCAAAACAGGTGGCCTCTTAACGTCGAAAAGTGGCCATAAATCTTGAATGACTCTGTATAGACTCCACAAGCTCTATACTGAGTCAATAGCCAAAAAAGCAGGAATCTGAAGATATAGTAATACACAGGGCGTTCCATTTATTATTAAAGTAATCCAGAAAATTTGCATCCAGGATTTGTATTTACCCTGTATGCCGTTATTAAAGAATACTAAAGAAAAATACAGCAGTTGACAAAAAAAAACACATTTGGCAGTTTTTACAATGCTAAAATGATTTATGCTAATGCATTAAAAAAATACAGAAAGTGGCCATAATCTTGAATGACTCTGTATAGACCCCACAAACCCTACATTAGGTGAATGGCCGAAAAGAGGCGAATTTGAAAATAAAACAATATATAGAGTGGTCCATTAAAAAAAATGTAAGTTTAGTTTGTGGCAAACTTATAATTAACCCTGTATAAACGAAAATAATTTTTAGCTTGTAGCTCTCAGCAGTCCCTACAACTTTCATTTAAAAATGTTTTTTCTAATTCCCATAATAATCGAGCTATTGTACTTGAACGTACTGTTGAGCCACACTGTGTATTAGTGTTAGCTTCCTGACAATAAGAGGTTATGTCATTTCTAGAGTATATTGTGGTAACAAAAAAAAGTTTTGCACGTCGAATTTTGTGCTAAAACAGAACTGATATTCCTTCTAGTTTCAAAAAAAGTAAACTTAAATCTATTTAATAAGAGGCCATCTCAACCCCTGTTTTTAGATAAACATGATGTCTTAAAATATTTCAGATATCTGCATAGCCTCATCACAGAACGTTTTCGCAATGATTATTGTGTTAAACTGATTACCCTGTATACAAAATTCTAATTAATAATCCAAAAGACAACTAATTTGTGTAACTATACAGCTATAATAAGCCAATTTTGTTTAATTTTTAAGAAGACCAGATTACATGCTGATAAAAGATCAGCTCTAAAATGATGCCATATTGGTATTGTTTGACTTCTCGCTGTTTTTAGATAGTAATATTTGCATTAATATTAAATAGCACGAACGAGATTAATGACGCTTTGCAAGAATATAATACATTAAGGAAGAGGCGTTAACATGAACAGGCAACGAATATTAACATTTTATTAGTTAGTAACATAAATGTAATAATTACTAAGCCTCTGTCACTACCTGCTACTACAAAATCTTGTGGACCTGCAACAAGAGTTTCAGTTTTGAGTTCTAAATAGCAGACTCAGATTATTTAAATATTTTCAAGTCTGCTTAAACAAATTCATCATACTAAGTTATTCGCGGTGAGTGGCTCGAATACTAAGTTATTTACGGTGAGTGGTTCCAAAGAAATTGTCTGCAATTAAACTGGATACTAAAAATAAGGTGGACTAATGGATGAATTTTTTTTTCTAATGTATAAAAATACCATTTTTTAAGTTTGCCAATATGATCCTGCTGATGTTGTACAGTAAAGCATATTTTGAACATGCAAAGTGTCTCAAAATAAAAACAGCCATAAAATGCCTGCTTACCCTAATCATAAAACGGGATTATTATTATTATGGAAATTGACAATCAACTTCTCAACAAATGTTGGGTTCCAAGCCCATCCCGGATGCATGCATCAAAAGGAGTGGGCTGGTTTCTATTAGTTCTGTGTGTTGTCCTGTAAGAATTTTCTCATCATGTGGCAAGTACTGAGCAGGACTGCCCTCTGAATGTCCATGAAGGTATTAGTATGTAGTCCTATGATTTTCAGGTTCTGTTCTAGTGTTTTTGGAATTAGTCCAGTTGATGATACGATGATCGGTATCACATGAACCTTATTCAGTCGCCACATCTCCTGTATCTCGATGGCCAGCTCCGCATATTTGGCCTTTTTCTCTTGATATTTATCCAACACGTTGTTATTATTGGGTACAGCGACATCTACCAAATAAGCTATTTTTGTTTCCTTATTTAACAGTACCACATCAGGCCGATTATTCGTCACAGCACTGATCTTGGTTCGTATTTATAATAGGGCACAAAGGTGTTCAGGAGCCCGTATTTGTTGGTAAGCTTCTGGTGCAATACACCTGGTTATGTCGCTGGAAGTAGGCTGTTTTCGCTAGCTAAGTGCAGCCAGATGTTATATGCTATATAGTCTCTGATCTCTCGCTACATTTTCGACAGTTATCGAAATCAACGTTCGATGCTTCCTTATCTATGTGTGGCTGATTCAAGTCATTGTGATGTCGGCCGTGCACTGCCATTTGAGTCTACTGTTCTTGTTTGCCTGAAAGTGACTTTAGGATGATGTTGTCACTTGCGAGATTGAGTGGAGAGTATGAGTTGTCACTTAAGGTCACTATGCGGTGGAGGCTTGATGTTTGTGCCTTGTTGGTGAAGAAATCTCTCAATTTTTGCAGCTGTCGGGAGTGCGAATTGGTCAAGTCAACAAGGGATCTTCCACCTTCTCTTCGTGGTAAGGTCATTCGGAGAGTTGATGACCTTGAGTGGTGTGATTTGTACTTGGTCATCATTAGGGGAGTAGTTCGTTGTAGTCCCTTCAGCGCCGTGTTAGTCCATTTCAAGATTCCGAAACTGTAGGTCAGCACGGGCACAGCATTGGTGCTAATTGCTGTAATGAGATTCCCGGCGTTCAGTTGTCTTCAGAAAAGCTCGCACTCTTTGAACGTACTAATCTTTCATCTAGGTTTTTCCTCGCTTATCCTGGAGCTATTATTATTATTATTATTATTAAGGTATAAGGAAAGTAAATTTTCAGGTTGTAACTAAAACAGCTTCAATAAACGAAAATTTGTTTTCATTTTTTGATTGAAGCAGGTTATCGAATTTATAACAATAATGCATATTTTTTATGATCATATACAAGAGATCAGTGATTGTTTTCTTAACCCATCTACTGCATTTATTCAACTCCTTTCTACTTTGATTTCAGTCCATCTTAATTTTGACAAAATACAATGTATGGTTGGCATGTTCTTAGGTATCTTACCCTATTTAGGATATTTCCTTATTTGCCAAAACTGTGTATTTTTAAAATTTATAATTAATGACCATGTTTGAGCAATATTCAATGCAGTATGAAATGTTTTCTTCTTTGACAGTTAAATATAAAAAAGTAAATAAAATTAAAATTTATTATACATAATTTGAATGATGATAAGACAAATAAATAACTTGTTTGCGATGCTTTTCATAATGTAAATTGTATTTATTAGTAAATTATATTTATTTCCGTTGTGTATTTAAGGTTCGAAATCATTCATGGTGTGACTTTGCTCAAACGGGATTCTAGAGAAACCAGGTTTTGTGTTTTTATAATAATTAATTTAGACAATGTGTTTATTGAAAAACACTTTCATGAAATAGATATATTAGGCTGCTATTAACATCTGTGACCAGCATAATGACTGGCTCCCAACGCTTTTTTGCGTGTGATAAATTTATAAGTAATAAAAATTTATATTTTGTACTCTTAAATGCTCCCCTCCAAAATAACGAATCGAATATGGAAAAATGACAAAATTCGTCAGCCATGTTGAATTCTTGAATGCTGACTAAAAATTTAATAATGCACTTTTAAACATTTCCACTTGCCATATTGCAGACGCCATTTTGACTTTATTATGTATTAAAAGTGCGGTAACAATTTAAAAAAATCAACGAATTTAACTCATTTTTCTTATATTGATTAATCAGCCGAGTTTTTATCCAATATACGTCACTCACCGTAAATAACCTTGAGTAATTATAAAATTTGAAGTTATTATACAGTAAAATCACAAAATTATTAATACTAATATTAATTCAATGAAAAAAAGCACATTTGCTTTATTGCAATAAAAAACTCAAACAAGTAAACATAAGTCTGTCTACTGACGGTTGTTGTCAAAACATTAGTGAATAAACTTGAAAGGCAAATCTATCTATCAACTAAACAGCTTCTCTGCTTACCTTCTTCCAGTGGTATGTTCTTAAGTCGCAGCATGTAGTTTTCAAATATCATTTCGGTTGATAAAACATCCTCAGAGAACCAGACCATACCACAACGAGATACAGTGGCAAGTGTGGCATATTTCAGATCTTGCACCTTGAACGCGGCAAATTAATTTTTAAATGCAGTATAAGAATAAAAATTAGAATATTTCTATAAGTACTTATGGCAATATCAAATTGTAAAAATGTAAACTTACCTCAAACATAACTCTGACGTTTGGGGGCAATGACAAACGCTCTCCATTTGGCAATGTTAACAGTTTGTTATCATCAAGTACAGAATTTAAGTTTTCTACCCATTCTGGATCGACGTCTCCATCGAATATGATCCATTGACGCTTGTTTATCTCGCCTCTTACGTTGTCAATTATTTTTCTAAAATAATATACACGCATGTTGACTGAGGATATGACTCTTAAATTGATACAAGAGTTATATAGTTTAACAATTTAAAAATTCAAGTAATGGGCAAAATTCCCACTTAAAAATTTCTGAAAACATTCCTACAAGCCTTCGGAAAGTTGGAATTTCCCTTCAAATATTTGGAACTTCTTCCTTTAATATATAATAAAAAGTTTACTTTCATTTAAGAATTCCTCATTGTAACCAAACCAATTCTAAAAAAAAACCAAGAATAATTTCAATATTGTCACTTCCTTTCAATGCGAAAACTCCTTATTATGACAGTTTAAAGGATGTTTTACAGAGGTGCGAGATTTTAAGTTTATCTCCCGACAGTAATGCACTTGGCTGCTGACTTTTGTTGTGTTAAATCAGATAATTTAGTTTGATATGCTTCTTTACATTGAAACAAAAATAAAGCATAACTTAGGTTAACAAGTGGACCATAATACGTTCATTCATAAATTTGTGTGTAAAAAGATAATGTTTCTAATACATATTTCATTTGTAAAATTTATCGGAACTATTAGTTAAGGAGAGTGTAAATATTTTAATTTCTTCTAAAACCAAGTTTCAGTTTATCAGACAAGGGTATTTTTTAATTTTCAGAAATAACAAAAAAGAACTAAATAAAAGTTCCTGAAAAAAAAAACCAAAATGATAAAACCTAACGTACGCACATGAACTTGAATCATTTATCATTTGTTCCTAATTGTGGATTATTTACTTTCTTCGTTACTAAAGTAATGAATTAACAAAAAAAAACAACACTTAGTCAATATAAAATACTAATAAAAACAAACATAAAATGCCAAAGGACAACGTAAGAAAACAAATGGGAATTTTGGGGTATATACCTGGAAAATTTTCTAGGTAACTATCAAAAGAAAAGCTTCCTTAACTGATTTATTTCGTCCCACAAAGTACCCAAATATAGAAAGTTTTTGCTGCTCGTCACTAACAAAAATTATTTTTCAGTCGGCGTGTTTTAAGTAAGAAATGAAGACGTATTTGCTTTACATCTATAGTATAAGATTATGTAGATATGTTACATCATAGCCATCACTAAAGTAACGCAATACTTACTTAAGTAAATCCTAACTTTGCACATTTGAACAGCCTCTTTAAAAACTAAGTATAAAAAATTAGGTAATTTGAGAAGTAAATTCAAAATACACTATAATCAAATTACGAAGATAAATTTTTAACCTTTCTACTGAGTTTTTTTTCTATATATTAGACCGAAATACAGGGTGCTAGGGGTTTAACTACAAATATTTTAACATAGGATAGTATGGACTATTTTAAACAAAATATTCTTATAAACCATCGGAAAATTCGAAGAGATTTTCGAGCTATTTAATTCTAAAATATTTAATTTTGGAGAAGGTTTCAACTAATTCCAAGACAACATGGCAACATTGATATTTGCTTGGACATCAATGTGATGACAATCTCATCACCTGTAGTTTGTCAATAAAGGAATATAAAAAAAACCTGTAGGTTTGAAAACGATTCAATTATTTTATTTTGATATTAATAATATGAACATACCAAGCATATTAATTTATAGCACTAGGTAGGTAATTCACACACTAAAAAAGTATTTTAAAAACTTAAAGTAAATGCTGAAAATGACTACCGCCATTATTTAAACGAATACGGCGAAGCCACTTTTCTTGAACAGATTCAAGAACGTTAGGTCTTTGTCTAATTTGTTCCGCTGCAGAAGTTGCGGTTTCTAAGGTCATCTTCATTTTCAATTTCAACCCTATCATACACTAATGTCCTCATGTGGCCCAAAAATAAAAATCAAGGGAGTTGAGGTCTGGTGACCTTGGAAGCCATTTTCTAGGTTCTGGAGCATTTCGACCTATCCATTTATCAAACGTATTATCCAGATGTTGTAACACATTCTTATGAATGTGGGCAGGAGCTCCATCATGAAAAAACCAGGCACTGGCTCGCTGAGCTAAAGGAATATCTTCTAAATAGTGGGCAAGTCTTTAGTTAAAAATTGGAGGTATCCCTCTCCGGTTAAACACACTATAAATTGGTAGGTCAAAAGGTCCGATTAACCGCTGCACATGATAAGGTTACAGAAGGCTTTCACGTAGGGTACGATGAACGGTCCAATTAGAAAATCCAACTTGTCGCGAGATTTCCAGAGGGCTAAAACCAAGGTTTGCATCCACTAGGTTTAAAATATGGTCCTCGTTTTCGGGTGTTATTTCCCTTGATTTGTTTGACGGACGTTTGCACTTCCCGTATCGCGAACTCTTTGTAAAACCGCCACAAATGTTCTGTCATTAGGACACCTGTTAGGATATCTTTGCCGGTACGTTTGGGACGCCAATTGAGCATTCTGTCTACACTCTCCATAAATAAGTAACATGTCTGCATATTCAATATTCGTATACATTTTTAAATCCCGACCATGCATTAAAACGGTATTAAATTGCCTCATAGGGCAAAAAATTAAGGTGAAAGAATCAAAAAACAAGACAACTGCAACTGATATGTTTGCGAATTATTATGTTCGCTGAAGCCTGTCCGTTTCTCTACGGTGGACAGTGTTGCCGTATTCAATAAGCATTCCGTGGTAAAAGAACACATTTTATTTGTTTTTTTATTTTTTAAATTTAGGTCGTTCAGATATTTTCCTAAGAAAAAATTTGTAGGTATTTTGTAGAAAATCATAAATAATTGTTTTACATAATAAAATTTATAAATGTGTTAACGATGTGCATAAAAATGAATAAAACAAAATACAATTTTAAGGCCATTTTTCTCAAAAATGGAAATGAATTGATCCTATGTTATTTAAGCATTTTTTAATCAGAATGGTCCATACTAACACGTGTAAAAATATTTGTAGTCAAACCCCTAACACCCCATATAAACGATACAGACTACACAATTTACCTTAAAATGTGCGTAAATAAACCATCAGTCCATTCCCTAGTATTGGGATCTAACACACCATACAACGCCTCTTTGCTTATTGCCTTAGGATCGATTACGTGGGCCACGCCTTCTACACCTTCAAAGCGTTCTAAAGCTTTTAAAAGTACTCTCCAAGCTGTGCTTTTGCCTGACCCGCTGGGGCCAACCATCATAAGGCCATGATTCAAGTTGCAGATTTGGTAAAGTTGAAGTACCTAATAGAAAATGATTAAATGTTATATATTATATCATTCTATAAAAATAACTACAGACAGAAACTGATCGCCTTAATAAAAAAGCCTACGTTACCAAAACATGATTGCTTAAAATTTAGATTCTTTTACAGCTAAGGACATAACATAAGCAAAGGTTTGTTGGCTACATCATGACTTATCAGGAGGCATAAAAAAATTTCGTGTACGCATTTATATTTTGAACACTGTTTTTATGGGCGTGTTCTACGAACAACAACGCTGAAACAACATCTAAACGATAAAGTGACTTTAAAAAGAGTAAACAAATACTGAAGTTTTTCTGGAATTAAATAATGTGATTGGCAAAAAGCATATATTTATACTGTCATAACAGTCTATATTGTTGAGTAATAGTTGCTATGAACTCACAAACTTACCCACCAACTAACAACAAAAAAAATATGTGGATACCGAAATAGTAGAGTAACTAACCTTTGCCACCCAGGTATCTCTCTATGCAGCAAGAAATAAAATAATATAAGTATAATAATACAATATAATCATATGTAAGATGCACATATAAACAAGTTTAGTATATATAGAAAAAAAAACAAGTTAACATTTTCAAAACAAAAATGAACTATCTAAGCAGTATGTAATGAATTGTTAACTATATGAACAAAAATTAAAATGAAGTAAAAAAATCAAAAAAAAGGCAATCAAAAATATATAAAAACAAAGTGACCAGTTAAAACCAGCCATGGGAAAAAATAATGAAAACGATTTTCTTTAGTCAAATGAAGCAAATAAGATCAAACCAACGTGGCTACAGATTCTTTATTAAAAGAACTTAAACATGGTGATAATCTAAATCACCTTGTAACTGTTAATATTCGAAGTAAATAAATTCCTTTTTTCAGGTATCTTTTACAGAAGTTAGAAATATAACAAATTAAAAAAAATAAAATTCTAACGATTAAGGGTCGAGCTTTTGATTGACAAGGTGTCGCGAAACTATGTCGCGCTTTTCGACTATGTATGTGTAATGTGATGGATGGTCTTGAGAACAACCTGCTGACAAACGCTGTTTTTTGTGACTTGTCAAAGGCGTTTAATTGGGTCTCGCGTTAAGTACTGTTTAAAAAGTGTCAATGTTATAATTTCAGTGCAAACAACAGAAAAATTATTAAATTAAACCTTGATAACAGAGGACAAATGATAAAAATAGATGAGGGTAATATCTTGAAAATCATGAGGCTTTGGGTACTGGGAATGTACCTTCTTTGTGGATAATACGGGAACCTGATCTCACTGATAATAAATTAATTATGAAATAAATAAAATCAAAACTCAGGAGTAAGTACTATACATACAGTTAACCTAATAAAAAAATTAATCAATACCTTTTTTTAACTGAAACTAAAAACTAAACGACAATATGCTTTTTTTTTCAATGCAACATGCTGACAGTTACCTTTTCCATCCACGCAGCACCTTGTTCATCACCTTCTCCACATACCAAGTACTCTTCGACACAAACTTTTCGTATTTCATC
This sequence comes from Kuschelorhynchus macadamiae, assembly GCA_030620095.1. Lineage (NCBI taxonomy): Eukaryota > Metazoa > Arthropoda > Insecta > Coleoptera > Curculionidae > Kuschelorhynchus > Kuschelorhynchus macadamiae. Next base: position 570,220 of record JAUTXW010000667.1, on the reverse strand, counting down.
CTTAAGACCTATAAAAATTATCAATACAATAAGATACTATATAGATTCCTAATTTTCTTTTACCTTTCATTTCAGCTCTAGTATACTGCACATTGGGGAATACATCATTTAACAAACTAAACAGTAATGGAATATCTTCAGCCACCAATTTGGGAACCATAGTTTCGCAAACTGATTGTATCAGAATTTCCTGCTCTGGAAGATTTTCCGCAATACTGGCTTCATCTATGTTGGTTTCTCCTATGCAAATACAAAAAAAAACATATACGAATAACTATGATGTCAAAAATATCATTTAACTAACCTCTTTGTGTCATCCCTTCCTTTATTCTTTGAATTCGATCTCTTTTAACATTACCAGCAGATATTAGGACCGATTTCAATGCACGAAGTCCGAAGTCATAATGTGATTGGTTGGAAAGTTGTTCATCACACAACCTAAATCATGTACACATTAAAACGACTTTTTAATCCATCTTAAAAATTTGATTTTATGGATTTTTATTTATACAAATTTGATTTTAAAGGTCAGCATTAAAATTTTGCCTGACTCACGATACTAATATTATATAAAAAACACCGTCTAAACATATTTATAGAAAATCAGCAATATACATCGCCAAAACATAATATGACTATTAAAATTGCAATTCGTGTCATTAAAAACCCCAAAAACCATATCATTCACAATATTTTTATAATACCCCCTTTTCCATTAGTCGACATTCAACTGAAACTGCAATACATTATACGTAATTGAGAGCTCGAAAAGGAGTTTAGATAAAAATGAAACTGTTGCAGCAGTGTTCTTGGATTTCAAACGAGCATTTGAAACAATAGACAGAAAAAGATTATTATGTAAACTATATCAATATGGTTTTAGGGGTTCGGTTTTCAAATGGCTAAAAAATTATTTGGAAAGTAGAACACAAAAAACTAAAATTAATAACAAATTTTCTAAAAAGTTTTCAAACAACATTGGTGTTCCACAAGGAAGTATTTTGAGTCCTTTATTATTTGTTTCGTATATAAATGATATGCCTAATATTTAAAATTCTTTTAAAATTCAGTTATTTGCTGATGATACTTTAATATATTTAAACGGAATGGATATTAATAACATTACAAATAAGTTAAATTTTGAATTAAAACTTTTATGTAATTGGCTTAAAATAAATAAATTAAAATTAAATGTATCAAAAACCAAGTATATGATACTTAGAAAAAATAATTTAAATATTAATAAAAATATTATAATTGATAATGAGAATTTGAAAATGGTTACTTCTTTTAAATACTTAGGAATTTTAAGTGATTTTTAAAATTTCGCAAAAAACAAAACTTTTTAAAAATAATTAGTAAAGATTTGAACTATTTTTCCAAAAAGATTATATATAATACAATAATTTTACCTCGTTACCTGTACTGTTCAACAATTTGATATAGCGCCAATAAAGGTATAAAAACAGATTACAAATATTACAAAACAAAGCAATGCATATAATTTTAGGCATGAATAATTATACAAAGATATCAATCATGTTAAAAAAATTAAAATGGTTTAATGTCAAAAATTTAATATTTTTTCTTGTTTGCATATTTATAAACTTCAAAATAACTTTCTTTCGGAACATTTATGTAATTTTGTTATATTAAATTGTCAAAATCACGCATATGACACTAGAAATTGTCCTTTTTACTTAGTTTTTACGTAAATAGAATGTCGAAGTCTTTAAGCTAAAAGTCGGTATTTTATAATGGTCTAATAAATTATAATAAATTAAAACCATCTATTAAGTCACAAAGGTCTGTAAATAAACTTAAAAAAGTATTAAAAGAATATTTGTTAAATAACTAAATAAATAATAAGAGTAGCATTTTTGCTAAATAACTCATGTTGTGCCAAGAATAAATATATTTGATAAGTTCAACAGTCATTCCCTATGGCTCAGTGTGCGGTGAAATTACTTTTTTGGTTAATTACACTTCATACACCAAATTTCAAGGGTAGAAAATATTTAAAATGGCATAATTCTGCTATTTTTTATTTGCTCCTCAATATGCCTCTTATTGGACTTCTCCGGCACTACCCTGAATATTTCAACCAATTTTGACAATCCTGAAGAATCCGTGTACATACATGCATAAAAAAATACATATTTCTGATGTCATGTTTCAAATACCCTCCACTATATGGAACAAATTTTATTATTTTAGTATATTATCCGAATTAAAATTCATAATGAAAAGATGGAATGATGGAATTGTAATGTTAATTGATCTGATAAATATATACAAAATATGTTGCTGAAATATAAAAAAATGGTTACTTACTTAAAGAATGGCACAATTTTACAAGCCAGCTTCTCGGCAGACCTGAAACCTTGTGAAAACAACATAACTTCGGCAATCAGCTGTCTGTCTGGGGTGGTCATAGCTAATGATCTGAACAGCTTCTTTAAGTTATCAGGAAGATTGGACCTGCCTGCATATCCGGGATTCATGGTAATGAAAATAGCCATGTCTGGTGATACCCGAACTTGCTTTCCCACTAGTTCGACACTGATACCTAAAAACGGCACCATTAACGTTATTATAGAGCTTTCAGCATAGTAATAAGTTTTAAAAAAATGTCAAACATTGGATACTTACTTCCAGTTTGTTGACCGGTTTGTTCACTACTTTCCTTCTGGCTCTTAAGTGCCTCCTGGATAGTTTGAATCTGCTGAGAAACAGCAGACAACATTCGTTCTTCCAATCTGTTGAATTCATCAAAACAACCCCAAGCTCCCACTTGACACAAACCAACGAATATTCTACCCATAGCTTGGAAATCGAACGTTTCATCGCAATTAAATACCAACACAAAGCGGCCAAGTTGATTTCCAAGAGCCTTGACTGATTCGGTTTTACCAGTACCGGCAGGACCTTAAACATAATGAGTTTTTTTTTCCAAGCAATTTATGTTTATTTACACAAACCCCACTTTTCTTTAAAAATATTATAGGTTTGGACCGATACCAATGCTAACAAATTTGAGAGAAACTTTTCCATTTGTAATAACGAAATATCCCTTGAAACTTTACCAAATGAAAATAACCTTGATTTATGTGGATTATTAATTAAAATAATTATATCGCAAGCTAATGACTAACCAGCTATATATATATATATATATATATATATATATATATATATATATATATATATATATATATATATATATATATATATATATATATATATATATATATATATATATATATATATATATATATATATATATATATATATATATATATATATATATATATATATATATATATATATATATATATATATATATATATATATATATATATATATATATATATATATATATATATATATATATATATATATATATATATATATATATATAGCCCGTACTTTTCGTTAGCCCCGAGTTTCTGGTAAAGCGATTTTACTATATATCATATTTCTCTTCTCATCTTATAAATTTATTTATTTATTGCCTACAAAATTACAAATTTACTAAAAAAGTAAGCAACAAAATGATGTCAAATCTAATAAAAAAAAATTTAAATTAAAATTCACTGGCTAATATCCAGGAGCCAGTGGCAAAAGCTCTGAGAATCGGTATAAGGAATGTACAGAAACTTGTGCATGAAAAAAAAACATAATTTACTTCCGAAGACGATTAAGAAATGTACACGAAAAAATCCAAAGGCAAAAGGCTTAAGTTACAATGCAAAAATGGATATTCATAATGCAATTTATGATTTATACACGTCAAAGACTAATATAATCTTTCAGACACTTTTTAATATTATAGACTAAAAAATATCATTATCACTTAAAAAGTCCTCATCTTCTGAGTCGTCCTCAAATGGCGCAATGATCATTGGTGTTATTTCGACATCTAGAACTCGTTCTCGATTCCACCAATTCCATATTAATTTCTCTGTATGTTTCACATATTTCTTCCAGTACTCTGGCGTAATATAATTTAATGAATCTTGCCAAACAATTTGCACTTCATCTGATGTAAGACCATCGTTGACGTGTTTTTCGTAATATGATTTTGCCCCAGCCCATATTAATTCTATTGCGTGAAACTGGCAATGGTATGGCGACAGTCGTAAAACTTCATCTCCATTTTCCCGTAATATTTCATCTACGACATATATTGTTGGTTTTTACCATTAAAAGAAGTTCTAATTTTAGCATATTGGGAAAAGGATTTCGTTTTTGTTTTATTAGCCACTCATAAATATCACTTTTCTTCCAGGATGAAGTAGGTTGTTTATTTAAGATTCTTGAATGATAAGATGCATTGTCCAGAATGATTAAAGATGGAGCATCTAAATTTGGAATCAGTTGTTCTTTTAACCACTTTTCAAACAGTTCACAGTTCATATTATCATGGTAGTCCATACTTTTGGATGTTGAAGAAAACAGTAAACTTGCACCTGATAGAAATCCGGTTAAAGAACCTGCACGCAAAATGATGAACCGTTTTCCCGTCCCACATCCCTTTTTTTTGTCTTGACACTTTTTACAGACTCGTCCTGCCAAGATTTCGAACCACTTCCATTAGAAAATATCCAAGTCTCGTCTAAAAATACCACTTTTCTAAATTTTGAATTGACATTTTCCGTGTATTTCTTTAAAAACTGGATACGCTGACTGGTTATATGTGACAACTCGCATACAAATCTTCGATTACAGTCCTTTTTATATCGAAAACATTTTTATTAATTTTGACAACGATTTTAGTCCAATTTCCAATATGCTTCGATTTTTTAAAGCTTCTTTTAAAACTTGAAGGGTTATATTAGTTTTTGATGTGTATAAATCGGAAATTTCATTACGAACATTTTCTTCGGTAGTAAATTATGCTTTTTTTTCATGCACAATTTTCTGCACAGTCCTTATACCGATTCCCAGAGCTTTTGCTACTGTCTCCTGGATATTGGCCGCTAAATTTTCATTTTCGTAATATTTTATTAGATTTAATACCATTTTTTTCGCTTGTGGATGCAAAAAACCCGAAAATTGTTTTCTATTACTCATTTTGTCACTGACTTATCAACCTGACTTTGAACTGACATCGCTCAAAGATTTTTGCAACTGGTGGTATTTATATGTTTATCCTCTTTTTTTCATATGAAAATATCATAGGTCTATCTAATTCATCTTCCGGATTTTATGCGGAGGATATGATAACACGTAATAAAAGAAACACAAACTTAAAAAGTTTGTCGTTGATAAATCGTATGACCCGCACGATAACACTTCTTTTGACTATACCTAATTTGTTGCTTAGGTAAATACGACTACGTTCGAATATCGCATTGTCATCCGTTATTATTTGAAACGCCGATATCTAGAAAACGAATGAATTTAGGCATAAAACGTTCTAAATTGACTGGACGATCAAAATAAGTAATAATATACGGGATGTTCTATTTAAAAATATACAACTTTAATTCTCCATAACCCTTTGTTTGAACCTGTATATTCCAGTATATTACAGATATGTAGATTTTTAAAAGCCTTACAACTTTCATATAAGTCATTTTTTTAAAAACTCCTGTATCTAGAATATAATAAAAATATTTTAATAATGCAACTTTAAGTATTTATCTAGACTTTACACGTTTAGAAACTTACTTGTCCGAAATAATATAATAAATATTAAATAATTGGGTGTAATTTAAAAAATATTTGTTTGAGAAAGGTCTGAAACAATGATATCAGTCCAAACAAGCTAGAATAATGATTGTTAGATAGAACCTAACAAAACAATAAAATATAAATTAAATAATGCCGGGATTAAAACAGGGTTGATTTTATACACGGTGGGAAAATTAAAACAGGCAAGTTTGGATAATTCCCAATATTTTTTTATAAGAGACCTGTGGTTTTGCTGTAAGTGATAATTAGCGGACACCCTGTATATTTCTAGTAGTGTCTATTTACTAATTTTTTTCCTTAATTGTAACAGTTAAATGCAAACTTACCAAAAGGTGAGCCACCCAATCTAGCTTCTAATGCTTGAGTCATGGTTAAATAACATCTATCTGTTAGTGGGGTCTGGACAAGCCTGTCTTGAACTCCGAGATATTCAAAACCATAATAAAATCTTGCATTCGCCATATGAATCGTCAACTGCTTCAGAACTTCAGTTTGACGCGGATCAAAGTAGAATCTATTAAAAGTAATTCATCAAATATCTCACATACACAATTTTCGAAACTTTTTTTACCTCATTTGACAAAGCCACTCGAATGCTTTGTTGCTGCACACACCGCCCGATATTAATTTTCTAGTGACAGTTCTCTTATGCACAAACTCATTGATTAGATGTTCAAGTTTCTTCCTTCTGAGCTGTGGCTGTTCCTGAAGTACTGAATCCGCCAAAACATTTAGAGTATTTTCAACCTGTTGCAGGACTTTCTCCAACGGTTCTTTCTGCGGTTCTCCATTCATCTATAGACAATGCAATTTGTGAGGATCACTTTTACTAAATTTACGAATTTGTACTTAGCCTAAATGTCTGAGCAGTATTTCGAATTAGACCCTAAACGCTTTTACGTTTACTTACAAAGTATATTAGACAGTTAAACTATTACATTTGAAAACAAAAAAAAAGTATACAGTATTTTATTTTTAAATGTGTTCAAATTATTTGTTGCGTTTAGATTGACAAACAAAAATCTTTTTAGGCTTTTTCGCAACTGAATAAAAATATCTAACTTTAAATTGATTGAAGCAAATATTTAATATAATTACATACCTCAACATGTAGACTAGTCTATCTACGGAATGTTTCGATACATAATATAAACAATATTATTAAAGCAAGCAAAAGAAACTATATCTTAAGTTTTTATAGACACATAGTACTTGTACAAATACTTTCATCCTATCGGGACTCCTCTGTGCGCCGATCGTAAAAGAGAAACATTAAATTAAATATGTGTCTATAAAAACTTAAGGGAAATGATATGTTGTTTGACAGTATTTTATAATGCAGGAGCGCATACAAGAAATTGCAGGTATGTTTTTATATAAAGGAATAAGTTGTGTGTGTTTAAAAAAAAACCAGGAATAACAGGATTGCTATAAGTAAAAGTGGATATTGTTTTATGATTTTGACATCTTTAAAACATATAATATATATGACCAACTTACGATATGTATCTATTCATATTTCTTCACTAAAAGATATTTTGTAACTTGTAAATTTAAAAAGCTTAAACACAAAACCTATTTTGAGGTTTACCCTCGGGTCTTAATTTGCAATTGGGAGACTATCATATCAATAGAAAGGTAAAAAAATTAGTTTGCATAATTCGAAAATTTAAAACCGTGCGAATTTTAAAAGAGATATGCTATTCAAATGTTTGGATCCTGCGAAAATTTGAACCCATAAGAAGGTTTAACAAGAAACCTTTTCATTTTTGACCAAAAAAAAAGAAATATTAATCTGAATAAAAATGGTAAGAAAAAAAAATTCTCAAATACCAATTCATTTCAAGGAAGAGTTATTCTACCTTAAGTATTTGAAAACCTCAACGACTAAGGAAATAGAAGAACCATTACCCATCATATCGAATTATATTGTAATTTTTATAATTTCATATAATATTTAACAATGTTGATGTTTTTAAGGAAATTAATCTTACCTATCCACAATTAGGTTTATGATTTTTATTAGTTTTCATTTGGGTAATTTTTTTAAATTCTCCTTTGTTATTGACGGTTGATAAAAAGATTCTTCATCAAATTTGTTTTATTTTATTTACTTCAAGAATAATTAAAATTACACAATGTAAATAATTATTTGCTATAACCTATGTTTAAACATGTCATGTGATTATAATATATAATAATTTTTGGTCCAGGCTTCTGTGGTCATGCCTTATCCCTAGCACTTTTAAATATCCAGTCAGTTAGGGCTAAAACTGATGAGCTATTATTATTCCTTAGATCGATTTCTTTTCCTGGCGTTGTAGTTCTTACTGAGCAATGGCTAAGGTCAGAGGAACCACTTTTTTTGCCTAATTATGTTTTGGTATCTAAATTTTCGCGTGTACACAATTAGCATGGAGGGACATTAATACTAATTAATAGTGAATTCCTAAATATTTTTAGCTTTGTTAATATTGATAAGTTTAACTATTTAATCGAGGAGAAATCTTTTGAATTCTCCATGGTGTTTTGCACTAAACTTATCTTTATGTGTTGGGGGTTTATAGATCACCCTCTGCCGATGTCAGTGTGTTTTTGGTTAGGTTGGAAAGCTTCCATCAAGAGCTACCTTGCTTTTAACAGGTGATTTTAATTTAAACTTTTTGGAATCCAATCATACAGTTTTATCACTACATCTTCTAAAATCCTTTGACCTGGAGATGCATGTTGGTATTTCTACTCTGCTTCTCTTATAGATTACATATGTTCTAATATTGATACGAACAAGAGACAGTGCTCAATTGTGAATGCAGGATTATCTGACCATGAAGCTGTTACATTTTGTAATTCACTTGAAAATAAATGTAAAAAAATAAATGTAAAAAAACAAATGTAACAAATAAATGTAAAAAAATAAATGTTAAGCATGGCAGAATGTACACAAAAAAAAACTTTAGCAAGTTTGTTCGACTCTGTAATCAGGCTAACTGGAGGCCTCTTTTAGATACTGAGGACCCTCTGCATAGTTATCATTCTCTACTCCAGGATTTATTTAACAGGTCTTTTCCTCTTATTAATATAAAGCATAAAAAAAGACGTACTTGGTATACTAAAGGTTTAACTATATCAAGAAAAAATAGTAGTTCCCTACATTATATTAGAAAATATTTTTCTGACAATGATTACTTTATAAAATATTACAACAGCTACCGGAAAATTTATCGAAACACCATGAAACTGTCTAAAAAGATTTATTTCCAAACCAGAATTAGCCGCTCTAATAATAAATCTAAAGAAGCCTGGAATATTGTCAATGATCTGAGGGGCAAAAGCAATTCTACGCCTGTGCCAAGTGCTTTGAGTGCGGAGGATCTAAATGGATATTTCTGCGGTGTCACTGAAAAACTAAAACCCATAAATTCAACTGAGAACACCTTCAGGCAGTATTTACATCATATTTCAGTATCTGAATTCTTTTTTCCTCCCGTTTCTGTGGAGGATATAGAAAGCATTTTTAGGGGAATGAAGATAAGAGTGCATCACGTTGGGACCAGATTTCTTTGCAGATCTTCCAGGCCCTGCCTGCAGTGGCGCTTGATATATTGGCTGAGGCAATTAATGCCTATTAATGATATCTTTTTTAAGTAGACATAGCATTTTAAATCTTCAACAGTTTGGGTTTCAGGCATCAAGGGGAACGATGCTGCTATCTTTGATTTCCTGGAACATCTTTATATAAATTTAAATTCTGGAGAATTGGCTGCGGCAGTGTTTTGTGATTTGTCTGAAGCTTTTGATTGCGTCGATCACGAAATACTGCTGTGGAAACTGACAGAGTACGGTTTTAGGGGAACCATGCACAATTGGTTTCGTTTAGCTTTCAATGTATCCAAGACTAATAAACTTAATTTTAGATATAATGTTGAGAATGTATGTCTGCATGATGCCCCAATTGCAATGCCTAGCTCAACAAAATTTTTGGGTTTGTCTATAAACAAAGAGTTGAAGTTTGAAACTCATATTAACAATTTATGCAATAAAATTTCCTCTAGTTGTTATGTACTGCAGATTATCTCTAACAACCTAGATCCATCTGTAGCTCGCAACTCTTACTTTGCTTTGGTTGAGGCTCACCTTCGATTTTTGTTACAGAAGAGAGCATTAAGATTTATGTGGTGTAAAAGCACGCGATTCTTGTCGTCATTTATTTATAAAGTTTTCAATTTTGACTTAATGCTGTTTATTTATTTTAGAATATGTCTGTCTGATCCATAAAAAGTATAATAATGAATTGTTTGTGTCTAATCACTATAACATGCGCCATTCTCATACACTATGTTTGCCGATTCTTAAGTATGAATACCTTAAAAAAATTATTTTTCTATAGTGGCAAAAAAATGTTTAACCACTTACCCTTAAGTATAAGGAGGTTTGGTAATGAGAAGGCTTTCAGAAAGAAAACTAAAAATCTACTAATAAAAGTCATATTATACCTTAAATGAATTTTATTCTGACAATTTAATGTAGCTTGTAGTGTCCGTTTTCGTATGTGTTACGTTTTTTACAATTTAATGTAATACCTATTGAAAAAATATTATATTTTTTTGTTTTATTTATTTAAAATTGAAAATGACTCTAGTTTAATGACATAATTATTGTAGTCCTAGTTTAGTTAATTTTAATTATATTACTCACAAGGCTTTGTCAACAATTGCAAAATTTATGACAAAAAAGCTACTTTGACTTTGACTATAAAATTAAAGTTCATTAGACAGGGCATTCAAACCTGAGAACCCGATAGTATTTATGAGCCACCCTGTACAAAATAAAATTGTAATGTGGCATTTATGTTGTAGAACCATATCACCACTTCAATTCACAAAAATTTCGTTTCCATAGTTTATATAGTCATTAAAATATGAAATCTTAGTACAACGTTTTTAACAATCTATGTATTTAAAACATTAAGCCAGATTTTTAGCAAGTTCGTGAAAGAGTTGTACTGCACCAATTTACATGATTTTTTTTTTAAATGATCGTCGGGTTACCGAGACCTTTCAACACTATTTTTTGTACTGTTATATTGCATATTTTTTCTATAAAAACAATATGTTTTTCTTCAGTAACACTTTTGGACGATGTGGTGAATGGGCCCCATATTCTTATAATTCCATCGGAAACTCATCTAACGGAAAAGGCAGAGTAAGGTCTTTCGAGCCAGCAAATTAATACATTAAATATGAGAAGAGATACGAGAAGATTTATAAAAAATGTTTAAAATTTAATAAGGAATCGAAATTAATTATTAAATACGGGGTGCTCCATTTTTGAGGTAACAAGGTTTATCCTACATTTGTTTCAGCCGGAAGTGTTGGAAATGTCAACATATTTAGTTAAACTTATATCGCCATGTCGAATGATACCATCAAATTTGGGGCATACTGTATAGGCGAGACCTATTCATCTAAGAATTTCCGAACTCCATAACTGTATGTAAAGAGCAGAAACATCAAGATCGGGTATTGCCGAGCATGCTTGTTTAGAAGCACCATAAAATACAATATAGATCAAATAAGCAGCGATCTATTTTTTACCTAAATGCTTAAGAACTTCTCTAAAGCACTGCATACAATATATGCAGGCTAAAGCCAACATCACTTTAAATATATTATATCTTAGAATATTAAATCAAAGCAATAAAAAATTATTTCGTACCTTCGTTAATGCAGCTTCGACATCCTCACTCCAAAATATCTGGGCAGCTAACACCACAATTTGGGCTTGATATTTATCACACCACTCCATAAACAATTTCGGGTCAATTCCATCTTTAAACTGCTTAATGTCTTGTACAGCTTGAAGCAGACTGGAAGCTAAAGTGACACGCATCTCTTTTTCTACTAAAGAAAGCCACTCGTTTATTTTTGGATGCTCGACAGTCGAAACTGCGCTTCGGAATATTACCTACAAGTAGCATTAATCTATTTACTTATTTATTTTCAAAATTTCCACGACGCGGTCCTGCCACATACGTAATTTGGTGCAATTCCAGATGCGTTTATGACCAAGTAAGTATTCACTGCAGATCGGGACCATACTGTTTAATTGCAAATAATAACGATATTTTTTTTAATTGTATATATCTCAATATCTGATTACCCACGCATTAAACATACAGTCCATTCTTCTTTCCAAATCCAGAGCAAAGATAATCTTTGTGATTATCTAAGAAGATATAATTAATTAATAAAAACTAATTTCGCGTTGAATCATATTTCAATAAAAATATGGTTTTTATTATTATGTAAATTATATTGGATTTTTTTATATTTTGTAAATGTATGAGTAATTTACTATAAATTAATATATCACTATATATTACATGACATTTTTTTTCAAAAGTGCTTTGAATAAACATTGTATTTATTAAATTTACTTGTCGTGTATCATGATTATGTACTGTATGTATTTTTGTAAGTAAATTTATCGTTGGTGTGTTTACGTACACATTTAATAATTTTATTTTGTAAAATAATACATAAAGGCTCTAATCTTTTCAAATTAGCAAATCCCGAAATTGAAATCAAATATTACAACTTTAAATAAATTAATGTAAAATAAATATCACATCTTTAAGTGCTATTATGCAATTTTAAAAAATTTATTATTAAATTATTAAAGCCTTAGAATAGAACATAATAAAAATATGTAATGTTCTCCGAATAAAATGAAAAAGCAATACCTCTTCGCCTTCTCTTGAAGCGATACCGGTGATGACAGTGTTGTCCTCATTTAAAAGTATTGACGCCACGCCAGCAAACATCTTTTTGAAATGTTTTTGTAATCTGGCAACATTTTTACTATTACCAATAATTTCCAATAAATCTTCGTCACCAACAAAGTAGAATCGAGGAAAAGAGTTCCTTTCTCTTTCTAGATATTCTCCAAGTGCCTTTTGTATTTTACCTATACGTCAAAGTAATGTTTTTAATTATTTAAACCACCAAAAATTTATTATTATTGGTTGTAACCATATATACCACTCTAACCTACCTAAAAGATCTGCGAGTCGTTCCAAAGCTCTCTGAACGCCGGGAATATTCAATACATCCATTACCATCGGCGATTTGCTAACTTTCTTCATTAGTCCCAAGAATTCTGAGCTTATGCTTTGGAAACGTGATGTCTCGACAGGAAGCAAAGTTTTGATATCAGCGCTTCCCGAAAAAATACCTGTACACCAAAAAAATATATATACAAAATGAAATCCGAAAAAACTTTAGTAATACACTATTTCTTTGCTTAACAAAACATTTAACATATACATACTCTAGGGTTGAACTCATTGCCTTTCTTTCTTAAAATAACGTAACAATTTGCCCCATTTGGATACATAGTTGGAACCTGAACAGAATTCGAATCAACAAGGAACAACATTTTTTAAATATTATTATTATTATATCACTTTAATAAGTACTTTATTCTGAAAATGTATTTCTCAAATCTAAAAATATCTTTTGTGTTAAGAATTCAACTCAAAACGAGCACATTTGTTATTCTGAAAATGAAAAGAAAAGGGCACCTTTTTGAACAAAAGATTCGGGAAATACATATATATTTGAAGATTAAATAATACATTCTATATGCTAGGTTCCTACACATATTTTAAATAAGGTCTACGAGGAGTTTTTTTTATTATTTTAAGACAGAGAAAACAATGTTACACACAACAAAATATGCGTTTTTGGACATATGAATATATAACCCAATACAGATCTTGAATAACATCATATTCTATATTAAGTTGTTGAGGTAATTCATTTGAGAATAAATGACTCTACTACATCACTGCTGAATAGTATGTACCTCTAGATTCATAGATTTCCAGTTTTGGCAATGATATTGGTCCATATGTTTTGTGCACAATTAACTCAAAGAAGGGTCTAGAGGATTTTACTGATAGTAAATGCTAGAATTTAACGTGTAACTGCTATATTTTCTGTATTATATTAAAAAGTTACCTTCCAAATACACCCATCTGCGTTGTACATCAATCCACACATCGAAAAGGCCATTAATCCTATTAAGTTTTTCTTCCCAAGTGAGTGCCTCCTCTTCGAACACCTTGTAGTATGGAGAGAGTTTCATTGCAGCTACCGAGTTTATATGTTCTTTAACCTAAAACAAAACGCATACAATTTACAACATATAACTGTTTATAAATATTTTTTTTAAAATTATAAATCTAATTACCTTATTAAAAAGATCATCCCATCCTCTGATAAGTTTACACTTATTCTGATAGTTAATCAAGTCCAGCTCATAGGTCTGCCAAGATTCTCGGACCTGCTTCAAGAACTCTTCGAGGGCCATTTCTCCCTGTGCTACCAAAATAATATCTTTGACTATAGATTCGTTCTTTTGCAAATTCACGTCCCACACTTGACCGAGGGTCAAATCGCTCAAGACCCAATTGACCCTGAGTTGTTTCATCAACTGCTTCCAATGACGTTCTTTAAGAGCGTCGGATTTCAGTTCTACAATAAGCATATTGACTTTGGTGTAGTTCTGAAGAGTTTTCTTAACATATTCGTAGGAGGCATACTGGCGTAGCCTAGCTGGCAACTCCTTAAGTTGAGTGGACATTGTGTCCAATTGTTGACGTAATTTTCTCGGTTGCACGGATAACCTGAAGCATAAAACAGCATTAAAAACTACTTGAGAAACAGATATCAAAAAGAAATATTTGATAAATTACAAATTTTACAAAACAAAGTCCTATGGATCTTACTAAATTATGATAAAACTGTGAAGAACATATTATCATACAAGACAAAACAAAGATTTATATTTATGTTTTTAAAGGAGTTGCTTATAAGTCAATTTTTCCTAAAAGGTCGATTCAATATAATAAACCACCATTTTATAGTCTCAGAAATCATATAAACAATTTAAAAATAACTTAAGAGATTACTTATTTAAGAATCAATTTTAAAAGCTTATAGGAAACACAAAAGTATGGTTTCTGGAGCTAGTTTAGAGTAGTCTATTTAGAATTTTACACTTACAATTAACTAACTAACCAACTAAGTTATTGATTTTAATTTTTTTTTAATAGAACAGTAAAATCAACAAAATCTATTAGATGGAAAATACCAAAAAGGTTTTGAAACAATCATGCAAGGTATGCAAAAAACATTTGCATAGCAAAATTAAAGAGCTTGCAAATAAAAGTCAAACAGCATTTCTAACTTTTTGTAATATACATAGTTTTTGAGTAAGTTAAAGGCGAATATGTTAAATTATTATTTGAAATTTTTGACTAATTGACCATTAAATTACTTAAAAACTACACCTCGTACAAAAAAACTTTAAATGACTTTTTAGCTAATATTTTTACTAATTTGGCTGTTAGAGATTTTGTTTTGTCTACTTGCGTTTCCGTATTTTTTGGATACTCTGAAACAATATTATATGGGAGTTTTCTTGTAGCCAAACTCATTTTTTTAATTACTATTTATTTTATTATTTAATATTATTCTCAACTGTTACTTATTTTACAATATTATTATTGTTAGTATTCCCCTGTAATGAACTTATACAGTTGGTTGGGAATGTTGAGCATAAATAAAAATAATTAAATCTTTTTATGAAGAGTAACTTTATTTGCTGAAGTGGATAATAAAAAGGTTTTCCATTTGTTAAGTAAAATTACATAGACCCTGTACAGTTATTCTTATTTCGCCACCCTCACTATTGGTTAAATTTAAGAGCTCGAAAAAAATGTCAAATATAAAAGTTGTACGGTTTGTTACGTAGTTTATAGAAACTTATTTAAGTATTCAAATTCAAATTCACATTCCTTTATTCACAAACAGATCAAAGTGTGACATGTGTTTCGTCGAAGATTATCAAAGTAAAATACATATAATAATATAATAGGTTAAGAATAATACTACAACATACCTAATCAAGTTAAAAGTGAAATAAAATAGTGTAAAATCAACAGTTGAAGATTTGAGAAGAGTGGACAACAAGATTCCCTTGATCCCTTGAAGAGGATTGTTCGAATAATCCTCTTTTGTGCAACTAATACCTCATTCACTCTCAAGCAATTTCCCGAAGCTACTATAGCATAATTTAACAAGGAATAGACGTAGGCATAGTAATAAGACATTAGTATGCTTCTATCAACTACTGCTCTTAGTTTCCAAATGACAAACGAATGGGTTGCAAGTTTTTTAAGAATATAGTCGACATGACCTGACCAATTTAAGTTACAATCCATGATGACACCTAGGAACTTAGCAGTGTTAACATTGCCCATATCATTACCACATATATTTAGATTTAGACTTGTGTCATTTACATGGGTACTGAACAGCATTAAGAGTGTTTTTTGTAAATTGAGGACAAGATTGTTCAATCTGCAATAATCAAGCATTTGCTCAATGCTGACCTCCGCTAATCTCCTTATCTCAGCCAAAGAAACACCTGTTATGACAGAAGTTATGTCATCTGCATATATAATATTAGGGCCCAACAAAGCTGACTGAGCAATATCAGCAATATAGACGAGGAATAATAAAAGTCCCAGCAACTTCCCTGTGGAACACCTGTAGGAACGTCTGCTAATTCAGATTGATACTTCTGGCCATTCACCAGCAGTATGACTTTTTGTTTCCTGTCAAACAGGTATGTCTCAATCCATTTGAGTGGAGTACCCCTCACTCCATAACGTTCTAATTTACATAATAAAACAGAGTGATTAACCAAGTCAAAGGCGCGAGAGAAATCAAAGAAAACACTCATGGTGGCACAACCCTGATCCAACGCCCGAACGAGTTCCCCAACAAGGGAAACAATAGCATCAGCCGTTGAGCAGCCCCTTCGAAATCCAAACTGAGTACTAGGTATAATCCTATTTTTATTCAAGAAGTTACTGAGTCTGTCATAAAATGCTTTTTCATATATCTTAGAGAATGCAGTCAAAAGTGAAATTGGTCTATAGTTATCTATTCTATTAATATTACCCTTTTTGTGTATAGGTCGAATAATAGATGTTTTTAGTTGAGTGGGAAATATACCTTCTTTAAAGGATTCATTTATTAGGTAGGTAAGGACTGGAGATATATGCTCAGACACTTTTATCAACAGCGAGCAAGGAATATCATCAATACCACCAGAGTGCTTACTTGAGATTGAGTTTAGATATGTGTGTACCTTAAGTTCATTAACTGGCTGGAGAAACATTGACTCGTCACAGGCTCCTATACTAAGTCCAAGATTGCTCGACTGACTACCAGGCAATTGCCTTATACTCTCAATGAAATAGTCATTAAACCCTTTAGCTGCAAGACCGTAGTCATAAATAGTACTATCATTCATATTTTTGAAAAAAGTTGGATATGAAGGCTTTTTAGCTGAGGCATCCAATTCATTACTTATTATATTCCATGAAGCTTTCATCTTATTTGAGGAATTATTGTAAATATGTGAATAAAAATTTTTTTTACTGTTTGCAATGAGTTCTCTATGTTCCCTCAACCTTACCTTATAGTTTCCCCACATTTGCTCACTATTTCATTTTTTACAACACATAAATAAAAATCGTAGATCTTCGCCTTGCTTTACAATGTCATTAGTAAGCCAGTGTGCATTAGATGATACTCGAGAACCATCAGTACAATATCTGATAAGCTCTTGTGGGAAGGACTTATTAATAATATACAATATTTTACCAAGAAATAAATCAAACTTAGCATTAGCATCAGTGTCTGCTCTTACCAAATCATCCCAGGATTCATATTGCAGGAAATTTTTAAAGTTTATTATATTAGCCTCTTTTCTGAAGTTGCGTATATACTTATATTGCTTATTAGCACTTTTTACTGAGGTTTTTATAGGTAATATAACATACTGCATGAAGTGATCTGACAGGTTGCTCTCTATAGTCAAAACCTTGACTTTTTCAAGCTGAAATGTTGTAAAGATGTTATCTATAATTGTAGCTGATGTGTTATGAATCCTGGAATAGTCCTTAATACAAGACTGTAGACCAAATGATATAAGGTTGTTCACAATCCAGTTTGCATGAATATTATTTTTACAAGGATCAAAATTAACATTAAAGTCCCCACATACAATATATGAAGCATTCTTATCATTTCTGCTTTTATCGAATAAATCAACCATTAAATCATACAACAGATTAATAAAATTTAATACATTTGATGATGGTGCTCTGTACAGACACACTACATATATGTTAATTGATGCAAGCAAGACCTTCACTGCGCTGTACTCAAACTCACTCTCACTACACCCCACATTTAAACTTAACTGTTCGAATTGAATGCCATTTCTACAGTAAATTGCGACCCCTCCTCCTCGAGACAAATCCCTGCAATAAGAGGATCCCAGAGCATATCCATCAATGGTCACTCATTTCATTTGGGGAACACCATATCTCAGTAAGCGCAACCAAATCGGGACATTTAGCTTGAAGACATACAACAAGCTCAGAGTTCTTTGCCCTAAGACTTTGGATGTTAAAGTTCAGAAGACACAGAGCTTGAGATGGATCATTGGGTTTAGCTACGTCGTCGCTGATTTCCATATTTTCGAAAGTTATAGTTATTCCTCAGGTTTTTGTTTTTACCATTGACTTCACCAACCTGCCGCCCATGACCAAGTTGAGAGTTTTTCTGCCAATTTAAAATGTAGGGTCTGACAGAAACATTCACAGGCCAGATACTACCATTACAAAGCAAGTTAGTTTGATTAGGTTTTATGGAGACCTTAAATGAAGCCTTATAGTTTTGTTTACTCTGAATTTTTTCACAAGACATTCTTTCAATACTTCCACTGTAGTATTTTCAGCCAGATTATCTATGTGAAACCATTTGCGTTCTTCTGCAGCTGACAAAACAGTATTGTCAGTACTAGATCCCTTTACCACAGTCAAAGGTGCACTCTCTAGTTCAATACTTTTTAACTCATTAGGCTTAATGTTGGTTTTTAAAGTATGAGGAATTGGCAGACTGGCAGCAGAGGGTGAGTCATTTTTACTGATGGTGAAGAACTTGACAAGCTCGGTATTTGTATCCCTGATTGCACTGACAACAGAGTCCATCTTGAGAGCAATGTGTTCAGACTGTTCGTTTAGATGTTTCTCTATGCAGCGAGATAGGGGTAGAGGATCATAAGTTACCCTATTTTGATCTGCCCTTGTTGATAGCGAATGTAATTGGTCTATGAGAGTAAACATTTTGGTAAGATCTTGATCAGTCTTTTTTGGTGTTTGAAAAGCTTTAACCTTGCCCTCCAGAGACCTTGATGATGACTGTAACTCATCCTCCAAGCCTTTGATTTTCTTCTAAAGAGGCTTAAGCTTGGAATCTATACTGCTGGTTGTAGAATGGGAATCCAGCCTAGCTTCAACCTTCCCAAGTTGATCAGACTGCTAACGTCACTCTGCATCGACTTAATTGACTTAAGAGTGGCCGGAAGCCCCCTGAAATCAATCCGACAATCTGCGCACAGATGTATTAGTGTTCTAGTGAGGCTGGGAATTACCCGGACTTCCTGTGCCTGGGCATTGGTGCAATCTGCACAGACAACTCGTAAGCACATATCACATGGGAATCCAAACAGGCGTTGTTTATCCTCCCTGAAGACGCATTCTCTCATACATTTGTAGCATATGTTAGAATCTGACATTTTAGATCTGAATCTCTCCGATTATTCAAGGTAATTAAATAGTTAGTAATATCTTCTTTTAAGTAGCAACACTAAATAGTAGCAGCACAATATCCGTAGCAACACTTGTTTATAGCAACACTTGTCTGTAGCAACAGCTGATTGTAGATCTGGCAACGTCGGTATCCACTGGATCCCGTCAGTAACCTGTGACGTACGTCGGTTGTCTTGTCAGATAGAATTTGACAATTTAGACGTTGACAGTCGGCAATGTGGTCGGCATCCGACAATCAAAACAAAGACAAAAACAAAAGTTCAAAGTCCGACGAGAAATCGAGGGAAAACTCAAATGTAAAATTACTGACCAAAAATCAAAGAAAAGTCACAGCAAACACATCCAGCCACAAAGCACAGGGAACAGAATCTCACCAACAAGAAATTTTATGTTTTTGATTTCACTTTCCGGAAAAATTTAATAAAAATAACAGAGCAACAGTAAACAATGATTTGACGTTACGACGTTTTTTTTAAAGCAATGTGTAGCAAACCCAACATACATTTTTATAATGGATCATCCTGTATATTATATGCTCATAAAATAAGCCTATTGATGCTGATTATAAAAATTCCTGATTTGATAACTTTATCTTTAAAGGCACACACAAAATTTGACAAAAAATGGGCCTTAAGAAGCAAAGAATTCCCATTGAGTGTACTATCTAGTAGATCGTTTTTTGTCTCTCTTTAACACATTGTCTCTTACGGTAGGGTTTTTTGTCCAATTTTCGGGATGTTCCATTAAAAAATAAAAGTATATTGGGCCTGCTACACAATCTTGAGATGTCCTATGTACATACATAATAATTGTCTATAAACTATGTAATAAACCCTACAACATTTATATTCAACATTTTTTTCTATCCCATAAATTAAGCCAATAGTGGGTGTGACGAAATAGAAAGTTACAGTTTTTTTTTTGCAACTTATATAATGAATGTCTTACTGTATCAATATTCTTGGGGCTATATTTATCTTTTTATATATACTAAGCTCAATAGATTTTTGTGCAGATTCAAAAAGGTGTTTTTCATGTGAACATATTAAACTAAATATATTCAATATTATACAAATATTTTAGCTGATTAATAAAATCAAATTCAAATTTTTTTATTCACAGATCACAATGTGACATGTGTTTTGTTAGAGATTATAAAAAATACAATAATAGCTCAAGAATAAAAAACTACAAAATACTTAAATCAAGCAAAAGAAAAGCAAAAATTATATAAAAGTAATACAAAAGTCAAACATAAATAAAAAAAATACAAGTCAGAGCGTTTCGTTATTATACAAAGTTTTTAGAGAAGAACTCGTTCAAACGGTATAAATATATATATAGTGTATTATAAACACATACCATGGTTTTTCTCTAGTTTCATCAATTTGCTGCCAAATCTTTGACAACTCTGACCAAACTCCTCTTAGATCTTGCAATTCCTCATAAACCACTTGCATTCTATCCTCACTAGTACTGGTACCGCCTGGTTCTTGAAGCTCCAGAGCCTCTTTCGCCTTGGCAACATTGTCGCGTTCCTCCTTGAGGCGTGCGTATTTGCTTTCGAAAAGTTGAAGCTGAGACAGCGCTTCATCAGGTCTGTAAATAGAGTTTCACATAGGTAATTACAAAAAATAAGCACTATCTGAAACTTATTTCTATGTTCACTAAAAAGATTTAATAGTTTGACCATCTAATTGCTATGGCAATTAAAACTTTTGTAATAGGGTACATAACCAATGTAATTATTTACCATAAACTTTAAGTAATTATAACCTATAAAAGAACGTTAAATAATAACAGCACTGTTACAAAGGCAAACATAAAAGCTGTTTCGCGTAAGGATAAGTACAATGAGCTCCA
This sequence comes from Kuschelorhynchus macadamiae, assembly GCA_030620095.1. Lineage (NCBI taxonomy): Eukaryota > Metazoa > Arthropoda > Insecta > Coleoptera > Curculionidae > Kuschelorhynchus > Kuschelorhynchus macadamiae. The sequence goes on along the minus strand of JAUTXW010000667.1, from coordinate 548,901 downwards.
GTTATTCTTATAGTGCTGCCAAAAACTCCTTGATAGATAATTTGTTTAAATTTACAGTTACAAGTATTATTAGGGTTATGTTTCGACTTAGATTTCTATCACAGACCACCTCTGAAATGGGAGATATCTTATTGGCTTATTTTAGGGCATGTGACGTATTGGCCAACCCCGTTTAGTAATTTTGTTTGTTGTTGGGTTTTAAAAATCCGATTCCGTTTTGGTTAGGCCTTTTATTCAGGGGATGTAAAAAAGTATATCTATATTACTACAACGATTTTTTTTTAACAAACTCTATACTGTCAGGTGGATCCGTCCATTAGGATAGTCCTGGTTTGTTGATAAAACCATGAAATTTAGTATTGGCGGGCTTTTAGTTAGCCAGTAAGGTATCCCCATTACACAAGTGGCCCAGGATACGAAATCTAGCGTCAGCTGAAGGATACACCATAAACACAAAACATATCCTCCAATGTTGCCAAATGCAGACATCATTTTTTACAAATCGGTGACGTCAGTGATGATATTAATCTCATCATTAAACCAAATAGCCCCATATTTATTTTACAAATACATATATATTATATATATACATAACTGTCAAGTTTGACCTGTTCTAAGTTTAAACCTCTTCAGTGAATACGGCCGTTAATGTTTAAGTTAGTTTAATAAATTCTATAAGTTCACCTCAAATGACCTTCCACAGGTTTGCTCTTTTCCCAATCGCCTAAGAAATCTTGTGTTCTGCTTTCCACAGCTTTATCCTCTGACACGATTTTTTGTTGTAAACTGGAAACTTGAGTTTGGATTGACGAATCCTTGCGTTTGATGATCTCGTTGAAAGCGCCCCACTCGCCTTCCAAATTTTCAACGTGGAGCCAGTTAGTAGGGAATTGAAAACGTTGCCGTTCTAGAATTCTCTGTCCTTCCCTATATATTTCCACCTAGACAAATCGTTTATATTTATTATTTACGTATAAAAATCAAGATTGGAATTGATTTAATTTTGTATTTTACAAAATATACTTTTATTAATAATCTCATTCGTTTTTAAAAGCAACATTAGGGTATACTAATTATTTAATGTAAGCCTGTATAATATTTAAGGCTATTCAGTAACTTTGTGAAAAGGTTTGAATTTTAACACAATTTAAACAATGCCAGTAAAATTTAGCTACATTTTTACAATTTGGTTTTGTAAATAAGATAAATTTATTTTTATCAATAAAGCTTTATTCCATGCACAATATTTTCAGCGGTTTATGTTACCGCTTAAAGTAAAGAACTGTTTTTGTAGTATAACTATACTAAATTGGGACTTAATTTTAATAAAACACGATCTGTTTTCAGGGATGTAAACTGATGGTGACAATGTTCTTAATTCTCAAATATGGAATATTTACACAAAAACTATTAACGACTAAAAAAAAAATAAATTATCTATTTAAAAAAACCAACTGTTTATAAAAGTATTTAGAATAATATTGCCAATAATCTCAAAAAAATAGATTACCGCTTGTAAGATATATTAAGCAATTACGATGAGTTTCAAAATAAAGAACACAAATAAAGAAGATTAAAAAACAATCACTGACATTAACTGAATTCAAGCATAAACATCAAATTTATTTTCAGCTAACTTTTTAGATCATTCTGGATGGAATATTGTTTACTACAACTTAAATAACACCGGTGATGTTTCTGTTCAAGGTGTCTCTATTCTAGAGATTTACAATAAGATTTCTGCTCTTCCGGATACTGTCAGCTGTGGCCCTGATAACATACCTAACATATTCATTAAAAACTGTATATGTACCTTAGTTGAACCTTTGCATAAAATATTTAACATGTCTCTTCAAACCTCCATTTTTCCAGATCTATGGAAGCACAGCTATATAACTCTGATTTTTAAGTCAGGTGAAGCAAAGGATATTAGGAATTACAGGGGAGTTTGTGTCCAGTCAGCATTATCTAAGTTATTTGATAGTTTAGTGTATGATCAACTTAACTGGGCTTGCAGGGGTTTAGTGCATAACGAACAGTATGGGTTCTCTAAAGGTAAATCAACCACTGATAACCTTGTTAGAAACGAGATGGATCTGTTGGAAGCCTTGGAGAATAAAATTCAGTTTGACTTTTGTATTACTTTTATATAATTTTTGCTTTCCTTTTTGGTTGATTTAAGTATTTTGTAGTTTTTTGTTCTTAAGCTATTATTGTATTTTTTATAATCTCTAACGAAATACATGTCACATTGTGACCTGTGAATAAAAAAATTTGAATTTGGTTTTATTAATCAGCCAAAATATTTGTATAATATTGAATAAACTTAGTTTAATATGTTCACATGAAAAACACCATTTTGAATCTGCAGAAAAATCTGTTGAGCTTAGTATATATAAAAAGATAAAGGTAGATGCAATTTACACTGACTTCTCCAAGGCTTTCGACAGGGTTGTCTTTAAGCTATTAATTGCCAAGGTTAGAGCGTTGGGTTTTTCTTCATCCTTGGTTGAGTAGCTGGAAAGCTTTCTTACTGGCAGGACACAGTGTGTCAAAATTAACAACCACATTTCCTCCCTGATCCACGTATCCTCTGGGGTGCCCCTGGGCTCTCACTGTGCCCCTCTTCTTTTCAGTTTATTTGTTAATGATATTATTGATCAAGTTTGCCACTGTAAGGTCAGCATGTTTGCAGATGACTTAAAGCTATACTGGCCGATTGAGCGACCTGAGGATGGAGTAATCCTTCAGAATGATTTGAATGCCCTGTGGTGGGCACATGGACAGTGGTGAATAATTTATTTCTGAATTTAAAAAAATGCAGCTACATTAATTTTTTCAAGGACAATAATAGAATTGAGACTCACTATAGCATAAATAATGTTAAATTGGAGCGTGTTAATATGGTCAGGGATCTCAGAGTTTTATTTGATGAGAAACTAAGTTTCCGTGAACATATCTCTAAGGTTGGTCTCAAGGGTATGATGATGTTGGGTTTTGTATTGAAAAATTGTTCTGCTACTAATACTGGCAAAATCCTCTACTGTGCTTTAGTTGAATATGCATCTGTTGTGTGGTCACCCTATTACCAATCCCATGCTGGTGTTATCGAGAGAGTTCAGAACAAATTTTTACGATTTGCTGCTTATAAACTTAACATTAACATGGAAGAATATCATCGAACCCACATGTTATAAATGATGAACTTGAACACACTTAGTGATAGGCGCTTGCTGTTTGACCAGAATTTCATCTTTAAAATTATTAATGGCCAGACAGACTGTCCTGAACTCTTATCATCAATACAACTTAATGTTCCTTCTCGAGTGTTGCGCAACTATAACTTGTTCTGTGTTAAGGAGCATCAAAATGAGATTGATGTGTTTAATTGCACCCTGCCTGGTTTTAAGACTGCTTGCAAAAAGATGTTGCTTACTTGATTAACACTCGGTTCATTGTCTGTTTCAAATAGGCTTACTATTGTTATTTATTTATTTAGTTATTAGGAATTTTCTACTGTCCATTTACTGTTAAGTATATATTGCTAATATTGTAAAATGGTTCATCCGTTTGTTTAGTAAAATAAAATAAAATAAAATAAAAATTAAAGCAAGTCTTACTTGTTTCTCCCACTGTTTCATGCTTCTTTTCAGCTGTTGCACATAAGTAATAAAAGTGACTGCATCGGATGTACTAGCTGCCTCAATGCTCTGCAATTCAAGATCAGATCGAGATTTCGATACGTTAGTGTGGAAGGTAGCCATTTCGTTGCTAAGCAATGCTCCAAATTTGCTGAGGGTCTCTTTATGCCAGGAGTCGTATTTGAGAGAAACTTTGCTTTGTACTTTAGCGAAGTCGATAACAATCGGTCCGAATTCGCGGCGGGTGTCTGAGGTGTCAAATGTTGATCTTGTAGTTCTAGAAACAAACATATTACAAATATAAATATTTATTGGTTAACAAACAAATACATTTACATAATGAAATAAAAAGAACAAATTTCTAAATTATTTCTCGATAAAAACTGTAATATTAACACTAACTATCAAAAAATCTTTTGATCTATGTATTATTTACATTACCTAACACAAATATGACAAAAAATTCTTTTGCTTACTTAATATCATTAAGACAACGCATCCACTTGCCAATATCTTCACCCAATTGGCCATAAAGTGTGTCGGCTTGGAGATCCCATAAAGCCTGATAAGTGAGCCATTGGTTGACATATTTTTGGACCTATAAAACCGAAAATTAATCAAATTCTAAAAGTATTATGTTCAAAAATCGATATAATATAAATACTGACCGATATAATTTGCTACTATCAATTTTTACAATAGAGAAAATAATAACAAATAACTCGAAAATGAAAGCAATACTAACTTCTTTGACTTTACTTGCGATTGCATTATAAGCACTGTTCATTGGCTGAGGCCCATTTGGCAGTTTCGTCAAAATGTTTCTGTAGGTCTCCATTACTGGTTTGTCGATTCCAACTTGGTATCTAAAAAATGCACAATCAAGTTGAATACAATTTTAACACTAATAGGGCACTAAAAGATTAAGGACAAAGAAAAACCAATTTAACTGCTAACACCAAGTGGGTCTACAATATAATGTTAACTAGAATATTTTTTAATTATTTAACATAATTGTGGTAAAGAATGAAATTAGTCGATACTGCTAATTTCATTGTCATTTGTAGGAGACTGTGTCTCAAAAACGCCTTTTCTGAAAATGAAGAGGTTCTGAACACTAAGAATTTATTTTCAATAAAAAGTATTAGTAGAAATATTAGGGGCAATTGAACCACCGCGGCGCCGTCGGAGAATCTTATCTCAATATCTCTAACCTCATCTTAATTTTTAAAAATCGGCTAAGGCGTTTCCGAGATACAAATAACGATAAAATAGGCTCTACCGACTGGTAGTTTAGATTAGCAATAAAAATAATAGATCGATCTTTTTATTTTCTTCATATTTGACAATCAAATGGTTAATTGATCTATTCCAGCCATGTCAAACAGTGAGCATTTTTCTGCGGCCCAAATCAGTTTTGAAAACAGCCAGATGCGGCTCGCGAACAAGTTGAAAACCGTTTTAGAAAGCGCGCGCTGCTGCAACTACGATTGGTATAATAAAATGTACAATTGTATATAGTGCCATCTATGTTTAGGAGGATGAACTACGCATACTCAATCTAAAACCTAAAGCCAAACGTTATTTGACTTGTTCCATGAAATTCTATCGCGCAAAAACACAGATGACGCTATCTGAACATTTTGGAAAGAACTCGAGGAATCACAATCCGTATATAAGCCGAGTTCGATTGCGTTCAGTCGTTCAGTGTTTAGTCAGTTGCGATAGAGTTTCGAGTTGAGTTGCGCACTTATTGTTACAACACTTAACAGTACTTATTATAATTTATTTCGGATACAGTTTTTAACATGCCCCTTTCAAAACCAAGTGGAAGTAAGAGGAAACTTGTAGATGAGCATAGTATCTTTCAAGAAAAGTGGGAATTACAGTTTTTTTGCTGTGACGCGAAAGAAAAAATTATTTGTTTGATTTGTAATAGTAGTTGGTGTCCCAAAATTATATAACATAAAACGTCACTATGATATTCATAAAACTATGTTTGACAAGTATACAAGCATGGTCAGAAACGAAAAGTTAAATAAGTTATCAGCTTACGTTAACACGTCCAAACCAAGAAAATGTATCTGTCGTTCAAGCGAGCTATGTACTGTCGGAGTTGATCGCGGAACACTCAAAACCATTTGAAGGTGAATTTATAAACTTATATTTCAAAATATATCCTTGTCCCGAAATACTGTCGATGAAAGAGTTACTGAGTTGGCTGCCAATATAAGTGATCAGATAAAAACAAAATCAGACTCTTTCATTGCATTTTCTATTGCCTGCGACGAAAGTACGGATGTGTGTGGTGTGGCGCAACTCGCTGTTTTTCTTCGTGCGGTTGATATAGATATCAATGTGTATGAAGAATTAGTGGAATTAGTACCATTGCATGATACAACAACTGGAAAGGATATTTTCAATGCTGTTTATAGACTTCTGCAAAAGTACAATTTAGATTTATCAAAACTGTGTTCCGTTGCAAAAGACGGAGCTCCTTCAATGACTGGAGTAAAAAATAGCTTTGTTAAAATATTACAGACAAAGATCAAAGAAACGGGAAGTTTTATGCTCAAAAGTGATCAAGTTGGAAAGTGTTTTAAAGTCAGTGAAAAAAATTATAACCTTCATAAGGTCACGAGGCCTTAATCAGCGACAGTTTTCTGCATTTTTACGTAATTTAGAAAGTGAGTACACTGGTTTACCATATCATGCAGAGGTGCAATGGCTTTCGTGCTCTATGGTACTCGACCGGTTTTGGAAACTCAAAGAAGAAATTCGCGTTTTCATGGAAACAAAAGGAGAAGACGTCAGCTTATTATGCGATGTACCTCTTTTACAAGATCTTTCATTTATGGTAGATATCACAAAACACTTGTCGGACTTAAATACGAAATTGCAAGGACCACGTCAAGTTATTACAGACATGCATGATCATGTAAAAGTTTTCAAGTGTAAGATGACATGGGAAAAACAGTCAGCAGAGGATAATCTGTCACATTTTCTGACTTGTAAGGCATATCAGCAGAGCACAAGTGTCCCATTGAGAAGCGTTTTCAGGATTTTAAGACCCAAGAAAAGAATTTTTCTCGATTTACTGGTCTTTTCACTATCGATATTGATAAAGTTCCCCCTCACTTGCTCACTCAATGGAAGTAATTGAGATTCAGTGTCAGACCCATTTAAAACAAAAATCTGATAATGTTGGTTCATCCGAATTTTTTATAAGTACTTGCCTGCTCAATACCAAGAAATGAGAAAATTGGCCTGTAAAATCCTGTCAATGTTTGGAAGTACCTATAAGTGTGAACAACTATTTTCCTTGATGAAAGGAAACAAATATCCCGCAAGATCGCGATTGACGGACGCACACTTGGACGCAGTTTTAAAAGTTATTTCCGCAGATAAATTCGCGCCACAAATAGACAACTTAATTAAAGACAAAAGATGTCAAATATCTGGCAAAAGAATTTAATGTTTGTAGTGTTTTGTAAAGTCCTTTTTATTGGAAATTTAATAAACAGACTTGTTTTATAATAGTACTTTTTCTCAAGATTTTTAGAAGTTTGTCTTCTTTAAGGTAAGGTTTTGCAGCCCACATCGATGGTATTCATGCTTTTGGCTCACCAGTGGCTTTGAGTTTGACATGGCTGATCTATTCCATATAAATTATTAAATATACATTGAAATAATTTCTTATAATTTTATTTCTACCTTCTACTATTATACTATCATAATAATTAAATAAAAAAATAAGTTGTAAAAATAAAATTTTTACAAATTATTACTTCACCCCCTGTGAACGGTTTCAAATTAAACTTATATCAACTCTAGTATAACTAAATTACATACCTGCTACTTTGTAATCTCAACTGAGAAGTAACAATAGCCTCCCACGCAAAGAGCTGTTGCATTATTTGAAATCTCGCCTCTTCAATGCTTGGATATAGATACATAGTTTGATTGGTTATTCTTACCTACAAACCAAAAATAATATTCTCAAATACTCCCCCGTTAACGAATTAAAAAACTAGGTCACAGTTCGGTTAACCTTGCTGACAGTGGGTAGAATTTGCATTACAAAAGTCAACCCGAAATAAGGTAACGATAGACTTGCATCATATTTCCAACCTTTAGTTTTACTGGAGCTTCCACAAATGATATGCTTTATGGAGAACTGACCTAATCTCGAATAACCACCTTCTCCAAGAGATTGCACAAGTTACCTTATCACCCTGGAGAAACCTCCCCAAACCCGTGTAATTCTTTAACCTATAGATTATATTGTCAAATCTCTTTAGCCCCAGCTGATATTGTTTACATAAAGCTCCCAAAGTAGGGGATGTGCCCCCTATAGTTATGGTAATGGAAAACACCGTCTGGCAATATACTACTATACTAACCCTCTCAGTGCACACAGGAGACCCTAAGATAAGGCCACCATGTGTGACAATATTAATTAGATCTCGACGCGGTTCCATAATATTTAAGCCAGCCAAACGAGGAAGCACTATATTTTACTCATTTTTTCAATAATGAATTTAATAAATACCTTATAAGTTAGGTAAATAGGTTTAAAGGGATACAGTAAATTTTGGAAAAAAGAAAAATAAATAACAAATTAAAATTCATACTTTATGAATGAAAAATCAACATTATTAAAGGTTAATACGATAATTAAGTTGATAATTAAAAATTTTACCTCATGAACCATAGTCTGTATTTGTGGATCGCCTCCTGGCTTGTGCGTTGGTTGCGCAGGTGCATCAGTATCCATACTATGATCAATATCTTTTTTAGTACCAGCTAATGCATCAGTCCACGCTTCAATACCGGCTTGTAAACGGCGTGCCAGATTCTTTTCCACCTTAAAATAATAATAGATTTAAATTTATTTACTAAAAATAAGAATATCCTCACATATGACTGGAGACAGCTAAAAGTCATGGGTTTAGAACGTGTCAAATTGACAAAAAATTGAGAGGAATCTGTAACGTGACCAAAGCCTTGGATTTGTTGAACAGTTCGTAGAGAGCTTAAAAAATTTTAAATTACATCCTGGGGATAATTTGTTCTGTTTTGATGTTGTTAAGCTGTTTAAAGAATACTTACCGTCCACATATTTCAAGGTACTCTTTACCAGCAAACTTGGGCCTGCACCTCTGCTATCTCCTGTTGTAGCAGGCAAACATCTTTATAAAAGCTTTCGACGAAACCACTTTACAACCTAAATGTTAGTTTAAATTTGTCGATGCTACTTTTGTAATATGGCCCTATGGAGAATATTTCTAGATCATCAAAACCAACAACATTCCAATATAAAATTCACCATGGAAATCTAATCAGATGGTGCCAGTCCCTTCCTTGATGCGTTACTACAAAAGAATGAAACTAAACACTAGACTTCGAAGAAATTTTCCATATTTCTCAAAGAGACCTAGTTTTAAAAACACACATAGAAATTAGCCAGTAAACTTGAAAAAAATGTTGATATAAAACAAAGGCAAGAAGAGAAGTGAGGCTATCAACGAGTAATTGTGGAAAAGAAGATCTCGCCAATAAATCCCTTACCAACTGAATAGAATCAGCGGGAGGCAGACTAGGAAACAAATTCATCACATTCAATGAAACCAATAATGCATTGTGCAGAATATCAATGTTTTTCAGGTAAATTCTTGTTAGAATATATACTATGAAATCCCATTATGTCCCTAAGAAGCCTATTTAGCCAAGATGAAAGCTTACAGCGGAGTGAAATCACTGCCTCATGGGAGTGCCATTTTTGTGAATCTTTGGCAAAAGCCATAAAGTAAGGGTGTTTTCGGGTTTATAGTCATATTATATTAAAATATTCTAAGGTTGTTAGAAATGTGTCAAGACTACTTTTTATCCTGGTAAAAAATGAGATTGTTGGGTCTCTGTTTATTTTTTTTAAATCACCAGAGTTCAAGAAACCAATAACCTTGTCAAGATAATCAGTTCTTTTCATAACTACCAAATAGGAGCCTTTGTCGTCCTTAGTGCAAATCAGATCGCTGGATTGGATCTTGTTTTCCACAGATTTTAAGTGAGCCCTGTTATAGTTAAGAGTTTGTGTTACTTCGAAAATTAGAGTCCAGAAAAATTACTATTTTAGCCCACAATATATTTTTGTTAGAAATATTGGTCTTTTTCTATGATTGCTATTAAATACTAGACTATTGTGTTCACAGAAAACCGGCACATACGACAAAATGTATTTAACTGCACTGAAAATATTTGGCCTTTGATTAGATATTAAAATAATCCCAGACCTCAAACAGACTTGAATATCATCAAGTAGTGAAGTTTTATCTCTTGTTCAAGTTACTAGTAATTCCTTAACATCAGAAGATTATAAAATTCCCTGTTCCTGTGGTAGAGAATACCGGATGGTTTATATTTACGAGACTTAAAGATTAAGAAATATGTATAAGTAAAAAAACAAATTGTTCAATCTGACAGAACACATGTTGCATGTAAGGTTCTCGCATCAGTCTCAGAATATTATAAAAAGAAGACTGGGGAGTCTATTGAGATTATAAACCTCCCTGAACTATGATCACCTGAGCTCATTCAGAGTTGTGATCTCCAGCAGGGAAAATCCCTGAAAATACCTCACACAATGGCAAGCGAGACGTCGGAAATTCCAATTTAACACGATCTAAACCCAAGAACTATGATTCTTTATAAGAATATGCTATTAGTTTACCTCTTCATCCAACCTATTAACCCAAATGTGTAGGTTAGAATACTGTTTCAGGGACAAGTCGTCGACGGCATGTTGAATTTTGGATAAAATGTCGGCAAAGGTGTTGGCCGAGTACGGACACGTCTCCAGGGATCTCACGTCAACATCTAGCTGTTCACCAATAACAACCAACTCTTCTACTTTTTCTTGGAATCCCACGATTGTTTCCGAGAACTTTTGAACGTAAGGGTCGAGTTTGTAGCTTTCCCAAACCAGAGATGCTCCCTCTTGAATTAGATTTTGGACGTCCTTTCTCATGCCAGCTACCAGTGGTATTATGCTGGCCTTGTTTTCAATCTGTCAAAACAAATTAATATTATCAGCAATACATACAATACTAAGAGAAACCGGCACCATTACAGTTCATGCAAAAAATGTTTTTTCCATGATAAATCTTAAAATGCTACATAACATTCGGTCGGAATGTAATGACTCAGTTTTCATGGTAAAATTGATTGCACAAATCCTGAAAAATAAACATTCCAATCCTATCGAAATAATCGTATTTACGTAAGAAACAAACCTGGCCATTTTTAAAAATTATTACTGTAATTAAAAAATCCAAATATTAACTATTGAATGTAGACTGAAATGGTACATCTTTTTTTGGACTTACATTGCCTTTTATTACTTTCTGTTACATTTCGAATGGTAATTTTCTGAATTGATTTTAAAGCTAAAAGTAAATTTTTACTCTTGGGCTACTATTTATTGTTTTGAGTTACGTTACCCTAAAACACATACACCCACAAATATGCAGTGTCCACATAGTTGGCATCTAACATATATTTTATATAGAGAGAAATGGATGCGAAACACTAAATTAATGAATAAATACGTTGTTCCTATTTCTTTTATAACACCAGAATTTTCACTGTAATAGTTTAGATTCATACAATGAATGTTTTGATAATAAAACTAAGCTATATAGTATGCCATATTTTGAAGTTCTCCTATTTTTGCAAACATTCTAACAAAGAAGTATTTCCCTTTGAAAAACCAATATTGAAGTATCCCAACAATCTTTATTTTTTTCAGTCAAAAGCAAAAAACCAGTTGGATAGTTTTCTGTAGTTAAAAGATCTTTTTTCGTTACAAGTTTTGAAAATTCTGAAATATTTTTTCGTGCTATCTGTTACTATGAGAAAGTAGAACCACTTTCACTTAAGTGGAATCAGGCATATTCACTAAAGGTATCAATTTGATATCTGAATTTAAAAGCAAGGCAACAATGCAAATCTCAAAAAATGTATCATTTTAGATCTATCCTTTTCAATCAAATGTACACAGAGTTGCAAAAATTATAATATTTTTTTAGGACTGTTTATATAATTTTTTTACAAATGATTATCAACAAATCACCTAATAAATAAAACTTAAACAAATCATAAAAATGTATTAATATTTACACCACTTTTTGAGGGACAGTCAAATTGTGCTCCTCAAATCAGTTTCATTTTAAAGCAAACTGAAAGAGATTAAGCTACATAAAATAAATTGTAAATAGTAATAATTAATACACTTGCCTAATTTCTAAAGCTTTAGTAGTTTACTTAACTTTCACAGACTAGATAGTAATAATTAAAAATATATAGTAAGTATCACACATTATGAAAAGGTACAGAGGGAGAGGAAAATGTCATATTTAAAGCATATAATCATGCGCAATAGCTAGCCATGCCCGACATCGATATAGTAGATTGCACAAAATCTAATCTACCTTAGCCCCACCATGTTGCTGTTGACTAGTCCTATGAGTAAGCTAATCCAGAATACCTTTAATTATATTATATTCTAACTGTGATTTACTATACAAAAACTTAAGATTATTCACAATTAGAAAATCAGAATATATAATTTGGTTCATTGTTTCAAAATTAATGTTCTTTATTGTCACTTATTTGATTTAAATTGTAATTTTTTTTTGTCCCTAAAACTTTGTATTTTGAGGTTAATAAAGATTTATATTTGTATTACCTAATTAATTTGTTAATATTGGTCACAAATATCTTTTTTTACAAATACATAAAAGACATCATATTGTCTACATTTAATCCAGAATAATATGCAATTTAATTTAAAATAAAAAAAATATTTTATTAAATAAATATTTCTACATTTTAAATTTTCTGTGGCTTTAAATTATATAAAATTGTATAAAAAAATACATCATACCTTCTCCAGTGTCATCTCGTAAGTTCTCACACTTTCAATTAGTGAAATAGCGAAGGGGTAAAGTTGGTTTGCCTGATGCGCCTTATTAACAATTGCCAGAGGTACTCTGAAGCCGAGGCATTTCAAGTTGCGGACTTCCTTTGCGAGTGTGATGATTTCAGGTAAAAAGTTTACTTTTAATTTCAAGACATTTCCACGTCCATTTTTGGCTCTAACGTTTTCGATAGTGAAAATTCGACCGGAAACACCTAGGTTACGCTGTTGGACGTTACGTGCCCATTCGTCGAATATGTCTTGAGTATTCAGTTTCAAACGGAAACTGTCACCATCTGCTTTCAGTTTTTGGCCTTCGATGTGGTTTTCCCAACCCTTACCTGCAACAGCCATTATTGTTAACATAACTTACGATATCAGAAAAAAATACTTTATTGTCCGAAAATTGCATAATTTTATTGACAAAGCTGTATTCTAACTAATACATTTAAATCAAGAGATAAAAAAAAACCATTAAAAAATATATACCCACAAAAAAAATAGTAAACTGTAAAAAACATTCTAATTCATGTGTGTATGTGTGCATACGTTTCAACTGGAAATATTTCTCAACAGGCCATATATTTTTTCCTCAAATAATTCTTGTTTTTCATCATTCAGTACCTATACTTGATACTGTCATGTTACCTTCTCAAAAGGTAAACTTTCCATTCTAACTCGTAATTTAATATTTGCTACAATCTTATATAAATATAATTATATTATCTTATCGCGTGTCATAATTATTATTGTTATATTGTGTTCGGTTTTCATTTTTTCTTTATTTTTTTATATATAATTTTTTTTCGTTTGCTTTTTTAATTTATTAAATCTTAAAACTTTAAAACTTTTTATTTCTTTTTTCTAATTTTAATATTTATTTATACCAATCAATGTCTTGTAATTAGACTGGGACACTTGCCAGTTGGCTGCCACAGAACGAAAAACAAACAATGAGACCATAGGTTATTTTAGGGCAAAAACATGAGGATACATAGGAAACTTAAAATACATTAAAAATTCTTTCTTCAGTCGGAAGATTTGAGAAATTAAAAGGAGAGCTGATGTTTAAGTTATTTAATGTGATGTAAAGTGATTTATATTATTAATATTTGATGGACATTGAAATAATATATATTATTAAATTAAATATTACACTCTATATAGATGCAATTCAAATTCTTCTCATACAAGAGGGATCCTACTGTATATTTTAGAATCCATTGAAGTTTAAAATTTTTTCGAATGTTCCAAGCCATACCATTACTGGTATTTAACACTTAAATTTAAAATAAGTGAAGAAATATATGACCTTAACTCATATTACAGATCACCAAGTGGCAATATCATAGTTTTTAAAAAATTTTGACGAAAAATGCGAAATTAATTATAAAAACAATAATACTTCCATACATTTAGGTGATTTCAACATAAATGTTATGAATGATGATACTTACGTAAAGAAGTTTAAAATGGATAAAAACAGTTTATACAGAAGTATACAAGAATAACTGCAGCATCAAAGACTATTAATGACTTGGTTATATCAAATGATTTTACATTAGAAACAGGAGTTTAACACGTACCCAAAATTGGAGATCACATCTGGATTTTTGTAGATATTGAATATTATGTTTTGGAAAAAAATTATATATAAATGAGATTTATGACGAAATCGAACACAATGGTAAACATTCACTTAAGATAGTTGAAAAACTAATTTTGGTAATACGAAAAATAATCCGGTACCTTGGTTCAACAAAAATATTTTTGAAGCCAAAACAATTCGAGATAATGTATATAAAAAATATATCCTAACCAACAACAGTGATGATTGGGATATATATAAAAGAGCGCAGAATCGAGTTATAGGAACTTTAAGAAAAGAACTTTATGTTTTTAGAACAAAATTAATAGTAATAAAGGCAACAGTAAGAAAATGTGGAAAACATTAAAAGTTTGGTTAAAGCAGAAAAAAGAAAAAAACATTACGGAAATTATTTTTGATGATGGCAAAGAAAACAATACATTGGAAATAGCTGAAAAACTTGTATGTTATATCAAGAGTATTGAAGATATAGTAAATTTGATACAAAATGGAACTGAAGAAATTTGCATATTTAATGTTACAAAATATAAATATATTTAAATCATTTTGTGAAATATCAGTGAACAGCTTAAGAAGAAAAATTTTAGATCTAAATTCAAACGAAAATTATAACGAAACGCTAAACAAAAGATTAATTAAAGAAACCTTTGAAACCATCGGCTATCCACTATTATATTCGGTAAATTTTAGTTTTAAATATGGCGTTATTTCCGAAAAGTTAAAGTGTTCATATGTAACACTAATTCCTAAAGTAAAACACTCTAAAAGATTTGATGAAATGAGGCCGGTAAACATATTGTGGGACAATGAGAAATTAATAAAGTCTAGTATATAAACAGTTTGTGGAATTTATAAACGAAAACAACATCAAATTTTGTCTTATAAATAATAAAAAAAATCTTATTTTAAACACACTTTAAAATTGGAACAAGTATTCTATAATTATTTATTTATTGCCTACAAATATACTAAAAAAGTAAGCAAAAAAATTGTGTCAAATCTATTTTTAAATTAAAATTCACTGGCTAATATCCAGGAGCCAGTGGCAAAAGCTCTGAGAATCGGTATAAGGAATGTACAGAAACTTGTGCATGAAAAGAAAAAAAAGATTTAATTATTTAAGATTCTTTAATGATAAGATGTACTGTCCAGAATGATTAAAGATGGAGCATCTAAATTTGGAATCAGTTGTTCTTTTTATATCAAAAACCCAACATTTTTATTAGTTTTGACAACGATTTTGGTCCAATTTCCAATATACCTCGATTTTTTAAAGCTTCTTTTAAAACTTGAAGGGCTATATTAGTTTTTGATGTGTATAAATCGTTAATTGCATTACGAACATCCATTTTTACATTGTCACTTAAGTCTTCTGTCTTTGGCTTTTTTCGTGTATATTTCTTAATCTTCTTGGTTAGTAAATTATGCTTTTTTTTCATGAACAATTTTCTGCACAGTCCTTATACCGATTCCCAGAGCTTTTGCTACTGTCTCCTGGATATTGGCCAGTGAATTTTCATTTTCGTAATATTTTATTAGATTTAGTACCATTTTTTTCGCTTGTGGATGCAAAAAAACCGAAAATTGTTTTCTATTACTCATTTTGTCACTGACTTGTCAATCTGACTTTGAAGTGACATCGCTCACAGATTTTTGCAACTGCTGGTATTTATATGTTTATTCTCTTTTTTCATATGAAAATATCATAGGTCATACGGTCATACAATTTATCAACGACAAACTTAAAAAGTTTGTCGTTGATAAATCATATGACCCGCACAATAACACTGCTTTTGACTATAACTAACTAACTAACATGAGTTACAATTTGGATTAATATTTTGGTAAACAATAAAAAATGAGTAAACTAATAAGCAGAATAAACAAATTATAATGGCATATAAAACAATACAACTTGCTTTTTTAAACCTTTACTGAAATTGATATGTACCCCTGTTACTCTTTTTACGTTAGGGTCTCAACAGAACTAAATTGAAGGGTTATTTAATACTATGGTTAGTTTAGGTTTGTTAAACTCAAGCTTTTCCACTTTAAATAGAGAAACATGTTTTTTTTTTATAACTTTATAAATAAAAAAACTAAATTTTATGATGTATTATAAATCATAGAAAATAGGCAAGGTCGGGAACTAAAAAAATATTTTCAAAATGTCAACGAAACTTGTGTTTTCTGCTAAAAATAAATCAGTAACATTAAACATATTATCTCACTTACCC
The DNA here is from genome assembly GCA_030620095.1 of Kuschelorhynchus macadamiae. Classification (NCBI taxonomy): domain Eukaryota; kingdom Metazoa; phylum Arthropoda; class Insecta; order Coleoptera; family Curculionidae; genus Kuschelorhynchus; species Kuschelorhynchus macadamiae. The sequence goes on along the minus strand of JAUTXW010000667.1, from coordinate 532,437 downwards.
AGTACGTCTTCCACTCGTCTTAAATAGGTAGTAAGTTGATGATCGATTTGCTTGGCCCACACGATCGAACCAGCCACAGGAGGAAGATCACGACCTTTGCTTATTTTTGCGCTGTTACTTTGCGGATATTGAACCTATTAAGAAATAAGATAGATGTCAATATTACGTTGCCAATACTATTTGCCTGGAAATTTTACCTTAAATTTCTCATGTAAAGCCTCAATGTCATCTTTAACTCTCTGTATCAAATGTGTCTGATACTCTCTGATTGCTCCTCTGATGTGTGGTCTTACAAATAAGGCATTAAACCTCGAAAAGATCCTGAACATTTCATTCGCGTTTTTGGCAGTACCCAGTTGATCTCGAAGGTGAGCTGTGATACGAGTTTCAACCCGGTCTATACGTTCTTCATAGCGTTGAACCGCGGCATCCCACGCATCTTGCCCTTCTTTTGTGATATCAAGACATTCTACTTCTTTGACGTTTTCATATGCCAAATTCACTTCCTAGAATGCAAATATTTAATATTAAAGTGAGAACTGATAACAAATATCCACACCATTTTATTCCAAAGAAATTCACTTTAGCTGGGTTTATACATGTTTTTGTCTATTGAAATGATAATCTGGCAACTGAGTGCTGTTAGGTTTAGCAGGGGAGGAAGTTTAAATCTAGTAGAAATTAAGAAAAATTATGTTGTAGTATTTGTGAAATACAGAATTCCCTAAAGGTGACATTACATATGATGGTTATTTTATATTATATGGTAAAATATTAAATATTAAAATCAAAGGCAATGACTGAACTATTATCACTCTAACTTGCTTTTTAAAGGCACATACCGTTTAGGAACAAAACAATCATATCAATGTGTTCATATGCCAGTCTAAGCTGTTAAGTTTATTAAAACCAAAATTGGTACAATGGAATAGAACATAGAAAGTCTCAAAATTATAGCCCCTCCTTTCATGTACCCTCCAATGTATTAGAACTAAAACTCTGACAATCAATTACAGCAGCTACAACTTTGTAATGGTGATATTGATGAGTGTTGTATATTTCTGTTCTATGCTCTGAAGAGTATACTGAGAAATCCATGGAATTTCTATAAATGAATCCCAATATTTTTATGACTAAGATGTTATAAATAAATAAATAAATAAATAAATAAATAGCCTTTATTTCCAACAGGTAAAAAACCCACTTACAGGAAATTCAATAACAAAATTAAATGAAAAACACAAGAAAAAAAAATACAAGACAACTGCTTTTTGAGATAAAACTATACTTAAATCTAAATATGTATTACAGTACCTAAGTTAGTTGATCTAACATTTAATAAAAAATAGAAAAAGAAGTAAGTAAATTACATGTATTAACAAAAGCAACTTAATGAGTGTTTGGATCACTCCAGATTTAAAAAGGAATCGATGATGCTACTCAATGAGTCAAAGTGCAAATCACACGCATGAGACACCGAGTTGAGGACTGAACACATAAAGTATACCGGACTCCGTCTAAAAATATTTGATTTGACTGTGCTGAGATAGAACACGGAAGTATGCCGTGTTTCGAGGCGGGGAACGCAAAAACACAACTCCCCAAGAAGGAATGGGCAGTCAACTTTATTATGAGTGAGGCCATATATTAGTTTTAAGCTTTGAATTTTTCTTCTTGTTGCTAAGGATGATATATTAAATCTCTGCAAAAGCTGACCGTGATCACAACCTCTTGGAGGGTAAGCACCATCTGCCCTAAAAGCTAAATACTTTAGAAAACGTCGCTGTAAGGCTTCTAAAGCCTGAACATGGCAATTATAAATAAGATTCCAAACCACTGCGACATACTCCAGCTTTGATCTTATGAAAGAGCAATATAATAATATCATTGTTTGTGTCTCAGTAAAATTTTTACAGTTCCGCATAAGAAATCCTAGTGTTTTAAAGAAAGTTGTAATTAGATAATTTATATGGGGAATGAAAGTAAGTTTAGGGTCAAATTCAATGCCAAGATCTCGAATATTACTATCTGGTCTGCCAAGCACCGTACCATCTAGAGCATAATTATACATCAATGGGTTAATTCTGCGACTGAAGGTCATTACATAACATTTTGATAAATTTAATACAAGTTTATTGCTAAGACACCATTCATATACCAATGATAGATTTTTTTGTAGGTGATCACAATCTGATAGAGCCTGAATGTTAGTAAACAGCGTTAAGTCGTCTGCATATGCCAGTGCATGACATTCAGTTATATTAAGGAGATTATTAATAAAAATGAGAAAAAGCAGGGGCCCCAAATTGGACCCCTGTGGTACACCAGAAGAGACTTTATATGATGGTGATCTGAAGTGCTCATATTCGACAAACTGGGAACGTCCTAATAGATATGATCTGAACATTATTAAGAGTTGTTGTGACATACCAAAGTTCTCCAGTTTATGGATCAGGACGTAGAGATCGATTTGATCAAAAGCTTTCTGAAAGTCTGTGTAAACAACGTCTAATTGTCCCCTGGAATCCAGTGACTCGCAGGCAGTCTGGGACAAGGATGCCAGGTTAGTCGTGCAAGAACGTGAATCCAGAAAGCCATGTTGATGGGGAGAGAGCTTTCGAACCCCTGAATATAACTGATCATACAGAATAATTTCAAATAGTTTAGAAAAATTACAGAGTATCGAGATGGGTCTAAAATTTTGTATCAATGTTTTATCACCCTTCTTAAAAATAGGTATAACTTTTGCTGTTTTTCAAGTATCCAGAAAAATGCCCTTACCAAGTATTAAGTTAAAAACGTGTAGAAGTGGGACAGAAAGGACTCCCGCGCAATCTTTTACTATAACACTGGGTATTTCGTCAACACCAGCTGTTGGTTTGTCTTTGAGTTTTTTGCTAGCTAGTATTATATCTTGAGAGGATATTGTGTGAATGCCTATTATATCGGAGTTTAACACAGGGGACTTAACATAGTTATTGGGAGAAGAAATAGTATAAACACTTTGGAAATAATTTGCAAATGCATTAACAATGCTTTGAGGATCTGTGTATTCGTTGTCACCCTCCTTTAGGGTACCAGGGATGCCGGTCTGCCCCTTTTTACTTCGGACAAAAGACAAAAAGGAAGGATCAGAAAACATGTTCATCTCAGTGTTTCTTATAATTTTTATATGCATCGTTACTCTAAGCATGAATAAGACGTCTGAGCGAGCAGAGTCTCCGATAATGAACCGGCGTTTTATATTTTTTGTATTCTTTATGTGCTTTTTCTTTTTTATATATATTTTCAATTATATCATGCGAAAACCAGGATGGAAAGCGACGGCGGCGTTGCCGTTTTGGCGGAGTACAGACTTGAAAAATTGAATCCATTACTTGGTAAAGTGCTGCACAGCATGTATTGACGTTCTGACTTTCCAGTATTGATGACCAGTCGGCAAGCTATATAAGCGAGGAAAATCCGCCTTTCTGAAGTTGTACTGTTTAGGACTGTTCTTATTAATAGGAAAATTATTAAATGAAGGATGAATAGCTTCAAAAGTAATGAAAAGAGAGGGATGGTGTGTGTCTTCTGCAACAAAAGGAACATCACCATATCGTACAACCTCGCAAGATATGTTTGAAAACACCAGATCGAGTAAACGGTTATTTGAATTTAAAACGTTATTGGCCTGTTTGACATTTAATATATTTGCTAAGTTACAGATTAAGCCGCATTTCGATTCAATTACAATGTCGCTTACATAATCCGGTATGTTAAAATCACCAATAATAACTAATTTATTGCCTAGTAGTTCAGTCAATAAACACTTCTAGTTCAGTGTTGCTGATATGAGAAGGAATATAAACAAGTATAATAAAAACAACAAAATTAAAGACGTTTATCTTACAACCCATACAGTCCACGTTGGGAGCACTATCGGCGAGGAAGGTTAGATCAAGGAGTTCCAACGACGATTTACACCCAGCATGACACCTCCGCCTCTGGAAAGGCCTGTAGCCTGACGGTCTCGGTCCGCTCGAAACACTACATAGTCTCGTGGAAACAGCTCTGAATCAAACACTTCCGGTTTTAACCACGATTCGGTCCCTGCAATAATGTCCATTTCGCTTGATGAGACGCTTAAGAAAAATGTATGCGTCTTGGTGTTAAGGCCGCGTACATTTTGGTAATAGCAGGATATAGGAGTGGTTTGTGTAGTTGGAAGGCTTAGTTTTTTGAAACAATATTCGACCTACCTCCAGGGTATGCTATAACAAGGTTTGTTTCACCATTAGCTCGGCGGCCCTTCAGTTCTTCCTGTAGAGAATCCATCTCGGCTCTCTGTGACGGTGTTAGGTGAGCTTCTATATAAATACGATGAGCATCCCGGATTTTACCCCTATTTTTTAAGACGTTACGAACAGATTGACCATCCTGAAGAGCAACCTTGATAGCGTGGCAGCCATTACGATTGGGTTTGCCAATTTTGCTAACATTTACAATTCTAACTGTTTGACTACAAGCCTTGTTTAGAATTTCTGAGAGAGGAGAAACGTCATCTTTAATATCGAGACTACAGTTGAAAACCATGATGTTGTTTGCACCTTTCTGTCTTTCAGTTACTTCAGCCAAAATTTCTTCACATTTAAGTAGCTGCCATTTGTAATGCAGCCTTTTTGCTCCACTCTTGTAAGTCTCTCATCCAGACTTAACAATTTTCTTGTTGATTCGCTATCATTTTGCGCAGTCTGATCAGGGGAGCCCTCTAACGCTACAATTCTGTTTTCCAGTGTCGCAAATTTTTCCTTTCTTTCAGTTGATTAATGTCTCAAGTTGTGTTAAGCGATTGATAATAGTAGGAATATTGAACATGTGTTCTCTGCATGCTGGGCAGACAAATGGCATAGTTCTGCTAATCATTAGTGCAGGTTATATTCATAATGTGTGTGGAAATGAGCCTTGACTATCAAACCCCAAGATCTTGAATACTATCCATGACCTTGACAGGAGTGTCCTCTATATAATATATGATAAGGAAATAAAATTAGTTTATTGAGGGGAGAAAAGGTGATTTTAAAACACTCCCTTACATTCAGTTCCATATGATGAAAGATGCACCATGATAAAAGTTCTTTTATCATGGTGAATGGACTGGTAAATCTTAATACCATCTGCAAAAACTAAAAACAAGCAGTGCTTAATATAGATGACCATATCACTGATGAACATTGTTATTGTATTTCCCACCATATTTACCTGGATGTTTGTCACAGTGGCAGATTCGAAGTATCAAACTTGGAACAGTTCATTTATGGTCTTAGTTCGGTAGTGTTTAAAATAATCTGAAGACAATGAGTTCCATAGAATAGTGATTAGGTGATAATGATTTACCGAATTTAACCGAATTTTAATTAATGCATCTTTAAAAAGTACTTCAAGAATCCACATTTTTTCCAATAATTGCAATAATTAACAGAAATTTGTTTTATTAGATTTCATCACTACAAAAGGTACATAAGAGGTACGCTTTAAATATGGCAATATAAAGTATATGCATGTTGTTTGGTTTGTTTTCTGTAGCACTTCCAAAAAACCTACTCACAGGGCTAGAGCAGCCCTCCACAGCCAAACAGCAAATCCTTAGCCCGCGTTAGATATTTGGCTGGAACGCGTCACTTGCCGCGACAGATTGCATGGGACGTACATATTTGCTGTGAATGCTGCTTTCAGTAGCGGGCCCAGCTTAACTGACCAGAGAAACCTCACTGTAGAGCATTTTAAGCCAATAAATTATATTGTCATATTTTTAATTTTGGTTACTGACACTTTAGTTTAAATTCAATAATTGATTATTGCATTAAACATACACTCCATTTCATTCTCTCCAGATCCAGAGCTAAGGTAATCAATTAATTATCTAACAGCAACAATTTATTTCACAACTACATAACAAAAAAAAAACAACCTTCATAATATAACATCATTTTGTAGAATTTTCAACAGATTGTTAAAAATCAAGCAAACATAATTTTTTGGTGTGATATTTGTATGCTGGCAACATAAATATCACAGCACTAGTGTATAAGTTACAATACTTATTACTAGTTGTTTACCTCAATGGCATTAGCATCTGCCGCATCTAATGAAAATGTGGGCTTTGGAGGCTCCAGTTCCTCACCCTCAATGGGAACAGCAGTCTCCCTTATAGATGGCCTCAGTACTCTTACTATGACAGTTCGAAGCTGTTCGTGCTGTCGACGAAACTTGCGCATTTGTTCCATTCTAAGCTGAAGTTTCTTGTGCTGGGCAGAAATACGCCAGACCATTTTGATGTGTTCATCCCTTTTCTTTTTCATTATGTCCCTGAAAAAAAAATAATTAATTTGATGTATGAACTAGGTGTATAAAATAGTATAAATTAAAACACACAGAAGCAATTTTTACACTGACAATGTATTTACGAATTAATTTGTTCACTTAATCACAAAATTTGATTATTATAAAACGTTAAAAAGGAAATGACTGCATATATTTAAACTGGTAAAATTACAAGTAATTTAGAGGAAAAAGTTTTATATACCAACCAGTTTAATATTTATATTTATTTACCATTTCGTTTTTCTTCAGAAAAAAAGTTTATTTTTTACCTCCAGTTAAAATATCTTGTCATTTTCTTTGCATCCTGTTTATTAAATATGCCTATACCTTAACAGAGCCTGCAATTTCTCATATTCATCTTCCCAGATGGCAAACACTTCAAAGCACTGGGTCATTACTTTTTCGAATTCATCAAAAGGTATATGCATCAATCTTCTGGTACCCAAAACTTTCAGCAACTGAGCACCCAAATCTCTCGAAATAGCTTCTACGAGCCGTAAACATCTCTGAATTGGATACTTGGTTGATCTTACTTTACGTAAATGAGAGAAGATAAGCTGAACTGCTGCTCTAATCCTTTCTAGTTCGGTGGCTGACAATAAGTCATTGATTGGGAAGTCTTTCATTAAGGGATTATAATCATTCACGGTTGCGATGGCTTGTTTTAAACCAGTATCTGTATCAAATGATACTGTCGCATGGAATCGCTAAAAATAACAAACAAATTACATCTGAAGTGCTTTTTTTTTTAGTTATGTACATATAAGCCAATACATAATGGCCTCGTCTACTAGGACATCTTATAGCCAGTTATGTAATAGTATGTAAGTGTTAGACAGACAGTTCAACAGTGGAATTAACTCTTCTGGCTCCTGGATAACAGTTAACTCGAGGATAGGGTTCAAAAAGTAGGGATATTGCTGTAAGGTTTTTTACAATTTATCATTATTTTTCGTTGATTAACTATTTTTAGAGCTTTGTGATTATGATCTCTAGATTAATCATACAATAATTTAACAGAGAAATTGAATATTTTTAAATATAAATAATTAATATGGTCTAGACATTAAGAGCAGATAAATATCAGATAATGGTGCCAATTTTGGTAAGATATATCTAATTAAATTATCAGATTTAACAAACACAAAAGTCAGCAGCGAAATTTTAAACAAAATACAACAAAATCAATCTGACTTCACTGTAAAATATCCCTTGTAACTGTCATAATAAGAAGGGTTTCCATCGAAAGAAAGTGAAAATATTAAAATATTCTTTATAGAACCAAATAGTGTATACATCGATTTTTTTCCTTAGAATAAATAAAAGAATGCAACATTTTCTATTTTATATTGAAACATAGTCAAATTTGAAGAAACTCATTTTATACAAAACTTGGATTTAAAGAAGAAAGTTTTTGAATTTCTGGAAATTTACTCAAATATTGCAAGGCAAAGTTTCCAAAACTATCTGAAGGGTTGTAGAAAAGTATTTGGGAATTTTCAACATGTAGGAATTCACTAAAAGTACTATGGGTACAATCTTTAGCTCATAATAGTAATAATATTGAAATAAATATTCTTACCTTTCCATGTTTTAAAATATCAAGAGTAAGAGACACCTCTAAACTTTCCCGTTTTTCTTGAAGGCGATGCAGTGCTCTTTCCAAGTTTAACCAAAAACTAATTTCTTGTAAAGCAGTGCCTGAAGATGGATCTCTGTCCAGTTTAGTAACCTGTCAAAAAGCAACATTGAATTATAACTAACATGAAATAGCATAAACATAATATTGACAAATATCTAGTTATGCAACAGAATATTTATTAGTTTATAGTTTATTAATGAAGTAATGATTGTATAAAACCCAGTTTTTTAGTATGTGGGCGAGTTATTTTATGGTCCCGTGGGCTACACTATTTTATATTATGATATGGTTTTTTTCATAGAAAAAACATTCAAAAAAGGCAACTTTAAATGTTAAATCAAATGAAAACAGTGAGACCTTAACAAGCAGTGTTCTACCTTAAATAAACCAGAAATAGGAACTTACAAAGTCCATTTGTGGTTTATAAAAGCATAATTACCAATATGAAATAGAGAAACTCCATTGTGACTGCTCAATCCATAAGCAAAACTCTACGAAAAGGTGCCGTCCTTCCATAAAATTAAATATTATTTAACTTTTTCTGCTTGAACAACCGTTTGCTCATTTCAAAATATTTTGTCTGCAACATAGATTAATTTTTTAAAGTGTCTTGATCTCTTGGAATTTTTATAGAAAATCAATAAAAATAGCAGGAAATACATGCATATATTCTAAATAAATAAAAACATTTAATTTTCTCTCTTATTAAACTAAAATAGCTTTGCTGGGCTTAAAATATCTTTTTTAAACCTTCCTAAATTTTTTTATCTTACTAAAAACTTTTTCACTTCTTTTGTACAGTTTTTTTAAAACTTTTATACAATTTAAATTTTAAAATTTTGAAATAAACTCTTTTCTATTATGTATCGAAACATTCCGTAGACAGATTAGTCTACATGTCGAGGTATGTAATTATATTAAATATTTGCTTCAATTAATTTAAAGTTAAATATTTTTATTCAGTTGCGAAAAAGCCAAAAAAGATTTTTGTTTGTCAATCTAAAAGAAACAAATAATCTAAACACATCTAAAAATCTTGATTTATGCTAAATAATTTCAATAAAGTTCAATACCCTACAAAACTGGCACTTTTCGATGGTTAATTAAAATTGTGTTTATTGAAGAAATTATTTTTAAATAGAATAGTATATTACATGTCAAGAAAACAGTTTACATATGTCAATAAATATATCTTAAACAATTGGGTGTACTCAATTTAATAAAATTTAACATTTCACACCCTTTAAAAAAACTTAAAATTTTAATTCTCTTTTTAGGGAGCTTCACCCTTGAACTCTATATAAAGGACAACACTGCTTATGTATACACAAAAAGAAAATAATTTTGGCTTGTTTTACCATTTTTTATAAAAACTAAGCATTATGGAAATAAATATTTGCGTTTTTTAAGAGACTCTTGTATTCTCTAGGACTACCCTAGAACCAATTCAAATTCAAATTTATTCAAGTCAATAACTGTTACAATTTTACTTTCATCAGGTGTTAGCTGCTTTTTACGACAATCTCATTACTATTCCTAGTTTTGTCTAATTAATCTAGCACATTTCCACAAAAACCATACAATTCAAGTTACTTCAACAGTAGTCCGTGATTCATGCAATCAAATGCCTTGGACAAATCACAGAATTCTGCCGCAACAAGCTTTCTTTCATTAAGCTTTAAGTAAAGATTATCTAACAAGCATAACATTGTGTAGCTTGTTAAATGAGAATTCTGAAATCCACATTGCATAATTTGATAAGGAAACTATCAATCTTTTCATTGCCAGTTTCTGGAAGATTTTCAGTTTAGTTTGGGAATCTTTCTACTTAAAAGGAACTACATGAAATTGGGAATGACCTTCAAACTTCAAAATAGCTTTATTGACCAAGTGTATTATAAGAAAATAACTGAAATGATATTAAAATATCCTATAAAAAAAAGAACATTTAATAAATAAATGCAGTAAATAAAATTAATTATCGCAGTCAAAAACTAAAATAAATTAGTTAAAACAGTAGTAAAATGTACATAACAAAAAACTTACACAAACACATCATTTATACATTCTTCAGTTGAATAGTAAGCTCTGAAAAACTGTTTTGTTTCACGTCTAAACCTTTTTTTACAAGCAATCTGTCATATGCTCATCGGCATGTATTACTTTCTGTTACTTAAATATGACTGGATTAATCCACTAAATTTGGTGTAACATTCATTTTTTTCAAGGAATCAATTACAACACGTGATACCCTATCAAACGCCTCTTTCATATCAGTATAATTACATCAACTTGTGTTTTATTATTTAGAGAATTATGGATAAATTGTGAAAAGGTAAGCAATTTAGTAAGTGTTGATCTACTTTGCAAAAAACCATATTAGCGTCAGAGCGTAGGTTGGTGTAATACTAATTTTTGGCTGCCCTCAGAGTCAATATTTTTTATAATGGGGCAAAAAAGATAAAGATATACTTTGTTATAAACAAAGTTATAACACCTAAGTAGAATCACATTAAAAATTATGTTTCAGTTATTTGGTAATTTCTAAAAACTTACTTTATCTACTACTTACTATCTATCTTACTTTAGTGTTGCACAGCTAGATATTTTGTGATAATACATAAGAATAATGTAAAAATATTAAGAAAATACATGTTAACAATGTCACTATAATATCTACCTTTTGTATTTCTTTAATCCATCTATTTACACCATGCTGCAATTGATTTAAAAAGTTGGAATCTTCCACTTTGTCACTGAAATCTGACACTTTTGGTTTTCGACCTTCATCAGCACATTGTTTTATAAGAGTAGCTACATATGGATGTACTTGCAGGGTGATTTCAGGAATGTCAATATTCTGTTGTAAATGTAGAAGGCCCATTTCAAGTTCAGCAATAGTTTTCTCCACTGAAGGAGCCATTTTGTCCCCATCTCTACAAATACAAATTACAAATCTAGAATCAGCTGATGCCACAAAAGCTATAATAATTTTTTGAACTCCAGTAATGTGTATTACCACTGGATGAGTGATGCTCATCAAAATAATGATCTATAATGAACATCCTCCCATCTCCAAGCTTCAAGAGTTATGCAGACAAAAGAGTACATAGCTGCAAGTTCCGCAAGCACATATATGAGTAATTTAGACGTACCTTGACAAAAAATTAATAAAAAAAGATTATCAAATACTGTAAGGTATAGTCATAGTCTCAAAAACACAACAGAAAAAATATTCATAGCAGATATTTAATTTTTTCTAATCTACTGATTTCAATTCAAATAGGAAAACCTAATACAAACTTTTAAAAAATACATAATTCCCTTTATAACTTAAAGAATATACCTAAATCATACCTAAAGGAAAATTATTGCAAATTCTTGTCCCATAGTTGTGTAATTCATGTAATTCATTTATAAATAAATGTCGTTGTTAAAAAATGCAATAATAAACAAATACCAGCTTTAAAAGCATTTATATATATATATATATATATATATATATATATATATATATATATATATATATATATATATATATATATATTTCATGTTATTTATAGCTTACCTATCGGCTCGACCAGACTCCTTTACATATGATTTGAAGAAAGGAGCAACACTTTTGCTTACATAATCATGAAGAATTTCATAAGGAGACCCCTCACTAAAGTTCAGCAGTCGAACCTTGAAACAATCAAACAAATATTAAAAAAGAGTTCTTTATTCGTATTCTGTTGAATATTTGAACTTAACACTACAACAACAGTGACGGAGATATTAACCCTTCTTTAATTTGCTTCTTTAAATTTTACCTGTGCACGGATACTTTTATCAGCTTCTATTACTGCGCTACGTTTAATGCACACCAAGCTAGACATCTTTGAACTAGAATAATGTACTTCATTACTGACATAATAGACAACAGGTTCCTTCTCTTCTTCTCCTTCGGGGGGCTGATCTGTATCATCATCTGGAATAATAATTAAGATCCATAAACTTAACTAAATGATTTTCATAACATTGAGGTATGTAAACTCGTATAGGCATAAAAGTTTGCTGCCTGCCAGATTCTTTAAAAGCATGTCGTACTATTAGGACTAGGTTTAAGAAAAGAATAAAACTCTTTTTTACTGATCATCCCTTTTATTCTATAAACAAATATTTTGAACATAACTCCGAAAGCTGTCAGTATTATTAATTACCTATTTAGCATAGTACTTTCTGTTTTAGCTATGTAGTGTAGTGAATGTGTATGTGTAAATGGAGTGTATTAGTTTCGATAGTTGTATTGATTTTATTTCATTTTTCTCTATTGTTGATGAACCAATGTTAAATTGTAATCAATAAGGTAATATATCTGATTTGATTTGAGAAATAAAGTAAATATTTTAAAATTGTATGGCTTTAAAGTATTACAAAAAACTCTCTAACATTATTAAGAGGTTACTAAGAAAACAATACAAAGATGTACCAGGTTTTTAATAGAGTGCTTTCTACACATGTGATGAATTTTTAAAGTGTGACTGTAATTATATGTAAAATGTTGATACTTATACCTATTTTAAACTGTTTTAATATGTTTGTTTAGCAAATAAGTTTTTAAATTAGATATTTATATTTTAGATTGGGATTTTATTAGTGTAAGCATTTTTTGATGAATTATTAATTTTTACCCTTTTCTAGATTATTTGACGTGTGTTAACACATATTATGTATTGTGAATGACATTAAAAAATAATTGAGTGGTATATTTGTCTTTCCACAAATCAGAAAATATAAAATTTAGATAACTTATGATGTGACATACATTCAATCTAGAAGTGTAAGAAAACAATTCAAAAATTTTCTTGTCTTTCAGAGTTTGTCACCTTTATTGGGTGTTTTTTCCCAATTGCTCCTTCCACAATAACAAGAATGAATCGTCAAACAAGGTAGTTTACTTTAAATGTGACAATGATGACTTTATTGACAAACTAATGCTAAGCTAATGGTTTTTGGGCTTGATGGTCTACAGAGTTCAATTTCTTGTGTTTTGGCAATACTCTGTTAAGCGACTTGGAGAAGGGATCTCAGGTTGATACCATTTATACTGACTTTTCAAAGGCCTTCAACAAGGTAAATTATGAAGTTCTGATTCATAAGTTGAGTGGTTTTTTTATAGCTTTAGCAATACTGTTTGCAATATTCCAAATATAATAAAGCATATAGCTTCACCAATGTGTTTTTATTAAAAATGTTTAAACTCAAACTCAAAATAGCCAAATACAAAGTTTGAAATAAATAGTTGTTGAATAAATATTAAGACAAGAATACAATAAAAATATATAGAACAAAACATACAATATCACACAATGTTGAGAACATGAATCTGAATTAAATTCTTCGACACTATAGTAGGCTTTGCTTCCCAGAAAATGTTTTACTTGGTTCTTGAATTTTAATGAGCATCTTAAGTTAGAGTTTTGTGAATGAGACAGCCACAAAATAGTCTAACGACTATTTTTTTTGGCCCAAGCTGCAAAGCTAGTTAAAAAATATTTAATAACAAAATCAATATTTACATTTTAAACTAGCAGTTTTCTTATTTTTATTCACCTACAAATAATTTCGTATTTGGACTGACCCCATAAAATGCTAGGAATACAGACAACTGTAATATACTGTTTAGATAATAAATAAATAAATTACTGAAGTCAAAAACACTTCTATATTAACTTGAATTAATCTGGTAAATTGGACTATTAAGACAAGGAAGCCAATTAGCATAAAAGAAAGAAAAAAAACACAGAATAATGTAAAATGAATGTGCGAAGGTGAAAAGGTCCCTAATAAAGCTAAGCAGGTCTACACGCTGGCTTACCTTTAGATGAATTCCTTTGGATATAAAGCGTGGTCACTTGAGGGTCACTAATAAATTTTCTAATACATTCTTGATTGGATTTATCATCAAGAGCCGCCACCAAATTTTTAGGCTGGGCCTGGGAGTCATCCTCAGGAAGTAAAACTGTAGCTGCTTTTAATATAAAATTTGTAAAAGCTGTAAAATCTACAAGAGCCACATTTTGGGCTTCGGGAGTATTTTCACTCCCTTCTAAAGAGTCCCCCATTCCAAAAATTTAAACCATTAAAAAACACAAATCACACAAAAAAAACAAGATGTAACGGTATCGGATAAATTAATTCTACGCCTCAAGAGAGAACAGAGGATGATTCGTATAATACTTTTCACTGTTCCTTTAGTCACCGTTTTTTTTACGCAATGCGCAGATACAATCACACTGGGCGTTGGACAAAACTGTTCCAAAAGACTTTTTTTTTTATTCCAGTTCGAGGCCACGGATGCAGCAGATCAATACAGAAATGTCACTTGCTTTTGCGTGTTTGGTGGCTGTCAACTGTCACTTTCAACGTCAAATTTAGGAAACGGTAACGGTTCCGATGTTGCTATTTATATATTAAGATACAAATATTATATAACAAAACGGTTTCTTTATGTCATACGATAAGAATGTTAGTCTATGCTATAAAAGCTTATAACATTCTCTAATAAAAACTATTCTATACTGCCGTGGCATTACGCTAAGTTAACTCTTGAGCATCTTTATTAAAAGCATATAAAACCTGATTCAAATTCCCATAATAACGATCACATCTTTTTAAGTATTTAAATTATTAATCAAACCAAACCGTATGTGTTTAAATCGGTAGCATACATAGGAATATAAATAAAGTTCATTAAGTTTTGGCTGTGAGGTCTGCTAGTTTGAGGATAGTGCATATAGCTTCCAATGCGTGTTTTTTTTTTAGTTTTTTCTCTTATTAAGACGTTAATTTAAATGCTTGTGTTGAATACCGGATAAGCCACCAATTTAAGTAAATCCCACCATGATTACACCGACGTAAGTGGTGCCACAGTAGTGAAAACGCTTTAAGCCTGGAACAGAATAAAAATTACGTCAAACTTTATTTTACTTTATGTTGTTTTTGGTGTTTTGTTGTTAGACTCTTTTTTTTTAAATATAGGTTATAAACGATTATATTTAGTCAAAATGATCGTCGATTTTTGTGCCACAAATGTGTATCTTCTTTTTAAGTTTCGTTTTTGTTGATTAGTTTTTACGTTAAGGGTTTACTAGAGTTCAACTGTGTTTCAAGTGTTAGACAAAGTTTCTGGTTTAAAGGTCAGGTAAATATCTTACTGCGGCGAGAAATTCTACTTATCTTAGAGACCATATGATTCCCGCTCTGCTAAAAGGCATCTTGCCAATCTAACGTAAGCGCACTTGAATATTGTTGGACTCTAGACTTTATCAAAAGCACAACATATGCATCAATAAGCTTCTTCTAGAATGACACCTTTGGACGGGTATTAGGCTGACCTTTCTCTGAAATTCACTATAAAATCTCTAGGGCATGGCCGCATAATTGTAAAATGTTTCTTCTACTGAAATGTTAAAAAAATTATTACGAAAAAACTGCTTATCCAATTTACTTCAAATTTTGCATAAACATCAAGTATTGTGTTAGAATCAACTGGTAAAAATGTTGGTACGAATCCAAGATACTGCAATAAAATGGAGGTATAATAAAATATTTAAAAATTCAGCCCGAAAAAACCTTAACGAATTGATTTCAAATTGTGTGCCATAACTAATTGTGGTATAGATAGCGCTCAACTGGTAAAACTGTGTTACTAATTCAAAATGGCTGAACAAAATTGTGGCGAAATAAAATTTTAGTAATTGTGAAAAAATCATCCTCCCAGGTTTTACATATCTACGTTTTAGCGTCTCCAGATGCCAAAAACTATGTTGTATCAATTTCGTCCGTCTGTCCGCCGATCTGTCTGTCAGTTTGTGACATACCTTAAATGTTACTAATTTTGACCAAAAATTAAGGGTCATATGGAGATAGCCTGGTAATATTTTGGTAATAATCCAATATAGCGGTAAAATGTAAAAAAAAAATTGTTAGAGTGGTGTATTATTTGGGGTTAAGATCCAATTGTCGACGTCTCGCAACTTACTTGTTGCATCCTCAGGACACATATATAGATCCTTTATCCTACCTCATATTATCATTCTTTACCTACTCAGTTGGTCCGCAGATATTTTTAGATATTAGGCTTCTAGGTAAATGGTTAACGATCTTGTTATTGTTAGAGTGGTGTATTATTTGGGGTTAGGAAATATCTGCGGACCAATTCAACATGACGTAGCAAAATGGCGGTATTGTAAAAACTACTTATTGAATTTATTTTAAATTATGCCCAAAAGTCAAGTGTGGCATAGGTAGAAAGAAAATGGTAAAATATTGGTAGGAATCCAATATGATGGAACAAAATGGCGCCTAATAAAATGAAGATAGTATATGTAACCCATATAACTATGTACTAAACTGAATTGGGTCACACTTCACTATTCATAACAAATGGAAAAAAATCATAACAAAAGAAATTCCGGGTAAAGGAAATTTGCCAGTTTTTATTTTTATAATAAAAATTATAAATATTTCTTTATTTTTGAGTATCTATCTTTCATGGGCATGCAGTCCATGGAAGCAAGGGAAGCAGTGCTTCCCCAACAAAAATTACAAAACATCTTCTAAAATGTATAATTTTTGAAATAGGAAACCATAAATTTAGTTTATATTAAAAATACTAAAATATTATCTTAATTATCAGGCCCACAATAAATGCGACCTTGACTCCGACCCAGCCACAATAGAATATCGAATAGAAACTATGCGGGCCGCTAGCTTCTCTGCAGCCAAGTCCTGTATGCTTGATTTCCTGTGAATCGAGCGAGAGGTTATTGAACTTTCTACCGGCAGTTTGCAATTTTTGCATTTCAGTCGCGTGCTTTAAGTGGTGGCGGAAGCTATCGTTGGAGTAGGTTCTTTGTTTGAACGTCTATCCAAGTGTTGTGTGATACGTCGTGCATGGTGCGATATGGAAGACAATAATACGGACGTGGATATGCAAATACCGTCAACTTCGGCTGTCCGTAAAAACGTTGAAAATGTTGGAGAATTTAGTAAGAAGAGTGTGTGTGAATGTGTGATGTGTGTCTTAATAACAAAGGGATTTTCAACATTAAACTACGCTGATAAGCTTCAAACAATTTCCAAAGGAAGGGCAAAACTGCCTATGAAAAATTTAACCACAAAAATGAAAAACTGTATTAGACATTTTTATCTGGAAAAACAATACGAACAATTTAAATGGCTAACAGGGTGTGAAAATATAAGTAAATTATTTTGTTGGTCATGTTTACTTTTTGAAAATGAAAAAGGTCTCTGGAATAAAACTGGTTTTTCCGATTTAAACAATTTCCATAAAGCTGTAAAAAGACACATTATGTCCAAAGCGCATTTACAGGCCGTCATAAAAGAAAAAGACTTCGGCAAAACCAGATTTGAACACGGCCTTAATAAACAGTTAGAAATTAGTGAACGCCAACACAAAGAACTAGTCGATAAAAATAAGCAAATATTAAGAAGAAGAAGAAGAAGAAGATGTTGTTTGTTTACTCGGATAGCACGACTTGGGATTTAGAGGTCATGACGAAACAAGGGTTTCTTCAAATAGAGGAAATTTTCAAGATTTACTTAGTTTAATGGCTAAATATGATGACTGCTTAAAAAATCATTTAGAGCAGTCTAGCGTTTTTCACGGAACGTCGAATCGAATACAGAATGATTTAATTTCCGCTGTTGCAACCATTATTCTACAAAGAATTAAGCAGGAGATTGGCGAGGCGCGGTCATTGCTATTGTTCTGGACCTAACAACTGATATTACTAATTTTAGCCAATTATCTATAGTAATACGCTACGTTAGAACAGACGGAAGTATTCAAGAGCGGTTTTTAGATTTTAAGAATGTGTCCGAAAATCGTACAGCAGATGCTTTATATACCGTAGTTTATAACGTTACTAAAGAAATTAATGGAGAGAAAAAATTAGTTGCTCAAAGCTATGATGGAGCTGCAGTGATGGCAGGACAATTAGGGGGTCTGCAAGCTAAAGTTCGATAAACTTTACCAAGTGCTGTGTTTGTCCATTGATTTGCTCACAAATTATATTTAGTTTTATCCCAGTCCATCAATCACATTAAAGAGTGTAAAGTATTTTTCGTTACTTTAAGTGCCATGGCTGCTTTTTTTTTCCAAGTCAACAAAACGTATACAAGCTTATGACTCCATTGGCCACAAACGATTGCCCAAAGTAGCTCCTACTAGGTGGAACTATAATGGAAGACTTGTGTTAACAGTATCTGAAAATCGTGAATCACTGATTGAACTATTTGATGATATAATAGAAAGTAATGAAACGTGGGACTCAGAAGCAATAAATAGTTCGAGGGGGTTTTCGGACTGCTTGAAACGAGATTTTAATTTTAATTATTTGTTGAATATATTTTCAGAAATATTTCCATTCTCGGGCAATGTTTTTAATATATTACAAACTAAAACAAATGGTATTGCTTTTTGCATAAAAAAGTGGATGATTTTAAGTCCATATTAAGCCCAAAAAGAGATGACTTTGATCTATTTTGGGAGAAAACGATGTCGGTAAATGTAAAGCCACCAGCCAAGCGTCTTCGAACAGACAAGGTGGGATATGTTCGAACATCATACAGACGCCTCTTTTATGAAATAATCGATCAAATTCAGCATTAAATAAACTATAGATTTAACGGTTTAAATGATTTTAAATTCCTCATTTTCGCACTGCAATTTTGATGCATTTGAAGGAAAAACTTTTCCAGAGGATGCATTTAAATCTCTTCTTCTTCATTATGGCCAGTTCTTCGACCGAGTGTTAGTGCGATCTGAACTAAAAGTGATTTAAGAAACTGATGACATTAGCGCAAAAAATAACGCTAAGGAACTAATGCAATTTTTAAAAGACAAGGAGCTGGAAGATGCCTACATCGAAGTGTCGAAACTGTGTGAATTAGTATTGACAATACCTGCCACAAGTTCATCAGTAGAAGAATCGAACTGAATTATAAATAGGTAAGTTTCTAAAAATTGCTTCCCTTTCTTAAAATTTCACCGCACGTGCCTGTTATCTTTCTGCTGTATTAAATTAAATCCCAGTGGTCACAAATGGCGCGTCTGGTGACCAAAACTGGACAAATGTGGCCACAAATGGTAAACATCGATTTAAAGCAAAAAAATGTTAGATGATACATTGATGAATCCTGTCTAAATACCCAAATAAAATATATTATCTGTAAGTTTAATCACTGCAAATCACACAAACTGAGAATTTCTAAATGTGTCCACAACCGATGCTGTGGTAGTGTTAAAAATTTGTGTCCAAACTGTAAAACATATTCGTCAAGATGATATATTTTTTCGGGATTCCTCTAGAAAGAACTAACGCCCGAATTTCGCCCTTCATTGCCTTTTCTGGTTAACCCTTAACACCCCTTAACGCAAAGGCATCCCTTCTACTTCGGCATCGAATAAATT
Source organism: Kuschelorhynchus macadamiae (assembly GCA_030620095.1). Lineage (NCBI taxonomy): Eukaryota > Metazoa > Arthropoda > Insecta > Coleoptera > Curculionidae > Kuschelorhynchus > Kuschelorhynchus macadamiae. The sequence continues at coordinate 512,950 of JAUTXW010000667.1, read as the reverse complement.
CGCTGTGTTTCCAAGAAGATGTTGCAGAGGTAGAGCAGCATTTTGAGGAGAAATTAAAGATATCGCGCGACGCAATCTTAATGTTAAATAAAAAAATATCCAACTGTGAAGAAGAAAAAAATACTTTTAGTGAAAAACTTATCGGTGAAGAGGTACGGTCAAAAAAATTAAAAAACGAATAAGCGGCTTACGTCAAACCATGAGAGAAATGCTGGCTAGCTTAAAGACGTAAGAGGTAGACAATGACTGGTACCAATCTGAATTAAATAAGCTAAGAAGTGCGCTAAGTAATAAGTTACCAGTCGTAAACCCAAATGAAAGGAAGTCAACCCCAAAAGCACAAAAATTAGAAAAACAAAAAGGATGACCCCAGATATTGGTAATTGGAGATGCGGTGGTCAAAGGTTCAATTCAAATTATTAAAAAAATCACTATCAACAGATATGATATAAATTGTCAATAGTTGGATAGAGTAAACTTCAAAAGTCTTTCGCGGGAACGTATTTCTCTGTGTAGAGATTTTTCTAAAAGTGACTGTGTTCTGCTTTTTACCGGCATATATGAACCAATTATGGGCAAAAGAATACAACAAGACACCATCAACAATTTGATTGAGAAAACAAAAAACCCTAATCTTTTCATTATTGGGCTGCCTCTACGATATAATCGTCCAGTGTTGAACGACTATATAGCACAGCAAAATGCATTTATTGAGTCAACGATAACCGCTTCCCATGCATGTTTCTTGCTAGTGATAACCAATTCACGGAACGGGGCTTTAGATTATGCAAAAAAATCTGTACTTTTTCATATATCTTTCGATTGTTTTTTTGACGGACGCAGGCTATGTTCCTTTTTCTCTCAATCGTCACCAGGTGTGGAGATGATTAATAATATAAATAATAACTGCCCAACGTTCCAACGCACAATTCCAAAATGTCAAATTTCTCTTAGCGTTATGTCTTGCGACTATAACGTAATATTTCTCACCGAGACATGGCTTAATCGGGATATTTCTAACAATGAAATATTTAAAAATGAATATATAGTTATTCGAGCAGTTAGGGGTTATAAAGAACTAGGGTGTCAACGCGGCGGCGGCTTATTGATTGCCGTTTCTTTTTTTTTTCAGGTGTTCATGATTTTCACTCCTGCTCATATCGAATTGTATGGGTTCTGACCAGAGCAGGCAATGCAAGTCTGGTACTAGAATGTGAATATTTTCCACCAAATTCTAGGCAGGAATGTTATCAGTCTTTCTGCAATACCTGTGAGTCGCTGAGAAATAGATTCAATAGCCATACATTTTTTATTCTTGGGGATTTTAACCTTCCTTCGTTGGAATGGATCTATGAAGACAATACACTGGTTCCAAAATGTTTAGTATCTCTAGCTTCTGAAACTCTTTTGTGACAATGAGTTTTCTTGAATTGCAACAAATGAATTCTCTATGCAATCACATGGACATAATTTTAGATCTGCTATTTGCTGATGACTTCATTAGTGTTTGCGTTTCATCTTCAAATTTTCCTCTGGTACAGATTGACCCCTACTATCCAGCAATTGAAGTGAAGTATAAAATTAAATATGTTTCGCCAATAAAAAATAAAAATCAAGTAAGTGTTTACCAGTATCATAAAGCAAATTTCTACTAAAATCTAAATATTTTTTATAAGCAGTCCGACTGGTCTTTCTTATTATCTGAACCTGATATTAACAGAATGGTTGAACGATTCTATGGGGTTTTATTTCAGGGTATCAATAGTTGTGTCTCCAAGATCGTAGCTGCCTGTAAATATTCCGATTGATTTGACTTTCCCTTAAGAAAGCTTATTGTGCAAAAAAATTGCCTATACAAAAAATATAAAAGGACCGATAAACTGGTTGTCTATTTGGCCTATTCTGAGATAAGACGTGAGGTTAAACTTTGAATCGATATGTGTTATCTTATATATGTCACACAGACTGAACTACTTATCTCGAAAAACATTAAATACTTTTGGTCATTTGTACGAAACTTAAGAAGGGACTCTAATCTGCCCAGTGTTATCAATTATGACGGGCAAGAAATCACTGGTTCAAATAACATCGCAAACCCTTTTGCTGCTCACTTTCAGTCTTGCTATACTTACCACCACAATTTAGACTTTAGTAAAATTGGTCCAATAGGTTATTCCGGAAAATTACAATAAACATATTGTTTTACAGACGCAGAAATTTTTAATAAACTAAAGTACCTTGATCCTTCCAAAAAGGCTGGCCCTGATGGACTTCCTACTATTCTATTGCAACGGTGCTGTCAGTCATTGTCTTAGCCTCTATATATAATTTTTCAGAGATCCATTAATCTGGGTTCCTTTCCAGAATTTTGGAAGTTTTCTAATCTTTTGTCCATTTTTAAATCTGGTGATAAAAGTGATGTCAAGAACTACAGAGGTATTTCTTTACTTTCACATGTACCAAAGCTCATTGGTCGTTCAAGAACTACCAATCTTGCAATATTTCAAAGCTACTTAGTGACATCGGTTCAGGCTGGCAAACAGTTCGATGTCATTTACACTGACCTATCTAAGGATTTTGACAGTGTTGGCCATCAGCTTCTATTATGAAAATTACAGCAAATTGGTTTTTGTGAAAAATATCTTGAGTGGTTTAAATCGTATTTATCTAATCGTCGCCAGCAAGTCAACATATGGTTCAGTTTCCAGGGAGGCTCTTGTGAGATCGTGTGTCTCGCAGAGTTCGCATGTTGGTTCAATCCTCTTTCTGCTCTTTATTAATGATTCGAATTTTCTGAATGTCTTTAATATGCAGACGACTTAAAATTATTTTCACCAGTCTCCTCAAACTTCAATCCTCTGCATTCTGACATTGAAAGGCTCGTCAAATGGCGCAGTACGAATTATCTCTCTCTTAACATCTCGAAATGTAAAGTGCTCCGTTTTCACAAACGCATTAATCCCATACATTCCACCTACTTCATAGAGAATGTAAGTCTTTGATGAAAATGTAACTTTTAATCTACAATTTGACAACATTGTACTTAAGGGTTAAGACTACTGCAATTGGATATCTCGATAACTCATTGGTTTGTAGCGTTCTAGAACATTGTCGTACAATATACCAGTGTCACATCGACAGAATTGAAATGATGCAAAATAGTTTTTCAAAATACCTTTTATATAAATTTCATTTCCCATATCAATGTCTGTCATCTAATACTAGAGCTCTTCTTTGCTGCCTTCAAACCCTTAAATTTAGAAGAAAGAAGGCACTTGTGGTCTTTTTGCATAAATTGGTCAATGGGGGGATTGACTGTGAAGTGCTGCTGGGATCAGTCCAGTTTTTAGTTCCTATTAGGAGGACAAGACAATCACACCTGTTTGTTGAAAGGTGCCAACGAACAAATTAGGGATTTAGTGCATTTGTTGACCGACTAGTTTACAATTACAATAGCCACTTCTCAGAATATGACATTTTCAGACTAAGCACTTTGCAGCTAAAAAGGCAGTCAACCAATTATTTTACTTCAGAAATTGAAAATCTTTCACCTTGTTGGTAATTTTTGATTGCTGTTCTGACATATTTTTCTTAGAGTTAATGACATTATTATTTATTTATTTGACGCTATTTGTGAATTCGTACCATTTGGAATGTTCAGCATTCTGTAGTGTATGTTTCTCTCAGAAAGGCCAGAGTGATAACTTGCATTATCCATAATAACTAAAGATTTTTTAGGTATATTTGGAATTAATTTAGTCACAGTCAAACCCTATTACGTTTACTTTAGACGACTTTGCGGCCTACACACAATTATTCTAGGCTATTTAGCAGTGTTCTGCAGCTGTTTCCTTCGTAAGCAAATACAGCTTAGTCAGAGGTGAGTTTCGAATATGATCAGTAAAAATTCTGATTGAAAAGTTTTATCTTCTCTCGCCTTGGAAATCAATATAAAGTTAGCCAGTCTATTACCCATGTTAACACCGCATTCCCCTCAATAAACGTATAAAGCGCATAACTTTATCTTTTTATGATTCATTTGGTGTAACAAACTAATCGAATTTAAGTTTTCGAGTGAGTGCTAGATATTGTATTTTATAGACATTTTAATATAAGTGTACATTTTTAGCTGAAATATAGTCGTTTATAAACTTACTTTCGGCAAAACAGTGCGAAAATATTTGAACAACATGCCATCGGAAAAAAGGCAGTCTCAAAATTATGTTTGGTCTACTGAAGACGTTTTGGGAAAAGGTGCAACAAGTGTTGTTTATCGGGGGATAAATAGGATTACGGGATTACCTGTAGCAGTGAAAACGTTCGATCAGTATTATATGGAGAGAGAGTTTGAAGTTTTAAAGTGAGTATAAGATTGGGTTCTAAATTATCAGAAATAAATCAAGTTCGGTCTTTTAAGGAGATTTTTTGTCTACTTTGTTATAAGTTTGTATACTAGCTGTAGACCAGGGAAATAGTACAAAAATCATGTATGACAAGTTATAAGTCAAATGATTGGACGAATTGTTTAAGCAGTGCATTTAAGTAATGTTAGCTGTTATAAAACCATCCAAAAACTAGGGTTACCCGATGAAAACTTGTCTATCCAGGACAAGTCTTTAAGAAAATCCGGACAAAATCCGGACGCCTTATTTTACTAATAAAACAATAGAAAAAAATACATTTTTTATTTACACTTCAAAACTTAAAACTTACAAACTAAAGCAACTTACAAAACATAAAAAGTACTAAATCACTTTACTGATACTTTTCGCTACTTTATATTTTATTTAAAAGAGTTACATTTTCTGGCAAAAGGACAAAATCGTAATTTTGCCCATTTTTCGTGAATAGGCAGATTGTGGTCATCGGAGTCAAAATTGTTTGAAATATATTTTTTTAAATTACAAAATTTATCAAAAAATTTTGAGTCATCTATGTCGACTCCTTTTGATATTAAATATACTAATGAGGGCATAACGTCACTGTACCAATCACACTTAGTAATATCATTCAGGCTCATCCATTTAAAACATTGGAATTCTTCAAATGGCTTGAGCCAGTTTTTTAAGTATTGAATTGCATTATTATACAAATTAAAAAACTCTAATTTTAGCTGGTCACATTCGCATTCTGAACCATTATCAACGAATTTAATTAAAATTTCGCGAACTAGAGGTATGAATTTGTTAGCTGCCCTTTCTTCTAAAATAGAAAGAACGTTTTCTAAAATTGCCATTGTTTCAACCACAGAATTGTTTTGACGTTCAATTCTTTCTATATGTGTGTAAAAAACAGACATTAAAGAATGAACAAAGAAAAGATAGGCTTCTCAAAAATCGTTTTCAAAAAATAATTTAAGTATATTAGGACCATCTTGTGTCAAAAAATATGCCTTAAGTGCTTCAAACATTTTTAAAACTCTTTCAATAGCGGGAAACAAAGATAACCATCTAGTCTTTGAGTGATATAGGAGAATTTCATATTCCGTGCCTACAAATTCACAAAATTCTTTAAGTGATTCAACTCGTACAGTATAAATACTAAAATAGTTAAACATTTTGAGTACTATGCTTTCTATATCAACTTTTAATTTATCACAGCTATAGTGCGCTGCATTATTAATTACATGGGATGGGCAACCTACACCTACCAAATTTGGATTAATTTTGCATTTTAATTTGTTAAAAACGTTATTTTGACATTTTCTATCCTTGCGACCAAAATTTGTATTGCAGTTATCTCCTGAAAACGCTACACATTTTTTTTCTAAATTGTTTGTTTTCAGACCATCTAATATTAGGTCAGAAATTGTTTCTGAAGTTTCATTTAGAGCGCTTCTAATGTCTATTAATTTAGATTGAATTCCTCCACGTTTGTAATCAAAATATTGTATAAGGATTGGAAACATTTTTAAGGCATTATGATTGCTTGCGTCTGTAGCCACACCAATAAATGATACCTTGTTTATTTGCCTGAAGAGTCAGTTCAAGAGTATATTGCCCAATTACATTATTTACAATTGCCTCCACCTTAGTCCGTCCACAAGTAACCTTTTTGGCTAATGTCGAATCATGGTATATTTTTTTATTTAACTAAAACCAAAATATACAAATAATAAACTACACACATACAATAATAATTATAAATGTACCTTGGTTGTACAATCCATGGACTTATAAGATTGATGATGGCAGGCCGTATGGAAGGCCAATGTCGCTTCAGCGGCTTTTATCGACCTGGTTTCTCCAGAAGTTACTACAAAATTTTGAAGACCTGAGGTTCCCGCTTGAGATTTTAACATTTGTTTGTGCTTATCCTTTTTTATATGAGTCTCAATATCAAGTTTGCCCTTATGGGCAATTGATATTGCACATCTGCAAACATTACAAATTACCTCGCTAGTTGTCTTTCCTTTCTTAAACGAAGGATACATCCGGAATATTTCATCCGAATAAGTACATTTGCGTTTCGGCATTACTAAATATTAGTTTTTGAAATGTTGAAAATTATGTATAATCAAAAATAGGCTAACAAAATCGCGAAAGTCGTAAACTACGTCCTAACGTAACCATAAATACTCGGAAAACTAAGTAAATAAATGTAATAAATGATTCACCGAAACCTCACTGCTGCTACTGCCGCGCATGACAGACGCAAACTATTGACACAGTGACGACGCCGCGCCGCTTGTTTGGGCTAAAGGCGAATTTACACTGCTAAAATTATTTACGATTTCTTAAATAAGCACATTTTTAAAAACTAGTTTCCTATTTTGCTTTTTGGAGATCATTCTTATAGTGGAATACCTGGTAGTTTAAAATCCGGACGTTTATGAAAAATCCGCCCGGACCCATCCGGACGTAGTCAAAATCCGGACGTCTGGTAACCCTACCAAAAACTAATCGGGGAAAATATACAAACTGTTGCCTAGTAATGACAATTATATAGAAGGAAGGATTCTTTCTATATAAAAAAAAATTGACTTCTCTAATAGTTGTAAATATTTCGAATTTTGCTATATAGATATAAACTTCGTACAAATATAGCCTACGTGATTTTTCATATGTGAGAAAATGTTTGGCGTTGTGCAGTGACGCAAGTATAAATTTTGTTCCCCCTGCAGTTTTCGACAAAGGGCCCCCTATATGCACGATAAGCTAGTACATAATCAAACTGTAAACAAATGTAACACCAAAAAAAAGTACTTAAAATTTAAAAAAATAGATTCATACACGTATAACTATTTATTTATGTAAGAACATCAGCGTAACAACAAATAAAACTAAGTAAAAGCTTTATTTCTAGCTTTTCTTTCTGAAAAATAAGTACGGGCTTGATTTATATCAATGTTTCTTGCTAAATTTTCGCGTTTCCGATCGTTAAGAGAGATAGAGTGTAATCTCTCCTGAGAAATGCTATTTCCAAGGAAGCTTTTAATATCTTTTAACTTCAGTGGCGGCTCGTGGTGAATTATATTGGGAGGTCAATAACAAATTTAAAAATAGATACACTTGAAATAAAAATAAATATATTATCTTTAAATTGAGCTTTAAATTCTCTTGAGGTTCAGGTCTACTCTTCGTTCTTTAGAATTGGAAAAATGCTGAGTGACACGTTCGTTAAAATTGCACGCACATTCCTTTTATAAACGATTTCTCGATACTTAACATTGCTAAAGCGGATAGTCTATCTTGAGCCAACTCCTCAACAAATTTTATAAGCCCTCGAAAAACCCCTGGATTATCAGACAAGCCGTTTCATCATGGCCACGTAAGGCCAGCTCGAATGCCCCACAAAACTTCACACAATCTATAGTTTTGTTTAAAATATAACGATTTTTGGATACATTTTCATTAAAATCTCTACGGGATTTTCTATAAGCAACACTTCCGACCGTAGCATAGTTCACCGAACATTTCATGTGATCTGCAGAAAACGCATGATTTTTTATTATTTCTTTTAAGTTTTTTAAGTCTTTAACACCGGTTTTGCTCCATAATGAGTGCGACGGGTCCTTAGAAAACAAACATAACAGTAAAATTAGTTAGAGACTTCACAACCACATATCCAGTTAGCTAAATCGTACAGGGTGGCCATTTTATGGTGATACAGTACCTTATCTAGAAAACGGTAATAGTTACGACAAAAAGTTACATACAAAAGTTGTTTGGATTCAATTAAATTTTTATTTTATTTCACTTTTGCTTATACAGGGTGTTTCGTTTTGACGTGACACATGTCAACTTTCTTACTTTAAATGGGATACCCTATATATTATTACATATTTAGATTCTACTGTTAATTTGCGAAAGTTTTTATAATAACTTCTATATTTGAATTCTTTATCGTTTTTGAGTATTTTGAGTTTTTAGATTTTTTTTTAAAAAAACATATATAAAAAATTTTTGCCTATAAAACTTTAATGGAACTGACTAATATCCTAAACATACATTACTAAGGGTTCAATTCAACGAGTTTCCATGCTGGTCTTACCAATTAATATACAGGGTGTTAAAAATGGAGAGCAAAACAAACAGAACTTTAAATGTAAAAATCTCCTGTTTTTCAAATGGAACACCCTGTATATTTTTATTTCATCTAATTCAGCGTTCAATTACCTATCATTACTAATATATGTCCTATACCTAAAATGAACACTTTCGATTTTATTAGCCGTTTTCTGATTTGACTATCTTTTTTTAATATAAGTAAACGGATGAAGTGGGCTAAAATAAAAATGTAAACTAAGCCTTATTCTCATTTCCTTAACACAGATAGCGACTATAAATAATGTTAGAAAATACAAATAAAAGTGAAATATTATGTAATTTATGTTCATATTATTTAATGTTTACGAAAATAAGGAAGAGACAAAAAAATATCTTGTGCCACACGGTATAACTAATAACTAATTGAGTATTAAACATGATTAAATCAGATTAAAAAAAATTTTCAATATGGCCACCGTCCATTGCGATACATGAAAAGTGTAAATAGCCTCCACTTTTCGAATAGCGTTCCTTACCGAATTAGATGCATTAAAATTATTGATCTCTTCCCTGATTTTTATTTTTAACTCTAATTTCTATTATTTAGGTAATCTATTTTTATAAACTTTATTTTTTAGTGCACACCACAAAAAGAAGTCTTAAAGTGCTTAAATCAGGGCTTCGTGGTGGCCAGGATATTAAACCATGTCTTCCTATCCACAATGGAAAATGTTGATTAAGGAAATTTACTACCGGTGCAACCGTGTGGTAAGAGGCGCTATCCTGCTGAAAAATGATATTTTCTCGAATATTTGCCGGCAAGTCGTTGATAAGGGGCATGATTTCATTCCTAAGCAGCTCCAAGTATCTTTCGCCATTTAACGACCTGTCAAAAAATATTGGTCCGATAATACGGTCGCAAATAATTCCGCACCACACATTTACGGTTTGACGGCCTTGTTTTTTAAATGCTTTTATTAGATGTTTATTAGTTTGAGACCAGTAATGAGCGTTTTTCCGATTAAAAATACCCGCCGTATTAAATGAGGCCGCATCAGTCCAAAACACTTTTGAAAAAAACATATTTTCGAACTGCCGGTCCATAATATCACAACAAAAACTCAATCTTTCATTAAAGTCTAATTGTGATAATAATTGAGTTGGAAGAAATTTATAAGCATGATAACCATTCAACTGCAGTTGTTTTTCCTCAGTGAGGACAAAATTGGGACGAGAGAGAGGACACCATTTTCCAAATCACGCACAATTCGAAAAAATATTGTCCTGGAGGGAACTCGATTATTAGGATATTCCCTCGAATATTCTCTAAGGGCTAACCCTGGACTTTTATTTTTTATGAAACAGTTGTATAATTTCAAACGTTCCTCTAAACTATATAAAGCCATTTTTTAACAAAATTTGCAGCAAAAATTTGACAAAAACGACAAACAGAGAAAATGTCAACTTAAGTCAACAATTACATTAGGTTATTTCCTAAGCCTATCTTGATTTTTTTTCTGATCTCATTTACTGGCAAAATTCCGGGATAAAATCGAAACTGATCATTTTAGGTATAGGACATTAAAGTTCTGTTTGTTTTGCTCTCCATTTTTAACACCCTGTATACTAATTGGTAAGACCAGCATGGAAACTCGTTGAATTGAACCCTTAGTAATGTATGTTTAGGATATTAGTCAGTTCCATTAAAGTTTTATAGGTAAAAAATTTTAAAAACTCAATTTACTCAAAAACGATAAAGAATTCAAATAAATATGTTATTATAAAAACTTTCGCAAATTAACAGTATAATCGAAACATGTAATAATATATAGGATGTCCCATTTAAATTAAGAAAGTTGACATGTGTCACATCAAATCGAAACACCCTGTATAAACAAATTGAAATAAAATAAAAATCTAATTGAATCCAAACAACTTTTGGATTTAACTTTTTGTCGTAACTATTACCGTTTTCTAGATAAGGTACTGTATCACCATAAAATGGCCACCCTGTACATACTTTTGCGAAAGTTTCGATGAACCTGCTTATTTTTGTCTTTACTAGTTTGTCGTATACTAAGTTCTGGCAAATTGCGACCAATTACCTTGAATTCGGTTATTTTCTCAAAATTAAGTTTGTTTTTTAGTTGTTAAATTTTTTGCACTACCGACATTTTATTTCATCTACATTCACAACTCAAACATAGACCAACTTGAAATTGGTTATTTTTGCCAAATTAAGTTCGTAAGCACTTTTTAGTTGTTTATTTTTTTGCGCTAGTCACTACCAACATTTTATTTCCTGTATATTTCCAACTCACACATGGATCATAAAAATAAAAAAATATATATTACAAAAAACAGTATATAAATCAATTTTCATCGATTAAAAACGTCGGAAACAATATCGAGTTAGAATATTGACCGCGCGACCTCTGAACAATTGAACTTTCGCATGCCGACGTGATGCCGCGACCGATCGATCGAATTATGAGAATAGATCGGTTAATGACCCAAATCGCGATTTCATATTCCATTTGCTATCACGTTCGGCTGCCGCTCGATAGCTGCGAAATCTTCGGGTACTTTCGTCAAGCTTTAAGGTAATCAGGTCAATTCGGACTGCCCAGCCTAGCTTAGTATAGCATATTTTATTATGCCTAAGGAACGCAACGAGTCCATTCGAACCGCCGCGCGCGGCTAATAGTGTAGCGTATTTAATTTTTCCCAAGATTCGCGTTTTATTACAACTATTAGGAGGGGCGGTCAAACGAATAATTTATTTTTTGAAACATTTTTGGGGGGGGGGTATTGACCAAATGACCCTATGGAAGAGCCGCCACTGTTTAACTTTGCAAAATACCGTTCATTATCAAAGCATAGCTTGACTTAGGGCTTAGGGAGGGGGGGGGGGTGTAGCGATTGCAATACTATTAGCATAGTAAATATTAAAAAAAAAAAATCGTTAAATTCCCTTTTCCCTTTTAATACTAACATAAAAACAAGAGGAACTTAATATCTGGAAAATATCTGCGGCCAACGTAGAAGGTAAAGACTGATAATATGGGTTTCATGCTGGATATAGAATCTATGGGTCCTGAGCATAGAGTTACAAAACGTCGACAGTTCAATAAAAGTCTTTTGTTTTTTACTGGATCCTAACTCCAAATGATACACTAACATATAAACAAGATGATCGTTAACTAAAACCATTTAGAAACTTAATATCTGAGAAATATCTGCGGACCAACGAAGTAAATAAAGACTGATAATATGGAGTTCATGCGGGATATAAAATTTATATATGTGCTGAGGATGCAACAGAATCCTAAACCTAAATAATACACCGCTATTATAACAACAAGAGGATTGTTAACGAAAACCATTTAGAAACTTAATATTTGGGAAATATGTGCATAACAACGGAGTAGGTAAAGACTGATAATAAGGGTTTCATACAGGATATAGGTGTATTGAGGATGGAACAATTAAGTTGCGAAAAAATTTAAAAAAAGATTTGTTTATTTTGCAGCCTAGTTTTTTACGATTATTTTTCTGTTTAAATTTCGTATTTAAAATTGATTGTAGATCCATTTATGTACATACCTTCTTGTTGCCCTTTATTTTTTGTTTGTTTGACTTTACTGTAAATTTATATGTAGGTTTTAGTAACTAATGTTTTTCATTTGTATCAAGTTTTTTATATTGTGTACTTATTAATTATTTTGTACTAGTTTTTATTATTGTGTTAAGTCTTAATTTATATTGAATATTTTAATTATGACAAAATGATCTTGACTTGTCCTATATCCTATTTTGTGATCTTTGGGAAATAAAAGAATTTGAATTTACTGGATCTTAACCTCAAATAATACACCACCCAATTTTTTTAACATTGTTTCGCCATATTGCTTCTTGTTACCAGGTCCTCCCCGTATGGCTCTTAATTTTTGGTCCAAATTTGAAGTCAACCAAGTAAGTAATATTTAGGTTTTACAAATCTTTACATTTTAGCGTCCCTAGATGCAAAAATATGTTTTATCAATTCCGTCGGTCCGTCTGTCGGTATGTCTGTCTGTCTGTCTGAGAGAGCATAAAGACTACTTACCTGATTGTTCGCGACATAACTTAAATACTATTTATAGTCAAAAGCAGTGTTATCGTGCGGGTCATACGATTTATCAACGAACAAACTTTTTAAGTTTGTTTTTCTTTTATTACTTGTAATCATATCTTCCGCATAAAATCCGGAAGATGAATTAGATAGACCTATGATATTTTCATATGAAAAAAGACGATAAACATGTAATTACCAGGAGTTGTAAAAATCTTTGAGCGATGTCACTTCAAAGTCAGATTGACAAGTGAGTGACACAACGAGTAACAGAAAACAATTTTCGGGTTTTTTTCATCCACAAGTGAAAAAAATGGTATTAAATCTAATAAAATATTACGAAAATGAAAATTCACCGGCCAATATCCTAAAGACGGTAGCAAAAGCTCTGGGAATCGGTATAAGGACTGTGCAGGAAATTGTGCCTGAAAAAAAGCATAATTTACTTTACTAAGTGACAATGTAAAAATGGATGTTCGTAATACAATTTACGATTTATATATATCAAAAACTAATATAACCCTTCAAGTTTTAAAAGAAGCTTTAAAAAATCGAGGCATATTGAAAATTGGACTAAAATCGTTGTCAAAAATTAATAAAAATGTTCGGTTTTCGATATAAAAAGGACTGTAATCTGTAAAGATTTTTATGCGAGTTGCCACATATAGCAAGTCAGCGTATCCAGTTTTTAAAGAAATACACGGAAAATGTTAATTCAAAATTTAGAAAAGTGGTATTTTTAGACGAGACTTGGATATTTTCTAATGGAAGTGATTCGAAATCTTGGCAGGACGAGTCTGTAAAAAGTGTCAAGAGTAAAAAGGGATGTGGGACGAGAAAACGGTTCATCATTTTGCATGCAGGTTCTTCAACAGGATTTCTCCCAGGTACAAGTTTACTGTTTTCTTCAAAATCCAAAAGTATGGACGACCATGATAATATGAACTATGAACTATTTGAAAAGTGGTTAAAAGAACAACTGATTCCAAATTTAGATGCTCCATCTTTAATCATTCTGGATAATGCATCTTATCATTCAAGAATCTTAAATAAACATGGCTAATAAAACAAAAACAAAATCCTTTACCCAGTATGCTGAAACTAGAACCTCGTTTAATGGCAAAATCTATTAAAAAACCAACAATATATGCCGTATATGAAATATTACGGGAAAATGGACATGAGGTTTGACGACTGCCGCCATACCATTGCCAGTTTAACGCAATAGAATTAATATGGGCTGGAGTAAAGTCATATTACGAAAAACACGTGAACGATGGTCTTACATCAGATGAAGTGCAAATTGTTTGGCAAGATTCATTAAATTATATTACGCCGTAGTACTGGAAGAAATCTGTGGAACATACGGAGAAATTAATATGGGATTAGTGGAATCGAGAACGAGTTCTAGATTTCGAAGTAGCACCAATGATCATTGCGCCATTTGAGGACGACTCAGAAGATGAGAACTTTTTAAGTGATGATGATATTTTTTAGTCTATAATATTAAAAAGTTTCTGAAGGATTATATTAGTCTTTGACGTGTATAAATTATAAATTGCATTATGAATATCCATTTTTGCATTGTAACTTAAGTCTTTTGCCTTTGGATTTTTTCGTGTACCTTTCTTTTCTTAATCTTCTTCGGAAGTAAATTATGTTTTTTTTTCATGCACAAGTTTCTGTACATTCCTTATACCTATTCTCAGAGCTTTTGCCACTGGCTTCTGGATATTAGCCAGTGAATTTTAATTTAAAACATTTTTTATTAGATTTGACACCATTTTTTTGCTTACTTTACTTTACACACCTACAGACAGACGGAATTGAGAAAACTTGTTTTCCAGCATCTGGGGACCCTTAAACGTAAGGGTCTGAAAAAAATCTCACGAGGCAAGTAATAACTAATTATCTTGTGTTTTTAACAAAAGGGTATAATATTTTTGCAAAATAATATTTTTTTGTTATCACAATACAAAAAAAACAAGTTTTCTTTGCACAGGGGTGGCCCGCATTTAAATAAATGACACTGTATAAGTGATTTATTAGATTTAATACCATTTGTTTAGCTTGCGGATGCAAAAAACCTGAAAATTGTTTTCTATTACTCATTTTGTCACTGACTTGTCAATCTGACTTTGAAGCGACATCGCTCAAAGATTTTTGCAACTGCTGGTATTTATATGTTTATCCTCTTTTTTCATATGAAAATATCATAGGTCTATCTAATTCATTTTCCCGATTTTAGGCGGAGGATATGATTACACGTAATAAAAGAAAAACAAACTTAAAAAGTTTGTCGTTGATAAATCGTTTGACCCGCACGATAACACTGCTTTTGACTATAATAGTCAGTTATTGGTTAAAATAAAGTTTCCGCAGAAAAGAGACTTATTCTTATGAAATGGCGAATGTGCCGTAAAAATTATATTCTGCGACGCTTTACTAAAATAAAAGTTACTTTACATACTCTTTTCTGTGAGGCCTAGACTGGTAAACCTTATCACAGTTCATCAATTGCAGGAAGATCAATCATGAAAACATTGTCAAACTCCTTGCAGTGGAAACAGAAGAAGAACTAAAGTTTTTAAGGGGCAAACCCAAACCTCAAGTTCTTATAACAGAACTTTGTACAGGTGGATGTTTGAGTAATATTCTTGAAGATCCAGAGAACATTCATGGACTAGATGATTCTGAGTTTTTGCTGGTTCTGTCACATTTATACGCTGGAATGAAGTATCTTAGAGATAACGATATTGTTCACAGGGATTTAAAACCTGGTAAAAATTTTATTTTATTCGTTACCCATTTTTTTTAAATTGAAACATCGTATATTATAGTTAGTAATACTACTTAGTTTTCATTGTGGAGTTTTAGAAATTATGGATTCTCTTTTTGAAAATTTGGTCAACTGCCCCAAAAGGTTAGGTGAGGTTAGGACCATGAAATGAATGAAATTATAATGAAGCTAACAAAAAAAAACAACTAACAACACAACTAAGAAAAACTATCTATCTTTACCATGTATATAAGGCTTATCAGAACAATTAAAAAAACTTCTAGAAAAACAAGACATAACCGTGTGTCATAGATATTACACAAAACTCCAAATTAAAATCCCGAAAAACAAAAAAGCAATGTCATTTATCGAATCCCTTGCAATGATTGTTTGGGTGTATATATTGGTCAAGCAGACGCGTCTTTTTACGCTCTTTCTAATAATAAAAATAAAAATACCATTACATTTGAAATTTTCGAGAAAATCATGAGAATCGGAGACTAGCAACAGATTTAAAATAATAACAATTCTAATATTTTAGTAAAAGCCCTTTAAGATGAGACTAAGTTCTTTGAAATCAGTTGATTCAAGAAAAAGTTATGACATATTTTCTAATCAAACATTCGTACCTTCCCCCGCCCGTTATTTGACAACTTAGAAAAGAGCGGTTCATACAAAAAAGTTTTATGATGATCAGTAATTTACAATAAAACTCTTTTTACGAAATAATAACCGTTTGGTTTTTATTTAAACCGTAATATTAACTTCGCGGTCTATGCTACGCTCTCTAGCGGTGGACTTGGAAAGTTGAAAATATTTTCCAGTGTTTTTTATTGGCCGATTTACCCATAAAAATGTTTTCCCCAAGATTCTAGAATTAATATCTTTGAGATATGGCCGAGAGCCATCCTTAGCTTGACATATCACTTTTTTCCGGGCTTCTTTGGTAATATTTTTGTAGCATTTTTATTAGGGTGTATTTCAACTTTGAAAGCTTTAAATAAAAAGACACAAAATCAACTTCTAATAAGAATCCTCTAAGAGCTAACCTGACACGATTATACTAAAACTACAAAAAATTAACAAAATTACATTGCGTCAATATTTCCGATCAACATTTTAAAGGAAAATCAACAGAAACGATCCAACGCAAATCCAAATAACGAATGATAATGATAATATGAACACAGAATTTAGCGTATTTCAGCTAACAAAATGCGGCATAGCGCAGCATTGCCATCTTATTAATCTTAAGTGTTATTTTCCAATTTACGTTTAAGGTTCGTTAAGGACAAATGATGCATAATCATTTGTCTATTTGAAAGTTGTAATAGTGACAATTTATTTAATAAAACAACAAGAAAAATTCCACATTAATTTAAAAAAAAACATATTTTGATGAGACTTTTTAAGCAAATATGGAAAATATTCTGTTTCACATAGGTCGAAACTTTGTGCTGGTCTCTGCCAGAGCCTTAAATGATTTATTTAATTTTTGTTCCCTCCTATGAAAACTATAATAAAAATAAACAATAAGTAGTTATAGTGGTCAGCTGGTCAAGGAGGAGCGAAAACGGAGAAAATAACCCTTTGTGCTTTAAGTATATAAAACAAGATAACATATTTACTACCCTATCTTACAAATTCGAGTGTTTTTTATATTTTCTTAAATGTCAAGCTGTTTCTATTAAACTTTTTTTCATCTGTTCTAAGGTTAACACAAATCAATTTTGTATTAGGTTGTCATTTGCTAGTACTTGCTTTCTTATTTCAGTATTCACCAGGGCAGGAGGCAGTGGCATATTTAAGAGGCCTCTTTTATTTATGCTAAAATGATACAAATAGTATAAAGTAACCTTTTTTTCGAGAAAAAAATCAAGTAATGACCTTTTTTTTGGTTGAAAGTTGTCATCGTCTTCTCGCTCCTAGATTACGAAAGTTTTGCAAGCCTCCCCCAGAAGCATTGTGTACATATCGGGTGTCAACGAATCTATTAGACAGGCCATAACTTTTAAAGTATTTGATGTATCAAAGCGAAATTTCGTTAAGGTAAATGGTACATAAAGAGAAGAGTTTTCGCATATTTTTCACTCTCCGGTCACTTACGGTTTCACCGGAAATTACTCCAGTTTCGATTTTTTAAATGGAACACTCTGTATATTTTTACATTTTTGGATTCCTGAGACAATTCTGAATCAGAATGTGAAATTTTAGAAACTTTTTACGCCTACTTGATTTTTTATAGCTATTTTTAAAATTGCATCTAGATGGCCATGACCGGACGCAAATTAATCTAAGGACCTCAAATGATGACAGAATAATACAGTCGCTAAGTTTTAGTGATTAGTCTGATAGCTAGGAACTAGAGAAGTTCATAAAATCAAATTTTTGTGTTTAACTATTTTTTTTTTAAATGTCGACCCTTTTTAGACAAGCACTTTTTGAAAAGAGGATTTTTTGCGAGTTTAACGGTACTAACTTTTTTGCGATTGGATTAAAAATAAGCTCAAAAATTAAATATTACTAAGAAAAATACTCGATAATCAAATATTTACTTTTATCAAGTGTGCCATGGATAGCCATGCTGGATATTAAGGCCGTATTTTGTTTCCAATCTTGGTTTCCGTTTCATGTTCTGTATTCATCGGTTATATATAAAATAAACTGTCAATAGTGTCATCAGAACAACCGATGAATTTTGTTGGTTGTCGGGTAACCAATGTCTGAACTGTCAATTATTGGACGGGTGTTTTTAAAGGCTTTCAGCTATCAGACTTCTGTTAGTTGGATTGGTTAAAGGTTTGGAAACGGAATACCGCCTAAGTAGGATTTTTTGTTTTGACAGTGACACTTACCTATTCTTTCTGAGTAGATATAAGATTTCCTTACTTTTCTTGATTTTCAGTATTATTTTTGCTTTCAAAAGTCAAAATAATGTATACTCAAAGTGAAAAAGTCATTATGTTATTAATATTTCGAGAATGTCA
Organism: Kuschelorhynchus macadamiae; assembly: GCA_030620095.1. Taxonomy (NCBI): domain Eukaryota; kingdom Metazoa; phylum Arthropoda; class Insecta; order Coleoptera; family Curculionidae; genus Kuschelorhynchus; species Kuschelorhynchus macadamiae. The sequence continues at coordinate 494,581 of JAUTXW010000667.1, read as the reverse complement.
TAAAAATTCAAGGAATGCTGCTGAGTTGTATGTTCAGAGACACTCCGATCGGCAACATCCAGTCCATCAGTATTTTCCATATCTCCAGAATCGTTTTAGGCATCAAGAAGGAAATCAAGTGGTGGAAGGCAGATTTATTATAAATGAAGAAATGGAGATTAACGTTCTTGCTATGATTGAAGTTGATAAAAGTGTTTCTTTAAGAAAAATTAATCACGAACTGGGTTTAAGTCATGAATCAGCTAGAAAAATACTAAAGAAACATGGATATCGAGCTTTTAACTCCCAGTTACACCAACATTTGTATCCTGATGATGGCGATAGACGGGTATTTTTTTGTGATTGGTTGCTCCAAAATTGTAGCATTGACCCAAATTTTATCAACTTTATCTTATTTTCTGACGAATCCAGATTTACTAATATTGATATGTTTAACAAGCAAAACACTCGTTACTGGGTCCAACAAAATCAACATAAAATGAGAGTAGGAAATTTTCGAGAAAGGTTTGGTGTCAATGTCTGGGCTGGTGTCGTTTCTCCAAAATGAAATTGAGCAACATCTTAATGATCTACCTTTAGAAGTTTTACGCCGAATTTATTTCCAGCAAGATGGAGCACCACCTCACAATACCAGAGAAGTTCTTAATTATTTAAATGAACATTTTAATAATAAAGTTATTGCAACCAATGGCCCAATTACGGTGGCCCGCCCGTTCACCGGATCTCACTGTTCTCGATTTCTTTATTTGGGGATATGTTAAAGAAAGAGTTTATGTAACAGCCCCAGCCACTCTTGACATCTTAACAGAAAGGATTGTACGTGTATTTAAAAGTATTACGCCTCAAATGCTGCACAACGTGTTGAGAGAAGCAACTGAATGAGCGGAAATGTGTCGTGAACAAGGAATGTACTTTGAACAACTACAGTGAACTCGAATATTGTGCTTTTACATTTTACAGCGTTATTCAAGTTAGTTGAAGTTATATTTTTGTTTAATACTCTGAACTATTTGTTAGTCAAAGTTACAGATTTGCACGCATACATTTGTTGATGATATCTGAAAAAGGGCAGCAGAAAACTGTATAAAAAATGCTGTTCCGAGCGTTAGGCGCATAGTCGTGCATTCTTTTCATCAACAGAGATAGGCTGGGCAGACTTTACGTGAGACGATGCTTACTATATATGCATGAATCTATATTCAACGTAAGTAATCTTGATCAACCGTCACAATTAAAAATCCTACTTAATATCCAGCATGGATATCCAAGGCACACTTGATGAAAGTAAATAATTGGTTATCGAAAATTTTTCTTAGTAATATTTAATTTTTGAGCTTATTTTTAATCCAATCGCAAACAAGTTAGATTAGATTCTCAGAAAAATCCTCTTTTTAAAAAGTGCTTGTCTAAAAACGGTCGTCATTTGAAAAGAAAATAGTTAGACACAAAAATTTGATTTTATCAAATTGTCTTGTTCCTAGCTAAAGTGCGGGACACGAAAGAAAATCGGGCGGAGTCAATCGGTTTAGGAAGGTTGGCCAAGAAAACTCTTTAAATCAGTGGTGTCCCGTCGTTCTTTAAATAATATGGCACTCCTTTTTGACTATACGCACTTCAGATAATTAAAAAATGTAACTATACTTAATGAACCGTTATCTATATTTGTCTGTTTTCTTTCGTGTACCGCACTTCTATATCTCTTTTGTGTTGCAAAAACGGCGAACTTTCGAATTTTAAAATGATTTAGTTTTGATTTTTCTGGATCGATTTACCTATAAATATATTTTTTCTTGAATTCTGTCATAAACGGTTCCCGGGTTACTGTCTCCGTCCACTATTATTGTACCACCCAGTATAGTGATACACGATTTACAAGTCCAGATTTTACAAGGGCAGCCAGCATCAGATCCAGTGAACGAGATTTATCAAAATTTTAATTTACGCAGTTCGACTTTGGGCTACTCGGGTATGCCAAAAGTGGCCGTCTGTTTCCGTTTGTCATATTACTTTATACAGGGGCCGTCATTGTGAAGTGCTATACAGGGCGTTTCCTAATTGCGTAACGATGTTAAAGGGGCTGTTTTTATGTCCTAAAAGTCTTAACTTTTGAGATACAGGAAGGTGAAGTTTAAAAAGAAAACATTTTTTTTCATCCCAATTCTGATGCTATTGTAGATAACCTGCATGAAATTTAACACACGTCTTCTATGCATTAAGGAGCATACGGATTTACTCAGGTTAATTACATATGCACGCCACTGGTAGAAATTTCAAAAATTTATTGTTAATAAAAAATGCCCTTTTATGCATAAAAGACGTGTATCAAATTTCACAGTTATTTATCTATAATAGCATCAGAATTAGGATTTAAAGTTTTTTTAAAACCCTGTATCTCTAAAGTTAAGACTTTTAGGTTCATATTAAACTTTTTCTTAAAAAGGTCCAAGAATCACCCCCCTTTAACATTAGCACGCAATTAGGAAACGCCCAGTACAGTACTTCACAATGACGCCCCCTGTACAAAGTAATATGACAGACGGAGACAAACGGTCACTTTTGGCATACCCGAATAGCCCAAAGTCGAACTGCATAAGTTAAAATTTTGATAAATTTTCTTCACTGGAATCAGTGCTGGCTCCTACTACTATAACTACATTGATGTGGAAAAATATGAGTTCTGTAGTTTTTTAAATATTAATTGCAATATTAGATATTTTTTGACACCCGGTATTGAACAGAAAATTTATGAACAATTCTATAAAATATATGAAAAAAACACTAAGACATTTTTGAGGTTGACGGCTGTGATTCTGATGGTTCGATCCCTTTTAAATCGTTGTCTTCCTCTGAAAATGAGGTTTCGTCGTCACTTTTTGAAGATCCCAGTGTGATAACTAAATCATCAAAAACCGTTTAAATTTTGCCATCTACTTCCCAGTTTTTATCTTCAAAGAACAAACATGTTTAACGTACGATTTTTATTATTTTATTTATATCTTTAATTGAAAGTTCACCGGTGTTACGCTCTCGAATATATTTTTTTTACTCCTGCCCATGCAAGTTCAATATGGTTGAGGTCGCACATGTATGGAGGCAGCCTTAAAGGTGTATGACCGCGGCGAGGTTATGTAAAAGACCGTCAATTTTATACTCTTTTCTCTAGGCTTGTTGGCTGATATTACTTCATATAATTGATATTTTCTCCATGTTGGATCACATACAAGATTATTCGATTTAAGCCACGATATCATATGAGCTTTTGTAGAGTATTTAGTTGGCACTTTATCTTCTACGTGAGATTGTGAGACGCATTATCCATTACCACGACTGATTTGGGAGGAATGTTAGGTAGAAGCTTCTCGAGCAACCACTTTTCAAAATTATCTTTATTCATCTGTCCATGATAGCCTCCAGTTGTTAGTCCCGAGCACCTGGAACAAATCCGGCTTCTGAACCAGCATGAACTATAATAAAGCGGCTGCTAGAGCGGATTCCCTGAACAACACCTGTAACACTTTCACTTTGCCAGCATTTGTTCACTGTCATATCATTATCTACCCAGGTTTTGTCTAGATACACAATATTGCGTCCTTCTTGCCTATATTGCCTTACAGTTGATAGATATTTCACCCACCAGTGAAAAATTTTGGCACTTGCGCCAAACAAAACCTTTTGATCGTAAAAGCCAATTTAAGGTTTTATACCCGTTTGCAGGTCGGAACCTTCTTCAAGTTTATATAAAAACCCTCTATTGTTCGTCGAATTACTTGAAAATCACCATCGTCAATTTTATCTTTGTATGATAATCGGGGTCTTTTTTGACCAGGAGATTTTAAAGGTGAAGTAAAACATGAGCGATTATTATGGTCTCTTTGAATTTTTCGTTCACTACTTTCCGAAACACCAGTGTAAAATGCAGCGCGTTCTGTTCGATTTTGAATTGGAATAGTCAAGCTATTATTTTCAGCTTCTATAGTACAGGCCTCTATAACGCTCGCAATAACTTCACGTGTACCGCTTCGAATTGTTTTTCCTCTTTTGCTCGTTATCGTTACTTCGAAATAATAATTCAAATTCAACGCAACGCATTTATATAGAAATGAAAACAAATGCTCGAAATGTATAGGCGCCACTGGAAATAGCTACAACCTTCTAGCGACAAGTGCATGGAGACTCTAGGCACATCCCAATTACAAGTGGACCAGTGCGAAATTTACTAAATCCTCGATTACTTTTCTGTACCGCTTAGCTGGCGCACTTTATAGGTGAAGCGGCAAACTATTACAACAAATAAAATAACATAAAATTTATTTGCATGAACACATTTTACTTTTCCGCTTGCTTAAGACTATGAACTTTTATTTTTAGGACCGCCCGGTTTTCTTTCGTAATCCGCACTTTATCAGACTAATCACTAAAACTTAGCGATTGTATAATTCTGTCACCATTTCAGGTCCTTAGATTAATTTTGCGTCCGATCATGGCCACCTAGATGCAATTTTAAAAATGGCTATAAAAAAATCAAGTAAGCGTAAAAAGTTTTTCGAATATCAGATTCTGATTTAGAATTGTCTCAGGAATCCAAAAATTTAAAAATGTACAGTGTTCCATTTAAAAAATTGAAACTGGAGTCATTTCCGGTGAAACCGGAACGTGAAAAATATGCGAAAACTCTCCTCTTTCTGCACCATTTACTTATACGAAATTTCGTTTTTGTACATCAAATACTTTAAAAGTTATGGCCTGTCTAATAGATTCGTTGAAACCCTGTATGCCACTGGCAGGAGGTTACTGAAATTCGAAATAGAAAAAGGGTCTTTGCTGCTATTTACTTAATGAAAAGTATACTTTAAAAAATGTTTAGTAATGCATTAAAAATGGTAGTTCAATGATATCTCATATTTTAGGCAATATAATGAAATATATAAAGGATGATGGTACAACAGTATACAAGCTAATTGATTTTGGCGCCGCCCGAGAGCTTCCAGATGAAAAGGGCTTTAAATCGCTTTATGGAACAGAAGAATATCTTTCACCAGATTTGTATGAAAGGGCAGTACTCAGAATTCATAGCGACAAATCTTTTCATGCTACCGTTGATCTGTGGTCCATTGGTGTTACTTTGTACCATGTGGCAACTGGGAATTTGCCCTTTCGCCCTTTCGGTGGCCGAACAAACAGAAATACCATGTACTATATCACAACAGAGAAGGTACAAATTTAAAATTAGATCTTTTTGCTTCATTTTGAAGTTTAGATCAGGTATGGCCAACCTTTGGTTAGCTAAGGGCGTAATTTCGGGACTTAATCAGGTCGAGGGTCGTAGGTAAGGAATAATTCGGCAGTAGTGAATAAAAAAGCGATAAAAATTTACACAATTTTTTATTTATTAATTATAATAGCATAATCAAGCATATAAAAACAATTAACAAAAACATATAGAAAAGTCAAATGAAAATTAATGAGAGATTTGAGTTTGAAGCTGAGAAACAAGATGTTCAATATTGGGTTCAATATCAATAGTACAGGGTTTTCACGTATATTTTTCCACTCACCTAGAGAGTTTATTTGAATAGATACGAAAATGTCGTAAATACAAAAGTTGTTGGGTTTTTTATGAAGATTTAGAATATTATATCATTAGTGCGAAAATATTATTGGAAATGTCAAATTTTGACAGGTTGTCAGTTTTTTTAAATGAAACATCCTGTATATTAAATCATATTCTTGAACATCTTTTTTTTCTAATTTCAAATATATATACTTTTAATATATTCTGTCAATTAGTTTTGGATATGTAAGCGTTTAAACATTAAAGAAATGGTAAGGTAATTTGCGCTAAAACATAGTGAGCCTTGGTCAAGACAATTGTAATGAACGACGCTTTTTGACGTTTACCGGTCAGCAGTATCTATTTACGAGCATTTTTAATATCTAATACGTTGAACGATCGGTTATTCGGAAGGAGAGAAACTCGACATGATAGAATTATTTTATTTAGATGTTAAAAATGCATCGATAGCTCGTAACGAATATCATAGACGGTTTCCAAATAGCTTAAAGAACTAAGTTTTGGTTTTCTATATACCCTCCTTCGTTTATGGATGCGTAGATAAAATGAGGTGATTGGGTGTTTAAATCGTCGATTGTTTGGACTATATTTTGCTCTAAAGCTTGGATGGTTCTTGGCCTATTGCAGTATATCTTGTTTTTCAGATAACTTCATAAGAATATGTCCAATGGAGAGAGATCGGGACTGTTTGCTGGCCATCTTAATGGTCCATGTCTTCCAATCCAAAATGGATACCTGTCATTTAAAAAATTGGTGACCGGCTGGACATTATAAGGAGGGGCACCATCTTGTTGCCGTATCAAATTAAGATATGAATTAATCCCATTAAAAAATATAGGTCTAATAACATGATTGTTAAGAAGGCCACACCAAACATGTAGGGATCTTCTTCCCTGAATTTTGACCGCCTGAAGAGCTCGCAGGTTTTCTTTTGACCAAAAATGCTTATTTTTAGTTTTAGTTGGTTCATGATAACACGTCTTTCTATTTCTTGGCAGAAGTGTAATCGGTCTATTTTATTTTGATCGGTTAATTCTTAGTTAATTCTGATATTCGTTACGAGCTATCGATGCATTTTTACCATGTAAATAAAATAATTCTATCATGTCGAGTTTCTCTTCTTCCGAATAACCCATTGTCCAACGTATTAGATATTAAAAATGCTCGTAAATAGATTCTTCTGACCTGTAAACATCAAAAAGGCGTCGTTCATTGCAATTGTCTTGACCAAGGCTCACTATGTTTCAGCGCAAATTACCTTACCATTTCTTTAATGTTAAAATGCTTATATATCCAAAACTAATTGACAGAATATATTAAAAGTATATATATTTGAAATTAGACAAAAAAGATCTTCAAGAAAATGATTTAATATACAGAGTGTTTCATTTAAAAAACCTGACAACCTGTCAAAATTTGACATTTCCAATAATATTTTCGCACTTATGATATAATATTCTAAATCTTCATAAAAAACCCAACAACTTTTGTATTTACGACATTTCTGTATCTTTTCAAATAAACTCTTTACGTGGGTGGAAAAACATACGGGAAAACCCTGTACATAGGCGCAAAATATTCTCTAAATTAATACCTGTAAGCCGAGTACGATGCTTATTTTTATTAATTTTCATGATTAAAATTATTTAATTATTAATTTAAAAATATATAACATTTGATATTTATTTCAATCCGGTATCAATTTAAAGAAATTTTAATCTGTTTTTTTAGTAGGCTATGAAAATTGTGTGTTAATTTTCTAAATCTGAATTATCTGTACGAAAGTTTATTATAATATCATAATTAAACAATAAATCAATAAACAAAGATACATACCTACTATTTAGTATTTACCCTGGACAACACAACTAACACAAATACTTAGGAAATCTAATCTTTGTGCAACCGGAGGTTGGCTCGTCTTTTAAATATCCCCACAAAATTATCTATCATAGCGGTTGTCAAAAACTTCCTTACAGGGACGACCTTAGGTGGCGGTGCCCCATTTTGCTGCCATATAAATTAAAATTAAATTAACTTTGTAGGGGTAAGTTTTCCAGAAGATTCTCAATTTAATTTTGCAAAAACCTTAAGTATCTATGCCCATTAAGAGCACCTTCAAAGATAATGGGACCAATCACCTTATTTCTCAGCATACAACACCACACATTAAGGAACTTACGACCTTGTCGTTTAATTTCAATATACAGTGTGTCCCAGATTCGCTTCTCTATATAGGGATCTCGGCTCCTATTATACCTACAGCAAAGGTTAAATGGGGAAAGTTTATTGCATTCGATGTATAGCTTCAGATTTACGATCGATCAGTAAGTTGGGAAATATCGGCGAAAAACCGAAAATGGCGGATTTCGTTTTTCGTCAGTATATCCAGAACGGTAAATTTGACAGCTGTCAAAATGTGACATTATTCGGACACATTTTTAAGACAAATAAGATGGCGTATACGACACGTCTTCATTGTTTTTTGTTAACCCGCAACCCGCCTCAACTTTCATTTTTCTTAAGACCGCCATATTGGATTTTTCGATTTTTGTAAAGAGCCTAAAATTTCCAGTCCAGTGATATGTCACAAGTGCATTAAAGATTTTAGTGTCATCAAAATATCACACTTCGTAAATTAGGTTTCAATGTTTTTAAAGGAGGCCATGATTTATTTATCACAAGATTACATTAATAAGTAAGTAATGTATTGAACGCATTGAATTTTCAATACAACACGAACGTAAATAACGACTTAAAAAATCTAAATGAGCTTTAACTACTTTGTAAGTGGGTAACATTAATTTCAAATCTGCAAAATGACGTCCATTTGCATCAAGACGTTTTTGACAATTGGTGACTGTGTTTCGTACAACCCTGGTAAAAGTATTTCGGTTAATATTTCTAAATGTGTCCAGAACTCTTTGTCTCAGGATTTTTATGGTCACGGGGGGATTAAATTCATAGATTTCATTCTTCGTGTGACCCCAGAGGTAGAAATACAAGGGCGACAGGTCAGGGGATCTAGGAGGCTAAGATATTGGACCATTTACTGAAATTATTCTTTCGTCAAACTGCTCTCTTAAGAAGTTACTGACTTGAATGGTATTGTGAGCCGGACATCCGTCTTGTCAAGTTCTTTTTTATTCATCTTCCGTTAGAATAGCTCATAAGGCTGGTACAACCTGGTTTCACAAAAGCTAGGTACCTCTGCCCGTTTAGGATATAGTCAAACAAAAATGGTCCAATAAGTCGATTTCCTGAAATGATTAATAATGTATAAATAGGTGCCCAACAGTCAAGGGCGGCAGGGTCGGCCGGGTGGTACTAGAAACTATAAATTATAAAGGGAAAATTATCTTTATTAAAAAGTAGATATTTTCTTTCCAAAAATAATTATCGGAACATCCCGTAATGAATGACCTTGTATACAGTTGAAACCTATTTAGCTTTATTATGAAAAAGAAAGACATTTAGTTAGCGGGAAAAATAATTCGACATTTAATTAATATGGTATTTTTTTCATAACGCAAGAACTAGGCTTCCCGGGTAATAATAAATCATTACATTCAGACAATCAAAATAATTTTAGAGAATTAGCTAAATCTGCAGAAAATTTAGATAAAGTGTTAATAAATTTATAGAACCCAATTCTATTTTTATAGGTTCTTCGAAACTACAATACAAAATGATTGAATAAAAATGTAATACAATATCAAAAAAGTAAGTTGACTGGCTAGAGTAGAACGTTTCACTTTTTTTTATTAGATTATACTCTTTTAGTATCATTAAAGAACAGAAAAAAAAGATTATTATTTGACCATCATTTGGTCCCTATTTAAAAAAGATTGGTTAGATTAACTTACCAATGATCCCGCACCAAACGTTACTTCCAAATCTGATCTGTAGACGTCTCTCTGTCACTTTGTGAGGATTTTGCACAGCCCAATGATGACGGTTGTGCCTATTAAAGACTCCACAATTCTTGAACCTGCTCTAATCGGACCACAAGACATGATTTACAAAATCAGGATTTTCATTACTCCTCAGTATACCACTCATAGAACTGTAGTCGTCTTGGAAAATCAGTTTCCTTAAGTCCTTGTACTATTATGGGTTTGTATGGATGGTACTTATTCTTTTTTAAAACTCTCTGTACTGTTGATTTTGGCACATTAGTTTCCTGTTCTATAGTTCTTACCGATGCACTAGGGTTTTCGTTGATAGCTTGTAAAATGTTTCTGTCTCGATTTTCATTGTTATTATTGTATCCACTTCTAGATTGTTCGAAGGCACCATGGTTAATTAAATTAACTACAATTTTCCTTAATTGAGTTTTATGAGGCTGCCGTCGTTCGGGGTACATTTCCAAATACCTCGCTGAGGTAACGTCGGCATTTCTATATGATTGAAAGTACAGAGCTAACATGTCAACCTTTTCTTCATTTACATACGGAATGCTGGCCATTTTCTATAGGTTTTGACAATTTATGTGTCAGATTCATGATTTTATTGGGATAAAAGCGTACTTATTACTTATTAAAGCACAACTTTGATACTTTCAACTATTTAACTTAACGTCAAAGTAAAAATGCAATTTTGTTACAGATAAATTATGGCTTCCTTAGAAAAGCATTGAGAGCTAACATTACTTTAAATCATGGCCTCCTTAGAAAAAAATGAAACCTAACTTTACGAAGTGTGTCGTATACGCCATCTTATTTGTCTTAAAAATGTGTCCGAATAATGTCACATTTTGGCAGCTGTCAAATTTACCGTTCTGGATATACTGGCCAAAAACCAAATCCGCCATTTTCGGTTTGTCCTCGATATTTCCAAAAACAATTGATCGATCGTAAATCTGAAGCCGGATATCGAATGCAATAAGTTTCCTCTAAATCTTTCCCCATTTAAGCTTTGCTGTAGGTATAATAGGAGCGGAGATCCCTGTATAGAGAAGCGAATCTGGGACACACAGTTTGCGTTTGGTTTTCAGGTGCCCCCAAATGGGTATTTTTTCGATTATACATTTCGGCAGTTGTAAAGGTCGCCTCATCTCTAAGGATTTACGAAAATTATCCCTCGTATTCGACTCGGGATCATTTTCGAAAAAGATTCGTGACCTCGAAAAAATTTTCGGTAATAATTCAAGCACTAGGGAGTTTAAAGTGACAATTTTCCATTCTTCATCCTTTTCGTTTATTATCGCTTTATGGAACACTAATCAATAAAAAAAATACGATGTTTAAAAAGCACGTCTTTGATATTTTCGTGGATTGATGACTCATGGGAAAAGATCCAGCGGCCCATGTAAATTAGCCCATTCATCTTCCAGGTTGGTTGGATAAACATTTTTAAGTGGTTTAAATGTAAAATAATCAATCTAATAAATAATCATTTTCATAAAATTCTAGTAGCCTATTATTTTTCACTGTTTTTAGAGTAGTGGTGTTATTTCTGGAGTCCAGGACAAACCAGGTGGCCCAATTCACTGGAGTTCAGAATTGCCAAGAGACTGCCTTTTAAGCACAGGCTTGAAACAAATCATCACGCCACTCATAGCAGGCCTTCTTGAATCAGACACAACGAAAACCTGGAGTTTTGAACATTTTTTTGCTGAAGTTGATTATATTTTGTCGAAAAAACAAGTATATATTTTTGTTGCTAATATTCCAACTTTACTAAGAGTGTACTTGAATCCTGATGAAACCATCGAACAACTTCAAGAAACTCTGCTCGAACAAACTGGTACGGCTCACGAAAATCAAATTTTAGTTTACAAATCGGCTTTAGTTAAGGATGCACCGTCTACTTCTGAAGATTGTCCTATATTTCTATTTTCTAAAGAAAACCAAACAACTATTATTCCAGTTTTGGAAGAATTACCACCGACCATTGCCCTTACAGAGCCGACAGTTATTTATGAGGACGCCATACGGGTAAAAATAGCCTGCGATCGTGCTTTTCAAGCGAAAAGGCTTGTGTATAAATTTACCTTGTATAGTAAATTAATAAGTGAAGCTGTTACAAATCTGACAAACTATTTAAGCGTTACATATAACTCCATGAACCAAAATGTGCAACATTTAGCTGACAAAACCAGGTTACTAGGAAAAATGACTGAAATATTTAAAGTTTCACAAGGTTTAAGTAATTATGACCAAAAAGCCAACCATAGTGACTATATAGAGGAGATTAGTCGAATTTTAAATGATACTGTCGCGGTAGTTTTTAACCTGTATAAGAAGCATAGTGTGGAAAATTGCCTGATGACTGAATGGGAGATAGTTACTAAAGACATAACGAATCCTGCTAATATACGAGCCACAACAAGGTAAAATATATTTTTATTACTTTCTTATTTTTGTCGTTTATTTTTGTAAAATTAATTTGATAATTTTATGCTGGGTCAGTTTAGTTGTAAAGTGAGCAAGGGTGGATCTAGGATTTCGGATTGGAAGGGGCTAAGGTACCATAAAATGTATTAGTAACTTATATAATAAAACACATTTTATTTTATAGTATTTCTAATCGTCTTGGAGACGTCTTAGCGAATTCATCTAATACTTCCTCTGGTGAAATGGAAACATCGTCGTGGATATAGAAGAGGCTAATCAATGCCTACTAAACAGAGGCCTACCCAGTTGAAATTAAAATAGGCCTGACGTCACCACATCTAGGCCTGTAGTCGGCTCCCATCAGAAATGCATTAAATCATAGACCAATGCAGTTTTGCTTATGTCGTATCGTGATAACAGGCCATGAGACGTACTGGCCGGCAACCGGCACTTGCTAACAGAAAACAAAACAGTGCCATTTTTATGATGTCGTCGTTCGTGATTGAATTAGAGTAAATAGAGTAGTTTTGTCTCCATTTTTGGTGAAAATTTAATTATATTTATTAGTTTTTGTACGACCATACCGAGTCAAGTCAACTCCTCAGTACTAGTAAAACTGCCACAGAAACTCCCAATTCAGATAAAGTTGAGTCTGACAATAACAATATAAAAAAAGTTTAAATTTGAACACAACAGTTAACTCTGTTAAGTACTTCAAAAGAAAGATATCGATATTCACCAAGCACCATAGTGTTATGTTCAATTTTGTTTACAATAAGCCCTCATTGCTATAAATATTTGCGAAGTCATGGTCCTATTATCTTACCTCATCCCAACACAGTAAAATCTATTTGTAATAGATTTTTAACAGATCCCCATATCGATGAAAGAAATTTTTTTTAACCTATGCTCGTATGGTTTTTTAATAATTAACAGATAAAGAAAAATATGTTACATTACTTTTTGATGAAATTCCCATCGAACCCTATTAGGATTACAAGGCAGGCAACATCGTAGGAACATCAGTAAATAATAAAGATACCTTAGCATCATCTGCAGTAGCATTTATGATCACTAGTCCTTGCTCAAGTCTTACAGAAGTCATTCATATATCTCTTGTAGCTAAACTTAATTCAGAAATATTATAGACTTTTATCAAGACCGTTATAGAAAATTTAAAAGAAATTGGGTACATATTATTTTGTACAGTTAGTGACAATAATGCAGTAAACAGTAAAGCAATGAGTAATTTTTCACCCTTTAATCAACTCAGTATAGTATTCCCACATCCTATTGACCCAGTAAGACCCTTGTTTTACCTTTTTGACACTGTTCATTTACTGAAATGTATCTTTAACAATTGGTTTAATTCAAAAGATGATCAAACATTTTCTTATCCCGATTTTGAGACAGGCCAAAAAAAATGGACTTCCTTTTCGGTGATCAAAAACCTATACGAACTAAAACAAGACAAACTATTGAAGCATGGTTATTCACTTAGTTTAAAGGCTCTATTTCAATCATCTTTTGAAAGACAAAATGTAAAATTAGCTCTTAAAAATCTTTAATCCCTTTATTATAGAGGCTCTAAAGGGTTTGTTAAAAATTTGTCACATTCACAAGATACCGCAGACTTTACTAGTATTATATTGACATGGTGGAAAATTGTGAACGTAAAAACTCCTCTTAAGGGAAAACATTTGTTAGATAAATATCAGGAACCTTTTACCAAACAAATACTAACAGCCCCCAATGATGATCCTAAATTTTGTTTTTTGCTAAAAATGCAAAATTGGCTAGAGACTTGGAGTCCAACTAATTTTACAAATACACTGACTCGACAAACCCATATTGCATTAAACCAAATCATTCATGGGCTTCTTAAAGTTACTGTATACTGTTTAATTGAGCTTAATATGGATTATGTATTACTGGGCAAATTTCAAACAAACCCACCGGAAGGGCGTTTTGGAAAATATAGGCAATTAGCTGGTGGTCATTATCATATCTCAGTTCGACAGCTATATGAATGAGAAAAAAGACCTAGATTTCAGTCTGTTATTTCTAAAATCTAGACATTATGGGGACATTAATATAAATCAGTTCTTCGAACCTCCTGAATGTGAAACACAGTCATTAGACACCAATTTAAATTCTGAACATGTTAATAATTTATTATCTAAAATCATAGCTATACAGTCTGATACCGAATCTATACAATCAGAACTCCCAGTAATAACCTATTTAAGCGGATATTGCTGCTATATTGTTTTTAAAAAAATTAGTTGTACTTTTTGCAAAGAAAACTTAACTCTCAATGAACCTTGTGTTGTAGAGGATTCTTGTAATTTAATTAATTCCTTAAGTCGAGGTGCTCTTTTATATCCTCGAGAACAGGTAGTAGATGTAGTTTCACCGCATATATTATATTTAAAAAAAGCTAATTGATGAATTTGAAGATACATTTCTGGATATTTACAACAAAAAAATCTTTTCTTTGTGAGTTGTTTTTAAGTTATTTTAATAAAAATGCACTTTTAACTGCTTTTGAAAATTGTAAAAGCCACTTAAAAATTAATGTTTCAAAAATGTTTTTTAGTAGCATTTCAAATACATTACTTAATAATTATTGCTCTAAACATAATCATAATTTATTAAATAAAAACAAAAAAAGAAACCACAGACTTTTAATAAATAGGTAGTTATGTAATTAAACCTAGCACATTTCGCATTTTTGTGTTGCTAGGAAGTATCATCAATACTATCTTTTTCAGAATTTAGCAAGTAATAACCTATTATATTCTTGATCATACTTGGTGGTGCAACCAAGATGGGGTGGACGATTGTGGGCAAACGGAGAGGAATTTGAAAAAAAAAATTGGGATATGATTGATAGTCAAGAACGCTGTGTTTTAAAATTATACCCATTATACAGGGTGGTCTGAAAAGTTCGTGGTGAACCAAACTTGTGTTTTTTTTAAATGGGATACCCAGTATATTATTATTTTAGTTGATTCTCCTATTTATTGCGATCATTTTGATATAAGGTTAGTTGGGTCTAAAATTTATACCAAGGGAATGGGACGAGTTTAAAATGGAAAAAAGGGTTATACTCCGGCCATTTTTTGAAAACAATTGAAGTAGGTATGGAAAAACCAAATATTCTATAAAATGTATTGTATCTAGGACTACAATAATCGCTTGTAAGTCGTTCAAAATTATTCACTGTTATACAGGCTGGTCAAGTTTTGCAAATTTACCTTGGATTGAATTTTTTTAAATGGAACACCCTGTATATTTTACTTTCATGTTAAAAATGACATTACTAGCTTTCAGAAAATACCATATTTGATACCTTTCTGACTAACAGTTTTTCAGTCAATTAGCTGTGAAATCAAAATTTCTTCATTTTAACACGAATTACTCTGAATTCACGTTGTTAAAATTGACAATTTAATATTAGGAGGCCATGATATCATCATAAATTGAACAAAAGATTGACAGTCCTGTCAAAACAGCAAAGTGTCAGAATATTGTCATCAGTAAATAAATAAATATTGTTCTTTGATGATGCGATGCCGAAATAAAAACAAGATAGAAGCTTTTGCAAGTTTATCATAGAGATTTCAAGAAACAGGAAATGTTGCTTTCAAAAAAACGTAAAGTAATTAATAAACCAGTTACCAATGAAGATAATGCTATGACAGTATTAATAACAGATCTTTTTTTACAAAAAAAATAAATTTAATATAAATCAACAAAAACAATGTAATTAAAACTTATAAAAGATGTTCAACTAAACCACCGTTTTGCTGAAGGCACATTTCCAGTATATCCATAAATGTAAGTTTCACTTTTCTCAAAGTCAGGTCTGAAATGTTGCGAAAAATGCTTATTATTCTCAACGTCATATATTCCACTGTGGTTGGAATCTCTTTATAAACTTCTTCTTTAACATGTCCCATAAAAAGAAATCTAGTGGCGTTAAATCGGGTGACCTCGCAGGCCACTTAACTGGTCCACCTCGCCCAATCCAATGCTCTCCTTTCCAATTATTGAGAAAATGTCTTACATGCCTATGGTAATGCGGGGGTGTTCCATCATGTTGGAACCATAGGGAATTTCTTAACATTAAAGGTAATTCTTCGAGCAATACGGGCAACTCATTTCTCAAAAAATTTAAATAGACTTCTCCCGTTAAATGCTCTTCAAAGAAATATCGTCCTATAACATGAGAGCCAATTATACCTCCCCAAACACTAATAATAGTGCATATTATGTTTGTTAACCAAGCCGTTGCTTTTAAAAGTTGCTTCATCTGAAAACAGCACCCTATCTACATTTGGATTATCCCAAATTGTATTTCAAAACCAAATTGAAAACTCTTGTCGTTGGACGTAATCGCGATCATACAGTTCTTGGTGTAATTCAATGTGGTAGGCATGATATTTATGTTGTTTCAGAATCCGTTTAATACTAGTGCGTTCAATATCAGTAGCTCTCTCAATTTCCCTGGTACTTGTGTGTGGATTTTCTTGCACTGTTAATAACACTGTCAAAGCATTATCTTCATTGGTAACTGGTTTATTAATTACTTTACGTTTCTTAAAAGCAACATTGCCTGTTTCTTGAAACCTCTCTAATAAACTTGCAAAAGCTTCAGGTCTTGGTTTTTTTCGGCATCGGGATATCGTACCGCATAAACCCTGCTTGCTAGTAAAGGGTTTTTTTGACACTCGCCCAACATAAAAGTCATGTTTATCAACTCTGGAGTACTCAAACTCATTGTTACTTAACAATTTCTCGGCTTATCGTCAAAAAACAATGGGAATTGATGCCAATTCTCTGACACTTTGCGGTTTTGACAAGAATGTCAATCTTTCTTTTCATTTATGATTATATCATGGCCTCCTTATATTATAAGTAGTCAATTTAAGCAACGTAAATAATACCGTTTCTGTTAGAATGAGCAAATTTTTGTTTCACGGTTAATTTACTAAAAAACTGTCGGTTAGAAAGATATCAAATAGGGTATTTTCTGAAAGCTGGCAATGTTATCTTTAATATGACAGTAAAATATATGGGGTGTTCCATTTAAAAAAAATCAATCCAAGGTAAATTTGCAAAACTTGACCACCCTGTATAACAGTGAATAATTTTGAACGACTTACAAGCGATTATTGTAATCCTACATACAATACATTTTATAGAATATTTGGTTTTTCCATATCTGCTTCAATTGCTTTCAAAAAATGGCCGGAGTATAACCCTTTTTTCCACTTTAACCTCGTCCCATTCCCTTGGTATAAATTTTAGAACCAACAAACCTCATATCAAAATGATCGTAAAGAATAGGAGAATCAACTAAAATAATAATATACCGTGTGTCCCATTTAAAAAAACACAAGTTTGGTTCACCACGAACTTTTCAAACCACCCTGTATAATGGGTATAATTTTAAAACACAGCGTTCTTGACTATCAATCATATCCCAAAAATGTTTTTTCAAATTCCTCTTCGTTTGCCCACAATCGTCCACCCTATCTTGGTTGCACCACCCTGTATAGACTCACCACAGTACAGGCATATACCACTTACCCAAGCTTGAAACCATACCCGATTTTGACAAGTTAAAATAATAAGCTATTGTATTTTTGGTCATAAAGACTCGCCACAGGCATATATTACTTACCCAAACTTGAAGCCGGACCCGATTTTGACAATATAAAATAATAACCTATTATATTCTTGATCATATGGACTTACCACAGGCCTATACTACTTACCTGGACTTGAAACCTTACCCGATTTTGACAAATAACTCGGCTTTGACTATTTACTAATTGGCTAAAATAGGACAATTAGTAAGCAAAAAAATCATACCGACATCTGTTTGAAATTTTGCGGTAGATCAGGGCCAAGGCTGTGGGGTAAGAACACAGAGGGGTTTAGTGGATAGGGGCTTTACCGAGTACCACACTGTTCTGGAGTGTCTTGTCATAATAGTTCGTGCGTAAATACATTTCTTGTTGTGTCAAAAAAAAAAACGAGTAATCGCTTAAGAGTCGCCTTTGGCATTTTAATTTTATAACGAAACCGAATAAATTTGACAGATTCAAAAACTCATAAAATAAACCCTACAAACTGATGTTTATTTGCTGAAATAAAAAAAATGCTCATTTAAATATGTCCTTGTAAATAACCCGTACCTTCTAATGAAGGTATCGAAATAACATAGGCCTAAATGGGATGACGTCACGCGTAAGCGCGTAGGCCTCGTTGTTTGGTAGGTATTGGGTTAATCTACATACTTTTTCTGTCCCCATAGTCGTTTTTATTAATTTTAGTCCAGAAAAACTTCTTTCTACAGATGCTGTAGTATCTGGTATCGTGCACAAAATTTTAAGAATGACTAATGTTTGGAAATAAATCTGGCGTTTCTTGATATGCTTCTGTTGGTGTAGTGGACGTGATTTCTGTTGCTTCAAAAATTCTTGCTATAGCTGCAACTCTCCCTTTATGGGAATCGGTGATAGTAAATCGGCATCATATAATTTAACTGCATCTAAAATTTAATCTAATTTCTCTACTTCACTAACATTTTTGAGAATTAGATCAAAGAGGTAAGAAATATGCTGAGGTTCTTCTTTCGAAGATCGACCTTTAAGCTCGGTGGTTAAATGGCCAATAAATGGTAGATATATATTTAACCTATAATATTCTTTAACATTGTTATTGTTAGTTTGAATATTTGGACGGTTTTTTGGAGGCTGGTTAGTTTCAGTTTCATTATATTTATGCCATGAGATTCCGCAATATGTAATGCTTTAGCGTATACAGGGTATTTAAATACCAATGCGAAAAACTTAAAGGGGTGATTTTGACGTGATGAAGTTTAACACCCTGTATCTCAAAAATTATGAGGTTTAGAACATATGTTTGTATGAAGCTTTTTTCTTAACTTTTGTCACTTTCATTGATACTAGTAAATCATATTAAGCAGTCGGTGCAAGCGGCGAAGGTCGGATGACGTTTATTTTTTATTCATCAAATATCAAGTAGGCATTTATGTGAACATATGTAAATTTAATTCCTGTCAAATTTTAAATAACCAGACTAAACTACACTTTTTAAATTAGTTTACCACCTTGCCCACCAGGGACGTGCGGTGAAATTTTAAGAAAAGGAAGCAATTCTTAGAAACTTACCTATTTGTAATGTAATTCGATTCTTCGATCATTTTTTGCAAATTCGTCAATGACGTCATCATAAAAACGTCGTTGCTCCGACATATTTTGGAGAAGTTTATTTTCAACGGACAACAGCGATGTATGCGAAAGTCTCTCCTGCCCCGTTGAATTTCTCACGAAATTTTTTATACGTTTAAGTGTTGAAAAATTGCGTTCTATTGATGAACTTGTGGCAGGTATTGTCAATACTAATTCACACAATTTCGACACTTCGGTGTAGGCATCTTCCAGCTCCCTCTCTTTTAAAAATTGCATTAGTTCGTTAGCGTTATTTTTTGCGCTAATGTCATCAGTTTCGTAAATTACTTTTAGTTCAGATCGCAGTAACACTCGGTCGAAGAACTGGCCATAATGAAGAAGAAGAGATTTAAGCGCATCTTCTGGAAAAGTTTTTCCTCTGAATGCATCAAAATTGCAGAGCTCGAGGAATTTAAAATCATTTAAACCGTTAAATCTAAAGTTTATTTGTTGCTGAATTTGATCGATTATTTCATAAAAGAGGCGTCTATATGATGTTTGAACATCTCCGACCTTGTCTGTTCGAAGACGTTTGGTTTATGGCTCTACATTTAACGTCATCGTTTTCTCCCAAAATAGGTCAAAGTCATCTCTTTTTTAGCTTAACATGGACTTAAAATCATCCACTTTTTTTAGGCAAAAAGCAATATCATTTGTTTTAGTTTGTATTATATTAAAAACATTGTCCGAGAATGGAAATATTTTTGAAAATATATTCAAAAAATAATTAAAATTAAAATCTCGTTTCAAACAGTCCAAAAACCCCCTCAAACTATTTATTGCTTCTGAGTCCCACGTTTCATTATTTTCTATTATATTCTCAAATAGTTCAATCAGTGATTCACGATTTTCAGATACTGTTAATACAAGTCTTCCATTATAGTTCCACCTAGTAGGAGCTACTTTGGGCAATCGTTTGTAGACAATGGAGTCCAAAGCTTGTGTACGTTTTGTTGACTTGGAAAAAAAGCAGCCATGCCACTTAAAGTAACGAAAAATACTTTATACTCTTTAATGTGATTGATGGACTGGGATAAAACTAAATTTAATTTATGAGCAAAACAATGGACAAACACAGCACTTGGGAAAGTGTCTCGAACTTTAGCTTGCAGACCCCCTAATTGCCCTGCCATCACTGCAGCTCCATCATAGCTTTGAGTAACTAATTTTTTCTGCCCATTAATTTCTTTATTAGCGTTATAAACTACGGTATATAATGCATCTGCTGTACGATTTTCGGACATATTATTTATTGGCTAAAATTAGTGACATCAGTTGTTTCGTCCAGAACAATAGCAATGAACCGCGCCTCGCCGCCGCCAATCTCCTGTCTTAATTCTTTTTAGAATAATGGTTGCAACAGCGGAAATTAAATCATTCTGGATTCGATTCGAAGTTCCGCGAAAAACGCTAGACTGCTCTAAATGATTTTTTAAGTAATCATCATATTTAGCCATTAAACTAAGTAAATCTTGAAAATTTCCTCTATTTGAAGAAACCCTTGTTTCGTCATGAATTCTAAATCCCAATTCGTGCTGTCCGAGAAAATAAACAACATCAATAAGTCTTCTTAACATTTGCCTATTTTTATCATCGACTAGTTCATTGTGTTGGCGGTGACTAATTTTCAACTGTTTATTAAGGGCGTGTTTAATTCTGGTTTTGCCGAAGACTTTTTCTTTTATGACGGCCTGTAGATACGCTTTGGACATAATGTGTCTTTTTACAGCTTTATGGAAATTGTTTAAATCGGAAAAACCAGTTTTATTCCAGAGACCTCTTTCATTTTCAAAAAGTAAACATGACCAACAAAATAATTTACTTATATTTTCACACCCTGTTAGCCATTTAAATTGTTCGTATTGTTTTTCTGGTTAGAAATGTCTAATACAGTTTTTCATTTTTGTGGTTAAATTTTTCATGGGCGGTTTTGCCCTTCCTTTGGAAATTATTTCAAGCGTATCAGCGAAGTTTAATGTTGTAAATCCCTTTATTATTAAGATACACACCACACATTCAAACACACTCTTCTTACTAAATTCTCCAACATTTCCAACGTTATTACCGACAGCCGAAGTTGACAGTATTTGCGTATCCACGTCAGTATTATTGTCTTCCATATCGCACCATGCACGACGCGACGTACGTATCACACAACACACGGATAGCCGTTTAAAGAAAGAACTTACTTCAACGATAGCTTTCGCCCCCACTTAAAGCAGGCGACTGAAATGCAAAAATTGCAAGCAGCCGGTGGAAACCTCTGGCTCGATTCACAGGAAATCGACCATACAGGACTTGGCTGCAGAGAAGCTAGCGACCCGCATAGGTTCTATTCGATTTCTATTGTGGCTCGATCGGAGTCAAGGCCGCATTTATTATGGGCTTAATAATTAAGATAATATTTTAGCATTTTTAATATAAACTAAATTAATGGTTTCCTATTTCATATATATTTTTTTTTGGGGAAGCACTGCTTCCCTTGCTTCCATGGACTGCACGCCCCTGTTGTCTATGTAATAAATATTATTCATTATCATTACTATGTCATCAAAAATTATGTACTAAATAAAAATAACATTTTTAGGGCGAAAATTTTAGCTGACCAGGTAAAGAGTTTAATGTATCTTTTCGGAAAAAAAGTTCATCAAGTCGATCAGTATAACATTAATAAAAAGAAAATAAGTCTCGCACTAACCAATTTGATATATCTTTTGAAATCAGAAGTATTTCCGCAGTATAAAACTCTGACTGAAAAATTTGAGGATTGGTACAAATTGGCTCAAGCTGATTTTGTCAAAACAAAAATATTATCTGAAAATATAAAATGTATTGAACAGCAGTTAAATCAATTTGAAAAGAAGCTTGAAACAGACAATAATTCGTATAATGAATACTTGACATTAAACCCTAGACGAGTTGAGAGAAGGCAGTATATAAATAATAAAGAAATATATTTAAACAAACAACTTAAAAATCAACTACAAAAATATGGGTATGAACCTGAGGACATTAATAAAACTATTGAGGAAAATACAAAACTAAGAAATACTTTGCGAGATTTTACATTCAATATAGACAAAAAGGACCTGGGATTAGAAGAATAAATTTTTATCCACTTTATTAAGACTTACATTAGTTGCTTATAAGAATTAAAAACAGGAATATGAGGTTGGGAAGAAAGTTACGACTTTATGGTTTTTACCGAGTAAAACCAAATGGAATATTAATAAAGTAATATAACCATAGACATAATAACAAGGAGACCCAATATATTGGCTTGTTTGCAATTATTACGTGAAGTTATAATGACAGATTTATTTTCTTCTTGCCTTTAACATATAATATTCATGTGCTTAATATTAGAAATATTTATTTCTTAACTCATTTGTATAACAATTTTTTAAGGGCCAATAAAAATAAAATTTTATTATCACAGCAGGCATATTTAATAACACATACCTAATCTATATTTTTTACTTACGCAGAAGGTATTCTAAAATAATTTATTGTAAGAAACGCATACTTTTTATATTAAATAAGTATGTTTAAATAAATATAGGTATATGTCCAGTATATCTGTGTTTTTATGTATTACTATGTAGGTTAGGGAAAAAAGTGCAGGTATAATAAAGTAAAGTAACTACCCGTACATACAGAGGAATAAATATTAGCAAGAATCTAGTACTGTGTACGCTAATTAATATGCAAAAATAACAACCTTTTGACTTACCCGAGAAAAGAGCCGTTAGAAGTTATATTGTCCATTTTTTCTGCACTTTTTGCATTTTCGCACTATAGTGCCGAAGAACTCGGACAAATATTATCAAAAATCATCCAAAAACTCACAAAAATCACCCAAAAACAATGCTTTTACCCAAAGCAACACAGCTTTGTTCGGTTTTGGGTTTACTACTGTTTTGTAAATTCGTGCACACTACGATTCAAAAGTATGCAGCGGTGTTGTCGGTTCTTAAGCAATGGTATTATATGAAATTGAGAGAAACAGGTTATTTGAATAATTGCTTGCTAATAATCATTATATATAGCTAATAAATAGTACAGAGGTTATTATTACAGTATTGGAACCACCTTAAAAATTAATTTTAACTTTACCAGCGCTAGCACGTATAAATTTTATTCTACGTATAGACATATATGTCTGTGTAAGATACTTGATAACACCCTTTCGGATCAGCCAAATTAACCACACTGTAATATACGAAACAAGCAATATTTTTGACAATGTTTGTTGAATAATATATATATTCCCAAATGGAATAATATTAAACTAATATATAATTTTTGTAATTTAGCTAAGTAAGGGTACTGGACCAAACTAGATTTCAGGATTACTGATAAAAATAGTATAAGTAGAATAGGTAGTTTAGATAACGATATTATATTCTCTGTTATAAAAAGTTAAGGCGAGTAATTGTTATTCTCTTGTCTCTATTCCGCAATATAATATAATATATATTTGATTTGTTCACGAAGTGAAATTAGATAATAATAAATAAGTTCAAAAAATAAAGTATTACAATGATAACAACATTTAAAAAATGCATTTCTTTCCAAAACCAAATATATTAGAATTTTAAAAATTCAAAGGTCATTTATCTATCAAAAAGTGTTATTAGCATCAAACAATATGCAGAAGAAAACATTTAAATACTTGGGAGTAAAATCAGTATTCATTGTTTTAGTTTTATCGTTATTTTTTTAATTTCAGTAAAAAATGTAAAATTTCTAGTATTACAGTTTTCTTGGCTTATAAAGTTTATGTACATGCTATAATTGTTCTCCTTATTTCTGTAGCATTTATTTGTCTGTTTTTTTTAAATAGTTTTTGCGTTTATAAGAATAAAAGTAATTTTTCATCTTTTTTTAGTTTAGGTTGTATATTTTATTGTGAACAAAATTAAATATGAAACTACCACGTTTTATCAATGACCGATTAACTTCGAATAGACAGTCAGTTGAGGATCGTGGTTTTCAGAGGCCTTAGGCTAATTGAATTTTAAAGCTTAATTTTGGCATTGACAGACAACAACGAAAAAGAGAATGCTAAATAATTTTAAATCAGAAAATGTAATATAAAATTAGCACACGTTTTTAAACACACTACTTACTAACAATAAATCGGTAAATTTACTTTACCCGGAACTTCCCTCCTTTTCTTTCATATACTGTCTTTTCAAACATTTTTATTGGGCGTCATTTTGTTCTACCATATTGGATTCGTACTAATATTTTACAAGTTTCTACCTACACCACACCTTATTTTGAACATAATGTAAAATAAATTGAATAAGTAGTTTTTACACTATTTTTTTTAGACCGTCATTTTCTTCCACCATGTTGAATTCGTACCAGTTTATTCTTATATCACATTTAATTTTTGTGAAAAAAAAAATTATGTTGACTTTTTAAATATTTTATTTGGTTGCCATTTTGTTCCATCGTTTTGAAATCGTACCAGAATTTTTAATATTAGACCGTCGCGCGCCGTTTTGTTTTGACATATTTACCAAACTGTTATCAGATAATAATAATAATTATTATTTACACAAGAAAACATACAATCAATTACATTACAACAAATAACAATTATAAAGGGCAAATAAATATTAAAAGTAACGCACTTTACTATCTCTACTTCAAATACAGATAACCCTGTTTAACATCGCTAAGCTTGTGGCTTGTCAGCCATACATAAACAGAGTTTGTGAGTTAAAATTATTTAACAATCACAAGTTAGTTTCGAAACAAAAGTTAAGTAGAATAGAATAAACCGTCATAAGAAATACAAACAAACTAAAATACCATTTCAAATTTAAAAAGAGTAAGAAACAACATAAGGGCACTAAATTTAGTGAAATTATTACAAACATATATCCAATACAAAAATAAAAAAAATAACTATAAAAACAAAACTACTAATTGAACTATTATGTTGAATTATAGCGGAGTAAAAAACATACTACACTGAATGCAGTAAAAAACACTACAATCATACATCCAATGAATTAACAAAGATAAAAAAATACAAAAACAAACTATTATATATATTACAAATCAATTGCTTCTCCTATTAGTCACCTTGTGAAGTATTTTCTAAAGTTCACATTATATATTTTATTTTTCAGATCTTTGCCTTTGCTAAATCAACAAATACCGCAGCACATGGTTTACTTCCTCCAAACTTTGACTTATTTTACTAGTTAATAATACTATTGCATCGTTAGTTGTTGTTTTGAAATCCAAACTGAAAGGGCGATTATAGATTGTTATTATTTAAAAATGACATTAGTCTTATTTTAAGAGCCCTTTCAAAAATCTTAGCAAGGTTTGATATTAGGCTTATTGGTCTGTAGTTTTCCATTTGAACTGTTGCACCACTCTTATAAATCGGGTTTCATTTTTGCTTTCTAAAATGCTGTGGACATTTCCCAGTTAAAAATATTAATTTTAATAGATGAGTTATTGGTGGTGCTAATTTGTAACTACCTACTTTTAATATTTTTGTTGTTATTTCATCAATTCCTGGGGCGGATACGTTTTTTAGGCACTCAATAATTTTACTCACCTCGTCTTCTGTGGCTTCACACAAATATATTGAATTCCTACAGGTTAAAATTTTGCTAGAAATTTTTTTTGTTGTTTTATTATCTTTTTTAAAGTGCTTTTTATAACGTCCTGAGCCATCTCTTCCCCTACAGAAGCATAATACTCATTAAAAATTTCCGCTATAGTTTGGGAGTCTGTGAATTGTACTTTTTTTTGTTTATCGAAAAAAGCTTGGATTTTCATTGAATTTATTGAGTGATTAGAATTATTGTAACTGTTTATTGTCTGCCATGTTCTTTTAGTATTATTCATATTCTTATTAATTACTTTTTTAAAATAATTTTCTTTTGTTATCTCAATCAGTTTATTGATTTTATTTCGGTAGGTTTTGTATTCAATGTATAATGTCTCGCTCCCACTTCTTTTATATTTTTTATAGATTTCGTCCCTTATTTTCATTGCTTTTAAAATCCCATTTGTGATCCAAGGTGTTTTTTTTACTCTTGGTAAATATGTTATTGGGCTCTCGCCCATACACTTCCTCACTGCATCTACCAAGTTACTCGTAATTTTCTCAACATTTCTGTTTTCGAGGTAAAGTTTTGCTTTTCCAGTAAGTTTTCAAATTTTTTATAATTAATATATTTCTTTTTCTCTACTAATTTACTTTGTTTACTAGATATTTCGTATGCTTAACATAATGGGATAAAGATCGGTTATTTTAGAATTAAGTATGATAGGTTTTAGTGTTTTTTGGCTAATACACGCACTTTTAAAAAATATATGATTTATGCAACTTATATCCCTTTTACGAGGGAGTAAAAATTATTGACCAGATATTTTTTTGCTGTTTGGCTTTTTAAGCTCTAACAAATGGCTTCTAAAGTGTGTAGGCTGAATATAAAACTGTTTAATTATTGTAATAGCTGGCTCTTCACAAAGGGCACAAGAGAAAATAATTTTCTTTTATAAATTTGCCTTTTAAAGTTTTCCAGAACAGACAACTCATTTTAAAGTATAGGCTTTATCTGACTGTCTCGCTTCAAAAGGACTTGTAATTGACAAATAACTGCTATCTTTATGGAACGTGCCCTTGCATCTGAGCGATTGAAGTGTGCCTAAAAGACCATTAAATCTATGCAAATTACTTTTTTGCCCAACGGAAAGTGGGTTAATTGTCATTACTTACCTTCGTTCATTTCTCCTTTTACTTCTTGGAAATAAAATGTTTAAAATATTATTCCAGCCCTTTTAAATAAGGCAGGCAATATAGTAAAATTCATTTTGGGGTGCTTTATTTGAAATATTGCGCCGACGATATTGCCAAGGTTTTGTCAACATTTTGACGTGAATATAAATTATGTCAGTTATGAAGTTCACAGCCACAGAAATATCACTAGTGAAATATTTTACGTAACACAGCTGGTGGGTTTTATCTGAATCCTACGCAAAATATAGAGAGAGTGAGAAATTTCATTCAGTTAAGGAGTATATATTATAAAAATTATCGCCTCACTCTGAATATAAATAATTTCTCTTTGAGAAACCTATTATCAAGCATTTAAAAATACCTAACGTATTTAATTAAATTACATGCACGCTAGGGTTGCGGTTTTCGCGACGTGGTGCTATTTTTTTGTGAAACGAAAGATGACCGAAACAAAATTTTCATAGCCCCCTGACTACGCCACTGGATTCTACGTGAAAAACTGTCAGAGCCAGTCTTTATCTTCTCGATAAGTTAAACAACAACAAACTAAAAATGCAATATTTTCAATTTCACACTGTATCTTAAAAAGGAAGGAAGCTATAAAAATTTTGTTTGGGTCATCTTCCGTTTCGCGAAAAAGTAGCACCATGTCGCAAAAACCGAAACCTTCTATCTTCACTAATAAAAGAGATACCTCGTAAACTAACGAAAACAGGACACCCTTTACGTTAAATACCTACGGAAAAACAATTTAAATAAAAATGTAACCACTGCTAAAATGCCAGGTTACAACGGAAAAAGAGAACGCTAACTAATTTTAAAACAGAAAATGTATTACAAAACTAGCAAACGTTTTTTCATATTTCATACACAAAAAAAAAACGGTAAATTTACTTTATCCGGAACTTCCCATGTTATGAATATTCCTTTTCAAACATATTTATTCTCTTCATAAAATATGCAACCTTATTTCTATAGTCATATATCAAACAAGTTTAACCGAATCAAATTTTTTTGTCCATCAAATAAATCCTCAAGTAAAACCGTTCAATTTTAGAAATATTATCAACATGACATAACTTTTTTCCTTGCCTCTAAGAGTAATTCTCGGCGAATTGCAATGATGCAAAGAATATTTTTAATAACATTGGCCAACATGATTTTTTTAACACAGGCCAGCAATTTTATTGTAGGGCGGCTAAAATGGGTCCATTTTACAACGGAAAAATTACCTAGACTGGGTTGTTTACAATATTAGACATAAAATAAACGTTAAACATCAGTCTTCTGTTGTGCCAAATTGTAACCCTGGATTTTCTCAAAACCAAGGTACAAGATTGCTACGCTCTTATTTAATAATTATTATTATTACTGTTTTATTTTAAACTATTTCAATCACAAAAAGGTATCAAGATTACAGCTCGTGGTCAACAGAGCGTGCAATGTAGATGCCCTAGCTCGATTAACCCGGAGAGTAGGGCGTGGGAAAACTTAAGAAGTCTTAAAGGAAGAAAAAGAGAGGAAAAAAAAAGAAATGAGCGCCACCAATTTATAACGACTTAAATTGGAAAGCCCCTTGATCTTCGCGGCACTTGCTTCCTCTTGATACTTTAAAAGAAAAAGAGTGAGCTAAATAAAACACACAAATGAAGTTAATAAAAAAAAATCTATTTATCGGTTACTGTATAAAAGAAAAATATAAACAATAAGTATGTTATCAGTTACGGTATAAAGAAAAAAAAGTAAACAAAGTATCACCAAATCCAGCAACACCTGGAAGTTCTGAAGCGCTCCTAACTCCAAACTAGGCCCGTGACATGGGATTAGTCCCGAGTCTTGAAGTTAAGTCCGTGACTTGAAATTGTCTGTGACTTGCAGTTGCAATTAGCCCCTGACTGAAATTAGGACTGTGACTTACAGTTGGCCCCTGACTTGAACCCTATCCAATAGGGTCACTCAGTTCTAGTCAAAAAGTGGTTTCACGTGCCAAGTACAAGGGCATGGAAAATGGCGGTCTGGTCCAATCTTCAGGGAAAATCCTCTCTTAGAGAGATTTTCTAGCACGAAAAATAACACTCACAGTGCAAACTATAATGTGCCCGAAAAACTATTGCGGTGTTGAGGAATAATCCTGCTAACGGATTTCCAAGATTTTCCTGGATTATTTCCTCAGACTCGCCCTGAAGACCTGTGAGTTATCTGCAGGTGACCAGAAAAGTGAAAAATGTGTTCCCCCAGCTTCCTTTCCATCTAGAACTTTGGTTAACTAAGGTGGCGGAATACCATTGGCTAGAATATGTCAGGTGCTAACAACCTTGCCAAAAGAGCACATAGACGGAATAAAACAAGGATATGATTAACATGTTAGACAAGAAAAACGACTTTCCATTCAGTCTTCTGTTGAGTTTCCAATTGAGTGGTTCTCTGTGTATCGATAAGCAAATGTGTGTGAAGACGAGAATGTCGAGTCAAACATGCCAAAGTTGAAAAATTTCTTCTGACAAATTTTGTTATATTTGTGGAGGATTTCTGGTGAAATCACAAGCCTGGCCATTTTCGGAAAATGTAAAAAAAGCCTACTTTAAATATTTTGGTGTCTTGTTAATTGAGATCAAGATAAGCGGTGGGCTCCCCATGTGTGCTGTATTAGTTGTGGTGTATCATTGGTGCAGTGGATGAAGAGAAAGAGAAAAAGTATGCCCTTTGCAGTTCCAATGGTATGGCGAGAATCTACCAATCATTCTGACGATTGTTATTTTTGCCTGACAAAGACTGAAGGTTATTCCAAAAAGGGAAAGCACAATATAGAATATCCAATTTGCTATACGACCTGTTCCTAATAATATAAATTTGCCAGTGCCGATTGCGCCTTTAAATTGGCAAGCTATTGATTTGGGAGATAATGGAGATAACGCATCATCAGGAAGCTCAGAAGAACAGTGCACCGATCCCACTTTTACCACAGGTCCCAGTTCCGGCGAGCCACATTTGATTGTTCAAAGTGAATTAAATGATTTAGTACGTGATTTGGATTTATCCAAGCAACCCTCAGAATATCTGGGTTCCCGTCTTAAGGAATGGAACCTATTGGCCAAAGAAACAAATATTACGAATTTCAGAAAAACAAATGCTATGTTTTCTGAATTCTATAGTACGGAAAATTCGTTGGGCGTGTGTACTGATATAGACAGTTTAATGCAGGAACTTGATATTGAACATTCTCCCCGTGAGTGGCGTTTATTCACAGACTCATCTAAATATAGCTAAAAAGCTGTGTTATTGCATAATGGAAATTTAAAACCCTCTACACCAGTTGCCCATTCAGTTGCAATGCAAGAAAATTATGAAAATATGCGCACGATTTTGGATAAAATAAACTACAATAGGTATAAATGGCAGATATGTGGGGACTTAAAAGTTATAGCGATTTTAGTGAGACTTCAGGGGGATTTACAAAATATTGCTGTTTTCTTTGTATATGGGACAGTCGTGCAATAAATCAGCAATATGTAACAAAAATTTGACCAGAAAGAAGCGAATTTCAACCGGGATCTCAAAATGTTAAATTTATACCTCTTGTTGCTCCCAAAAATGTCCTTTTGCCTCCTCTTCACATTAAACTTGTGCTGATGAAAATCTTTTATGAAGGCTTTGAATAAAGATGGCGATGGATTTAAATACCTAAGACCAGTCTTTCCCCAGTTAAGTGATGCCAAATTAATAGAAGGCATTTTTATTGGGCCACAAATCAGAAAATTGCTGGACGATGTCAATTTTACGGAAAAGCTTACCAGGTAGGAACTCAGAGCATGGAATTCATTTGTTAATGTAGTAAGAGGATTTTTAGGCAACAATAGGGATGAAAATTATGAACAATTAGTTAATGAACTCTTAGATGCCTATAAAGCGTTTGGTGCCAGAATGTCATTAAAAATTCACTTAATCCATTCCCATCTGTCATTTTTTCCTAAAAATTTGGGAGCTGTTAGTGACGAGCAGGGTGAAAGGTTTCAACAAGATATCAGAATAATGGAAATTCGGTATCGAGGACAAGGGGATCCAGCCATGATGGGTGACTACTCTTGGTTTTTGAAGAGATAAGATAGGACACCTCATAAACGGAAAAAATAAAGTTTAATTAGTGTTTTAAGTTAATATTTTTCTCGTTTACTTTTCTCTTAGATGTTTGGTATGTTTAATAGGCGAAAACTGGAAACATAGTCAATAAACAGGCTTAAAAATTTTCTGAAATCATTTTTTCTATAGATATTAAGTATCGTAACATTCGATATGGTTCTACAACTCTAACAAGAAAACCCTACGTGCTACAACTTTCTATTTGTCATTTTCGTATTTGGATAGGTCCATTCTATTAGATTATGCTATTCTGATTTGTGTTACAACAAACATTTTTTTTTGTCGGCCAGTGTAATTAATACATGAAGTGAAGACAAATTTGTGTGTCTATTTTTAAGCTAACAAGATCTTCTTTTTGCTCTTGTTAAGTAACAAGCTTGCTGATTGACTATGCATTAATTTTGTTGTAAAAGTGTTGTTTAACTAATAAAGAGAAATTAAAACACTTCAGGATTGAATTTTTTATTTAGAAATTTGTCAACTTATTTATTACAGTTATAAACAATTGCTAATATGAGTCAGTTGAATTCTAGAATAGAGCTATGAAGAGGTAAATGAACAAAATTTTTTTTAAATATTTATTTTCGTCATTATTATATTTTTGTTTGTTTAAAACTCCGTTTTTAATTTTTTAGCATAGAATAAATTTAAATTAAAAGGTAGTCAGAATTAGAAAAGAAATAGCAAATTACAAAAAGGAGTAAATTAATTTTTTACTAAAAATACCGGGAAACTTATCTGTTGTTAATTTTAATTCATTTTTTAACTAGTCCTTCGTGAAGAAACAGCAAACACATTAAAATAATTTGTTTTCTAAACCCTTATAGGTCGAATTGCTAAATAAATAAATTATTAAATGTTACCATGTTAGCCCCATAAGACCCTTTATATGTGACGAAAATTTAAAGTCAATCGGGTAAGTAGTTTTTTCTCTATGTCGCGAAAAGGAGGACAGGTAGATAGACAGATCGACGGAATCGAGAAAACGTGTTTTTCTGCATCTAGATACCCTAAGACGCGAAGATCTGCAAAACTCTCGGAGGATGATTTACAAACAAAATAAACAATTTTGTTTACAAATTCTCGCCTTTTAAAATAAAGTTATATTTTAAGAACTTGAACTGTAGAGTAGTTTATTTCCCTGGCCTATAAGTATCATTATTTAACTAGCGACAACATAATGGAATTTCTGCATATTCTAACGCCCATAAACGTACTTAGGGTTCAAATCTACAATTCCCAATTCAGAACTAGTTGCAGATAAATCTTAGTGTAACGGCAAATATTGGTTCAATTACTGGCAATATTAAGCTGTTAACCCGGTTTAATAGTTGACATCGTCTAATTTAAGCAGTTTAGGCGGTCTTATCGGTTTCTATATCCTAATTTATACATCGCAGTTCGGAAAATAATGAAGTAGTAGAAGGCATGGGTTTAAAAACATATATAGGACTAATCGAAATGAAATAAGTGCCACTTTTAACCCGGCATTGGTCGCTATATGAGATTTTTTCTCACATTTTTTCGCAACTGGCTGTAAAATATTAACAAAAAGCATTAGATAACTGCCGCCACTGCATATCCTTCACTTGACCTTCCTTACTCAGAGAGTGGGGATATTTAAAATTCTGGTCGCGCTGTTCAGTTGCAACTTGGCATTGATTAGGTGCAGGTATTCGGTGTGAGACTTTTTCTCATCGCGCGACCGATCGTGATTGCCATGAGTCGAGGCCAAAAATGTGTGGAGCTTGCCCGTTTGAAGTTCGAACAAGATCAAAATAGAGGTAAAATATTATAAATTATATTATAAATAGATAACATATAATAATAATAATAATAATAATAATACTAATAATAATAAGAGGAGTAATATAATAATATTTTGTTTCAGATCAGGAAAAATGCACCCTTCCTAGTCTAGAAGATGAATCTGATCGTATAGATACGATTGAAAGCGACACAGCAAGTGAGCATAGTTTGCACCATACAGATACTGAGCAGTCCGATTCAGACGCTGAAGTAGTGTATATTTTGCCCAATGAGTTTCCATCTTTTCGAGGTAAGGATAAAGTGACGCAATGGTTGAAACATGTCCCATCATCTAGCGGCCGAACAAGAAAACCGAATATAGTAACCCATTTACCGGGCGTAAAAGCTATTGCCAGAAATGCAAAATCTCCAATGGAATGCTGGATGTTGTTTTTCCCAAATAATTTAATTCAAGAAATTGTTTACTACACGAATAAATATTTGAAAAAGATGCGTGAAAACTATGCGCGTGAACGTGACTGTCCAGATACAAACTTTGACGAAATACGTGCATTGATTGGACTTCTATATCTTGCGGGGATAAAAAAAAGTCAGCATACGAATATTCAGGAAATGTGGACAGATGATGGTACAGCCCCGGAGTGTTTCCGTGCGACAATGTCTAGTAGAAGATTCTATACACTGTTGCGGGCATTACGATTCGACGATATTGATAGCAGAAATCCACGTAAAACTCTTGATTTTTTGGCACCAGTAAGGGATCACTTTGAGCAGTTTGTTGAAAGATGCAAGGCAAATTACCAAGTCGGGGAATTTCTGACTATAGATGAGATGTTGGAGGCATTTCGAGGGCGTTGCAAGTTCCGTGTATATATAGCAAATAAGCCAGCCAAATACGGCATAAAAATATATGCGTTGGTCGATGCAAGAACATTTTATTCTGCAAACTTAGAGATATATGCAGGAAAACAACCCGACGGTCCCTATGCGTTGGCAAATACTGCTACAGCCGTAGTAAAGCGCATAGCCGCACCATTTTTCAACTCCGGCAGAAACATAACAATGGATAATTATTTTACTTCAGTTCCTCTTGCCAAAGAACTTTTTACGCACCATAGAACCACCATAGTAGGAACATTGCCTAAAAATAAGAGGGAGATACCTCCAGAACTTCTTAATGTAAAAGAGCGAAAACTTTGCAGCAGCATGTTTGCATTCTGGAAAGACGGTGTTATGGTTTCATATGTGCCCAAACCCAATAAAAATGTACTTCTGTTGTCAACAATGCACAATAACGATGCAATAGATCCAGATTCAGGCGAGCAGACCAAACCAGAGGTTATTACCTTCTACAACTTGACTAAAGGGGCTGTCGACGTCGTCGATGAAATGAAAACGCTCTATTCAGTTTCCCGAGTTAGTTGCCGGTGGCCGTTGACAATTTTTTTCTCCATGTTGAATATTGGCGGCGTGAATAGTTTCATTATATATAAAGCAAATGCTAATTATTCGGGATGCATTATGGAAAGACGAGTCTATCTAAAAGAACTTGCACTTTCACTTATCAAGCCACATTTGGTAAACCGTGCAAAAATAACAAATCTATCGTTTCAACTTCGTAGTACAATTTCCAGAATAGCTGGTAGTTCGCAAGAAACGGAAATTCCACAAGAAGAAAGGCCGCCCAGCTTTTGTAAGTTTTGCCCGCGCAGGAAGAACAGAAAAACAAAAAAATATTGCCATACTTGCCGAAAACCAATTTGTCCTGAACATAGCAAATATATTTGTCCGGATTGTTTGAATAGAAGCAGTGATTCAGAATAAGGTTTTTTACACGCTTTGCTTGTAGTTAATAATCCTTTTTTATGTTAAGATGCGTAAAATGTTTAAGTTACTTCCTCTTTTATGTTAAGATACGTAATTGTTTAGGTTAGTTTAATTTCAGTTTTTGTTAGTGATTATCAGTAGGAAAACTTATCGAATGTATTATTTGTAGGTATTTTTCGTTAAAAATAAACTTTCAATATAACTAACATAAATAAAGCTTTGTTACAACAAACATTTCAGACAATTTCATTGTCTACCAGCAAAAATCTAGCAAATTTCCGCAAGTGAGACAAAATCTCACGCGCGACCAACCGCGTAAAAAGTAATCTAGCGACCGATGCCGGGTTAATGACACAGTGTGCCAACTTTTTTATGTTCAAACTTTTAGAGTGGGTCTTATCTTATGAAAATCAATAATTCCCTTCTCCTTTCCATGTTTAGCCACTGGACACATGCAAGTTTATGAGAAATAGGGTTAGGTCTTTTAATGCCATAAAGTAGTCTGAGGCAGCAATTTTGAGCCTTTTGAATGCGTTTTTTATCAAGCGAATCCAAGCAGGGACCGTACACCCCATCACAAAAATCAAAATGTGATAACACCAAAACTTCGCACAGTTGTTTTTTCGTCTGAAAGTTTAAGTAGTGCCTCTGTGAATAAATGAGCTTTAAAGAGAAATATGCTTTTCTTCGTATGTTGGAAATATGTTGTTTAAAACGAAGATTGTTGTCAATAGTCAGCCCGAGATTTTTGCAGCTGTCGGCAAAATTGATTTGAGAAAATCCCACTCTCAATTTTAAGTCATTTATAATATTTGTTCTAGAATGAGGACTTCCAAAAAGTACAGCACAGGTCTTGTCTAAATTTATTTTTAATAAATGGTCTTCGGATACTTTAAGTATGTTGTTCAGATCTTGATTAATCCTCAAGGCTGCTCCTGTAGGGTCATCACCCTGAAATGAAATACTGTTTTTTGTAATATATACTTTTTCATTTTTATGATCCATGTGTGAGCTGGAAATAAACATAAAATAAAATGTTGGTAGTGACTAGTGCAAAAAAATAAAAAACTAAAAAGTGCTTACGGATTTAATTTTGCAAAAATAACCAATTTCAAGATGGTCTATATTTGAGTTGTGGATGTAGATGAAATAAAATGTCGGTAGTGCAAAAAATTAAACAACTAAAGAGTGCTAACGAACTTAATTTTGAGAAAATAACCGAATTCAAGGTAAGTGGTCGCAATTTGCCAGAACTTAGTATACGACTAACTAGTAAAGATAAAAATAAAGCGGTTCATCGAAACTTCTGCAAAAGTATGTACAATTTAGCTAACTGAACTGGATATGTGGTTGTGAAGTCTCTAACACATTTTACTGTTATGTTGTTTTTTAAGGACTCGTCGGACTCATTATGGTGAAAAACTGGTTAGAGACTTAAAATATTTAAAAGAAAAAATAAAAAAAAAAACATATGCTGAACTATGCTACGGTCGGAAGTTTTGATATTCGCACTCGGCTAGACACAGCTTATAGAAAATCCCTTAGAGATTTTAATAAAAAGATATCCAAAAATCGTTATATTTAAAAAAAATTACAGATTGTGTAAAATTTTGTGGGGCATTCGAACTGACACTACGTGGCCATGATGAAACGGCTTTGTCTGAAAATGAAGGGGTTTTTCGAGGACTTATAAATTTTGTTGAGGAGTTGGGCCAAGATAGACTATTCGCTTTAGCAATATTAAGTATCGAGAAATCGTCTATAAAAGGAATGTGCGTGCAATTTTAACGAAAGTGTCATTCGACATTTTTTCAATTCTAAAGAACGAAGAGTAGACCCGAACTTTTGGAGAAAGATAAAATATTTATTTTTATTTTAAGTATGCCTATTTTAAAATTTGTTATTGCCCTCCCAATATAATTCACCACGAGCCGCCAGTGAAGAGCATTATAACAATATAGTCTTGAAAATAGTTGGCGTCAGATAAATCCGTCCGGTATCAAATGAGCATAACCTCATTTTATGATATTTTTGGTAATACGGACTTTTATTTAAACATAAACATAAACATAAACATATTTATTGAATCCTTGGACAGTAGAAAATACAAGTATGGATCAAGTCACATATGGTTCCACTGCTTCTAAACAATGGGATAGAAAATTTTTGAATTAGATATAAATTTTATACATTTACAAAGAGTACATAGAAGAATTATTTAAAGATACAAAGTGTAACATATATGCCTAAGATTCTAAATATTCATGAACACTATAAAAACATTGAGATTTTTGACAGATCTTTTAAACACATTTTCGTTAAGCACAAATTTATAATTATCTGGTAACTTAGTTTATTTCGCAGTAACCCAGGCGTACAGTGGAAATGTAAGGATTGTCGCGGCGAGGTACCCGTACTGGGAGTTCAAAGTCCAAAAACCCCCATCGCCGCTTGTACTGTTGTTCCGGAAGGCTAAATGCTT
This sequence comes from Kuschelorhynchus macadamiae, assembly GCA_030620095.1. Taxonomy (NCBI): domain Eukaryota; kingdom Metazoa; phylum Arthropoda; class Insecta; order Coleoptera; family Curculionidae; genus Kuschelorhynchus; species Kuschelorhynchus macadamiae. The sequence continues at coordinate 457,407 of JAUTXW010000667.1, read as the reverse complement.
GATTTTATGAGAGATATGAAAGCTCAAATGAAGAATTTTAGAGAAAAACAGGAACTGCTGATTGCATCTGTGACATTTTGCTCAGACAAAGTATCCGATTTTGAAGCCTCCTTTAAAAAATGGGAAGATCACATAAAACTTATTTCCGTTCTGAAGACAGAAAATGAGTCATTAAAAAGCAGTGTAAAATCTCTCTCAAAGAGAATCAATGACTTAGAACAATATTCTAGAGTGAACAACGTCGAGATACAGGGTTTTCCCGAACGAAATAACGAGGACTTAGAACAGTTAGTTGAAAATATTCACAATTTTTTGGGAGTACAATTCTCAAAAAATATGCTCGTAAACGTGCATCGGGTGCAGTCTCTTAATACCAACGCCCCTAAAAATATAATCCTTACATACCTGTCTCGCAAGACAAGAGATGACATCATTCAAGCAGCTAAAATAAAAAGAGGATCAAAACGAAATCTCTCCGTAGATGGCTTAGGTCCTAATATTTATATCAATGAGCACTTATCGCCTGAAAATAAACTTTTGTTTAAAAAAGTCCGTGAAGCAGCTCGGGAAAAGATGTACAAGTATGTTTGGATTAAGAATTGTAACATTCTTGTGCGCAAAGAAGATGGAGCTCCAGTAAAACAAATACATTTTCAAGATGAAATAGCTAAGTTATGAATTCTTCTTTTCTTCCTTTAGTTAATGGCTCTTAATGTGAATAAATATTTATTTTCGATTTCTTATCGGTATACTACCAAAACGTTAGGGGTTTAAAAACAAAAGTGAATGACTTCAAGTTTAACTTGCTATTCTGTAACTATGATGTTATATTTTTAACCGAGACATGGTTAAATAACAGCGTATCCAACAGTGAACTGTTCGAGGGTTGTCAGGTATTTCGGAGAGACCGTGAAAGTACCGGATCTGCTAAAAATGAGGGTGGTGGCTGTCTGATAGCCTTAGGTGAAGGAATGCAAGCAGTCCGGCATCCCGATTGGGAAAGCGATGCTGAGGATTTGTGGGTCACACTATACTAAGGAACAAGGTAAAATTCACTTATGCTGTGTATACATCCCCCCAGGTAATGACACTGCTGTATTATGTTTTGTTGAGAAACTATATATGCTTTTTGACAAAATTTCTAAAGATAAAATTTTAATCTGTGGGGACTTTAATTTTCCATACGTTAACTGGACACTTAAAATAGGCACTAATTATTATTTACCCTCTAATTTTAACCCTAAGTTCGCCTCGTTTTCCGATATTATTAATTCTAATTAAATTTTCTATAAAATATATTTAGAAAAGGTGATTATGAAGGCTTAAATAATTTTTTTAATAACACCGACTGGATAAACTTATTTAAAAACCGCGGGGTAAACATTTCGATTAACTTTTTTTACGAAGTAATTTACAGGGCTGTAAATATATTTATACCAAAGAAAACGGTTGATGGAAGATTTCCTCCGTACTTTAAACAAAACACAGTAAGAATTATACTAAATAAAAATAAGGCCCATAAAAGGTGGAAAAGGTCAAAATCCCAGGAACATTACAACCTTTTTTGCGAGCTTAGATGACAGAGGAAAGTTCTGACAAAAAATGATTACATAACGTATATTGAATCAAAACAAAATGACATACCTAATAATTCTAAAAGATTTTGGCAACTTGTATCTGTTAAGAATAAACGTGTAGTTATTCCAAATTTAATGCATTTCGGAGACAAAGAGGCCGAACGTCCCGGTGTAAGCCAGTTGTTTTCCGATTTTTTCCGGGGTGTTTTTCAACCCTATGAACAAAAATTTAACTTTCTGTCAATTGATAAGAGCAATTGTCTTCTTTCAAGTATTCGTGTTTCCCCGGAAGAAGTTCTAAAAACACTGAGCGACCTTAATGAAAATAAGGGTGGCGGTCCTGACGGAAAACCTTCTTACTTTGTAAAACGGTGTGCGTCTTCCCTGTATCGACCGTTATCAATAGTGTTTAACCAATCTTTTGAACAATGTGTATTTCCTATAAAGTGGAAAGTGGGAAATGTTGTCCCAATTTATAAGAATGGTGCTAGAGACTGTGTTACAAATTATAGACCTATAAGTAAACTTAATATTTTTGCAAAAATTCTAGAAAGTCTTGCCTATACTATATTACTTAAATCTACTAATTTAGATATCATAAACGATCAGCATGGTTTTTTGCCCAAGCGGTCTATTGAGTCAAATTTGATTTGTTACTCACAATATATTCTTTCATCTATGGATGCCCAGGTACAGGTGAACTCCGTGTATACCGATTTTAGCAAAGCCTTTGATAAAATAGACCACAATATTTTGATTAGAAAATCCTAAAATGGATCGTTTCATCACCAGCCTATAACGTAACATCGGGTGTGCCCCAGGGATCTTACCTGGGTCCATTACTATTTGTTATTTATTTAAACGACATAAAACAATGTTTTAAATTTTGCAAAATTTTACTTTACGCAGATGATATGAAAATTTTTTCATCTATAGGGTGTCTTGGTGACTGTTTCCTGTTACAAAATGACATAGACGCCTTTTTTGAATACTGTACCCGTAATAAGCTTTTTCTTAATTTAGATAAATGTGTATCTATCACATTCACTCGAAACCTTGATGTCTTTGATTGTGATTATAATTTCAATAAAAACGTGTTAAAAAAAGTAAATAAAATTAAAGATCTCGGTGTAATATTCGACAAAAAGATGATTTTTGGAGAACACATTGATCACATAGCCTCGAAATGCAACAAAATGTTGGGTTTTATTATCAGAATTTGCAAATACATTACATCACAACATTGTTTGGAAACTTTGTATTTCGCGTATGTTTATGGTAGAGTAGGTTTTGCCTCTGTCGTCTGGACACCTCAATATGCTATTTACAAAAGCAAATTAGAAAGCATACAGAACAAATTTTTAAGATTTCTAGAATTTAAACAGACCGGTGTCTACAACATGTATTCTAATTTATCCGAACTTAGGCAAGTATTTCAATTATCGCCTCTTGAACACCGACGCACTCACAGTGATGTCTGTTTCGAAATAACTACCTCTTTGCAAACTGCTTTTTTAGAACAAACCTGGCTAAACACTCGCCGCTAAATCGTATAACCTCCCTATACAATATTTATTATCAAGATATTGATTTATTTTATACTTCTTTAGCTAGCTTTAAGAAAAAGGTTAAGGATATTAACATCGCAAATCTTGTCTTCTAAGTATAGAATAGTTTTGTTGATCGTAGTTGTTTCTAGTTATATATAAGTAAATTTAAGATCTGTACACTAATCTGTAAATCGTGGATGTCATAATTGGGCCCCTGGCCTGTGGGCATCCTAATTGTAAATAAAATAAATAAATAAATTTATTGTATATTTTGGCTCCAATATAGTAGATATTATTTTCGGCTACACTAAGAGAGACAGACATTTGGAATATAATTAATAAATAATAAAAATAAAAGGCGACCTAGGACAGATCCTTGAGGTACCCCACAACTAATTTCTAATTCAGAAGATTTGGTTTTATCAATTTCAACAACTTGATGTCGACCATTCAGATATGACTGCAACCACTCATGCACCCTACTCCTCAAACCACACTCAAAAAGTTTTTTCAAGAGAAGACCATGGTCAACCAGGTCAACTGCCTTACTCAGGTCCATAAAGAGGCCAATACATTTCTTTTTATTATTTATTAAGTTTTCGTACACGTTGTTTAAAAATTCAGAAATCGCGGAATGTGTAGATCGGCCACCAAAAAATCCCTGTTGACAGTCTTTAAGAATGTTAAGTCGCCTGAGAAATGTTATTATTTGGTCATAAACAATACGTTCTAATAGTTTATTAAGTACAGGTAAGATGGCTATTGGCCTATAGTTTTTAAGGGCAAGTGCATCCCCCTTTTTAAAAAAGGTACTACCTTACCTGTTTTCAAAATGTTTGGAAAAATGCCGTCCATAAGCGACCAGTTAATTAAATATGACAGTGGAAGTAGTAGAGTATTAGCAACTTTTTTGAAAACAGCTGATGGTATGTTATCTGTCCCAACAGAGGTAGTATTTTTTAGTTTCTTAATTTTTGTCATGATTTCGTATTGATTAACAGGCTGCAGTAACATTGTGTTTGGAAGTGATCTGTTTTGTGGAACATCACTAGGATTTAGTAAAGTAACAGAAAGTGCCCTAGGAAGATTTACAAAGTATTCATTTTTATTGTTGAATATAATCTCTTGTTCATTTTTTATACTAGAAATCGTAACTTTAGAGTTTTTATTATTATTTATACTACTATTTATAAGTGTCCATGCCGCTTTTGACTTATTATCGGATGCAAAAAAATATTTAATCATTATATAATTGCTTTGCTTTTTTAATTACTTTGATGTAAGTTTTTTTTTAGATTTTGTAATAGTTTATGTCGTATTCTGACTTAGTTTCAATTTTTCTATGGAATAACCTTTTTAACGTTTTAGAAGATATCTTTATACCCAATGTTACCCAAGACTTAGATTCATGTTGTTTGCTTTTGTCTACTTTTTTTAAGGGAAACGCTATGTCAAAATAGTATTGAATGCATGTGGTGAATGAATCGAATCCCTGGTTTATGTCCGCTGCTTGTAGAACATCCTGCCAGTCCTCCCTACCCAAGTATGTTTTAAAAGTTTCTATGTTTTTTTCATTGTTAAATCTTTTGTAATTAATTTTTTCAATTGGCTTAGGTTTGATAGGAAAATTCATAACTTGTGCAGAGTGGTCTGACAAGCAATTGTTCCACACTGAACATGTAACATCGTAATTTGTACATACGTAGTCAATTGACGTTGATGAGTTGACCGTTATGTGAGTGGGCTCGCGTACAATATTACATAACACGTAAGAATCCAATATGTCTTTTAAATCGCGTACACTGCTCGACGGTTCAAGAAAGTTAATATTCCAGTAGCCGCATAGTATTATTCTATCATTTAGACACAAATCACGAAGAAAATCATTCAGTTTTTCAAAGAAGATATTTAGATCAGTATTGGGTGCCCTGTAAATGTTTACAATTTGATAGTTATTATTATCAACATTCTCAAGACGGATACCACAGGCTTCGAATACAGAATCACATGCATACTTTTGAGTTTTGTTTAAGTTTTTTTACAGGTAGATTAAGTTCTGTATTGAACAGAATCATAACTCCTCCCCCCCCGTGTACCATCTCTGCAATAAAAGCTTCCCAGTTCATACTTAGGTATTTTGTATAAAGAAATATCTGTTTTTGTTAACCAGTGTTCTGATAAACAAGCTATTTTAATATCTTTAGAGGTCAAGACTAATTCAATATTATCAATTTTATTTCTAAAACTTTGAACATTTTGGGACAAAAAATCGAGATTGGATGAAATAATATTTTTTTTTTACTAATTGCTATTCATTTATAATGTAGTTAATTTTTTTACTTTCAATTAATTTTTTTCTCATATAGACAGGACATTGAATGTGAAATATCGAATTGCATTGATTTAAGTTAGCTTCTATGCAGTTAACACATTTATAGTTTTTACTTACGCACTGACTAGTAGTATGAGATTTATCGTTGCAACGCAAACGTTTCTCTTCATCAGTAGCAACGATATAAAGGAACGTACTCAAAAACAAGACATACAGAAAAACCTATACAGAGTTTACGTCTTGACTCCATGATTGACCAGAACGTTTTTGGATCGCATTCTACTATTGCCATGAACTTAGTTTTCATTTTTTTCAATACTCTTACTTGGCGGTGTGTTTTGTCATGCATACATGACTGTTTTTTTTTTAGTATGTATGCTTCTATGTCTCCTTTATTTAGGTCTTCTTGGATATCTACAATTTTTATTTTCGGACTTTTTGGTTCTGGTGCTTTTATGTCACACTTATTTTTCATTTTTTCTCCACGGTTTGTTTTAATTTATTCATTTCTTCTTTGGTATCACATCTCATTAATATGCCACCATCTTTAACATCTTTCATTTGCAATATTCCAATACCAAGATCTATAGGGTTAATAGAAGTTCTAATTGCTTCCATTGTTTTCTTGTTATCTTGCTTTGCTTTTGGTTCAATAACCAGAACCTCTCCTTTAGTTTTACTACTTACTTCAGCATATGTTCTGTTAAGTCCTGCATTCCCTTCAGGCGCTTTTGCAGAGAGAGCACCTTTTTCAGCAATTTTTTGTAGTTCATTTTTAATACTATCCTTAAATTCTTCTAGTTCTTTTTTCAAAGTATCAGTAGAGTAAAGAACCTCAGTGCAGCTGCGACAGTACCAACGCAGGCCTTGTATACTCTTTATGACATCCAAGTTTTGCTTGCTAATTCCTACACACTCGGAGTGAAAACTGAGCTTCCATACTTCCCCACACTTGATCGCATTAGATTCACTACGCCTAAATTTAAAAGAGCATTTTCCACATTCATCTGTCATATTTACCGTTCCGGCCCACAATGGAGCGAGGGATAGGGACTTGCGGCCAAAAAGAGGAAAATTGTATTTTATTTTATCTTGGGGTTGGAATTGAAATATTTTCAAGTATATTGAGTAAAAATCCAATTTTAATGATGTTTTGACTTTTTATATACAGAGTGTGTCCTACTTAAGATGAATACAATTCAATATCTCAGTTATTAATAATGTGATTTCGTGTGATTGAAATTTGGATGGTGATTGTATGTTGGGAAAATAACATTTTTCACAGTAAAAATTTTTATTTGTCATTGGCGTGCAGTGTTAGGAGGTGAAGAGGGGTCGATTTTTAGGAAAAAATATATTGGGGTCAATTTCAGATTTTATTTTAAATTTTTAATAATACAAAACATTAAAGTGTAATAGTTATTATTACTTGAAAATGAAGGTTTTTCTTGAAGCAATTTCTTCTTCATTACTTAAGGTACAAAAGTGCTTTTTAGCTCTTAGCTGATATCTAAAAAACAAAACCATAATTAGATATTTCTTCTTCCAAAAACTTAATAAATTGACATAATTATTTCAATTAATGATTGCTTCAAAATGTAGATAGTATTGTGCAGAGTGGTGTGGTGATAAGCGATGTGAAATTAGACATTTGCTTGGGACTTGTAGAAGTGCATAGATCGTTTTTGTATCAATAGTTTAAAACCGAAATTCAGTTATGCAGAAAAAAAGTATATTGCTTACCTTTCCAACACTACAGGATATTATTCATACCATTAAAAGTTCTTTGGCCTCTTGATCTAACTCCATATGTTTAATTTGTTTGAATTTGTGGCGCAAAGTTGTCAAATACGGATCACACGAAATAAGAAGAGAGTGCAAAACATCTTCATTGCTTGCAGTTCTTGAACATTTTCTACTACTGTCCTTTCTAAATATTTTGAAGTATTTATTTCTCGCTTCTGCAGCTTCTTCACTAAGCTGGCCGATTGGTAAACAAGCAGATTGAATAATGGCAGCTCCGTGAATTAAAATTTTGTGTATAGATGAAGGCATATAATACCAATCGTATAAGTCGACATAAATTTGAGCAGTTTCATAACAAAATTTTCTAAATTTTCTATCATCAACAGGATGTTCGCTAAGCAAAACTTGCAAAATGACTGACATTTTGTGAAGCAATTCCCGACTGACTCCAGTTACATCCAAAACAACGTCGATATTTCTAAAAAATCTTCTGGCAGTGTTGCCGTCGTTTAAGCTGCCAACCCCTTGCCGAGGTAAGTCAACTATGATGCCAAGTTTTGCTTTAAGGTCTGTTTGGATTCGCTTTTTGGTATTTTTCATGAGCTCCTTTTCTTTTGAGGTACGAGCACTTCATTTCTTGAAGGGCAATCTATACGCAAGGTGTAAAATATATTCCATGAAGCGAATTTGAGCGTGCAAATTCGATAAACCATATTGGTAAGCACTTTCATCCACAGGTCTTCTAACAACCTCACTAAGGTTGTTCATTTCTGAAGGTTTAACTTTGCAAATGATACAGCACGATGCAGAAGATGTTTCGGTAAGGACTTGGGCGACTTAACCATCTATCATAGTCAACGACAAATTATGAGAAATATGGAGTTGTATATCAGTTGTTGAAGAAATGATGATATTATTTAAATTTTGAATTTCATTTGTGTACTTACTGGCAATTAGTTTAGTATTTTCTGGTGTTTCTTTTGTAAACTCAAAAAAGATTGGCCTGCATTAATTTGGAGATGACGGGTGAGGGTTCTTCCACACAACTGAAGAGGAGCCATAGATACAACAAAAAGGCTTTCATCAGAAATTGTTAAATCAACGAAATTCTGTTTGTAGTTGCTATTTCCTGAAGATCCATCACATCCCTATTTAGAATATAACGTAAAAAATCGCGAACCACTTTCTATTGCGTTATTTCTAACTTTCTTTATCGAAAAAATTCTTTCCGTTGTGTGATTCATAATATTTTGTAAAGCCAATGAAGCTCCCCTTTCAGTATTAACAGCATTCAATGGATAACACTCCGCTTTAGCACTAGAAACTTGATAATAGCTTGGAAAAATAAGCGCATTTTTTGTTCTTAGACAATTGTACTGATATCTTGATAGTCTCAAATCTACGATTAATGCTAAAGCCTCAGGTTTAGAAAAGCTATCACAAAAATTCGCTTTTTTTATAATTACCAATACCTTTGGATAAAATTTCATCAATGGCATTCGCCTCTTTCTTCCTGCCCTCTGCAACCAATTTTTTTAAGAAAATACATTTAATTTCGGCGATACTCATATCATCAGTGTTCTTTTTAATCTGGGCTAGTTTTCTTCGTTTGCTCCTATCCGAGCTGTTTTTGATGGTCTTCCTTGCTTAGGAACATCAGAGAGATACTTGCTGTCAATAAGAAAGTCTTTATCAAGCCAAGACACATTTTTTTTATAAAACACTGCCTTAGTCCTTTGGGCTGCCTTCCATTTCTGCCGCAATTGAGGTAAGAAGATCTTCTGCAGGTTTCTTATTATCATTTTAAAACCATCAGGGGTACAATTATATTCTGTTTTTAAGCGTGAAAAAAAGTTCCTCATTTCCCACACACTCCAAGTACCTATCGGAAAGATATCTTCTACTCACATGAACCATTTTTTGAAATTAATTATAACTTAAACCAAAAACAACAAAATACTCAACACTACAACTCAAAACAACGCTACAGCTCAAAAATACCGATTTTTAACTTGTTATGAACGGGTTGATATGGACATTAACTAATAGACTATCTGTCAAATCAACAAAACAAACGAATAGTCGAATCAAGGCAGCCAACTTTGTTTTTGCTGACAAGTGCATATATCAGGGAACATAATTTTCACTGCAACAAGACTTATCACCATTTAGCTCGTATGTTTTTTTTCTTTCAATATTACGAAAATATACATAACAAATCCGCTTAATCAAATCGAAAAAATAACATTTTATAAAGACTACAGGAATGTTCTTATACGTATACTAGAAACAATAATAATAAGATTTTGAAGACAAATATTTACAAGTAGCACGAAAAATAATTTTCTTATCTTTGGACAAACCTAGAAAAAATATGTATCATTTTAAATTTATTTCACCATCATAAATGACATACTAACTATATTGTGGATAGGGGTCGCATAAAATGTATGTAATTATTTTTTTAGTAAACTATTATGAACTTTTTACTAACTGAAGTCTCTAGTTTTGAAAAATATGAAGTAACTCAAAAATGCTTTTATTTTTTAAAAATCACTTTTCACCGCAATTTAACATTAGACGCGCCAGTGTGCGGCCGAACGATTCTATAGCATAACGGTATATACAAACAATTCACATATGATCACTTTTCAGATTTTAAAATAACGAAAAACAGCTGAAATTTTTAACATTACTACGGAGCTAAATGAAATCGACATTTACAAAATACCGGCGCCTAGTACTGTCTATATTACATAAGTTACAACCATACGGATTGCGTGGTTTCAAAGGTATATTATAGATATTTACGATACAAATGGGTTAAAACGAGTTGCGTAACCACACAAGTATTTTTAGAAATATTTATAATCAACAGCAAAAGCTATCTTACGAGCGGGGATCGAACCCGCACCTCCGGATCACTAGTCCATTGCTCTAACCAATTGCGCTATCGTACCACTGATACGCAATTAGATAGAACTTGTATAATCTCAAACCCACCAGTATCATAACCATTGTTGATCCTGCCAACCCAAATATTCTAGCCTTATGGCGCGCCGTTCCTGACTGCACGTCAAATCTGACATGGCTATTAGTTACCGTCCATATTAGTAAATTTATAATTTTACACTATCCCTGTATAAGTCAAATTTTGAATAGAAGTATTTTATCAGTTTGTTCTTAAACTGAAATATATTTTTAGAAATATTTATAATCAATTTAATTTGGGTTGGCAGAATCAACAATGGTTATGATACTGGTGAGTTTGAATATGTACAAGTCCTAACGAATTGCTTATCAGTGGTAAAGTGCGGGACACGAAAGAAAACCGGGCGGAGTCAATCGGTTTAGGAAGGTCGGCCAAGAAATCTCTTTAAACCAGTGGCGTCCCGTCGTTCTTTGAATAATATGGCAGTCCTTTTTGACTATACGCACTTCAGATAATTAAAAAATGCAACTATGCTTAATGAACCTTTATCTATATTTGTCTGTTTTCTTTCGTGTACCGCACTTCTATATCTCTTTCGTGTTGCAAAAACGGCGAACTTTCGAATTTTAAAATGATTTACCTATAAATATATTTTTTCTTGAGTTCTGTCATTAACGGTTCCCGGGCTACAGCATACATCCACTATTATTGGACCACCTAGTATAATGATACACTATTTACAAGTCCAGATTTTACAAGAGCAGCCAGCATCAGATCCAGTGAACGAGGTTTATCAAAATTTTCATTTATGCAGTTCGACTTTAGGCTACTCGGGTATGCCAAAAGTAACCGTCTGTCCCCGTTTGTCATATTACTTTATACAGGGGCCGTCATTGTGAAGTACTATACAGGGCGTTCCCTAATTGCGTGATGTTAAAAGGGGTGTTTTTATGTCCTAAAAGTCTTAACTTTTGAGATACAGGATCGTAAAGTTTAAAAAGAAAACATTTTTTTTCATCCCAATGCTATTGTAGATAACTGCATGAAATTTGATACACGTCTTCTATGCACTAAGGAGCATACGGATTTACCCAGGTTAATTACATATGCACGCCACTGGTAGAAATTTCAAAAATTGATTGTTAATAAAAAATGCCTTTTTATGCATAAAAGACGTGTATCAAATTTGACACAGTTATTTATCTATAATAGCATCAGAATTAGGATTTTAAAAAAATGTTTTTTAAAACCCTGTATCTCCAAAGTTAAGACTTCTAGGTTCATATCAAACTTTTTTCTTAAAAGGTCCAAGAATCACCCCCCTTTAACATGAGCACGCAATTAGGAAACGCTCTGTATAGTACTTCACACTGACGCCCACTGTACGAAACGGTCACCTTTGGCATACCCGAATAGCCCAAAGTCGAACTGCATAAGTTAAAATTTTGATAAATCTTGTTTACTAGAATCAGTGCTGGCTCCCCTACTATAGCTACATTGATGTGTTAATTTTGGAAAAATATGAGTTCTGTAGTTTTCAAATATTAATTGCAATATTAGATATTTTTTGATACCCGGTATTGAACAGAAAATTAATTATTTTGAAGTAGTTTATTGACAGCTACTTTATGAACAATTTTACAAAATATATGAAAAAAAAAACTAAGCCATTTTTGAGGTTGACGGCTGTGATTCTAATGGTTCGATTCCTTCTAAATCCTCTGAAAATGATGAGGTTTCGTTGTCACTACTTGAAGATCCCAGTGTGATGACTAAATCATCAATAACCGTTTCAATTTTGCCATCTACTTCTCAGTATTTATCTTCAATAGAACGAACATGTTTAACATACGATTTCCAATTTCCAGCCGATATTGAGGCAATCGCTTCTAATGTTATTTTATTTAAATCTTTAATTGAAAGTTCACCGGTGTTGCTCTCTCGAATATATTTTTTTACTCCTGCCCATGCAAGTTCAATTGGATTGAGGTCGCACATGTATGTAGGCAGCCTTAAAGGTGTATGACCGAGGTTACGTTAAAGAACGTCAATTTTATACTTTTTTTCTCTAGGCTTGTTGGCTGATATTACTTTATATAATTGATATTTTCTCCTTGTTGGATCACATAGAAGATTGTTCGATTTAAGCCACGATATCATATGAGCTTTTGTAGAATATTTAGTTGGCACTTTATCTTCTACGTGAGAATGATGCTTATGACATTATCCATTACCACGACTTATTTGGGAGGAATGTTAGGTAGAAGCTTCTCGAGCAACCACTTTTCAAAATTATCTCTATTCATCCGTCCATGATAGTCTCCAGTTGTTAGTCCCGAGCGAAAAACTAAAGCAGCACCTGGAACAAATTCGGCTTCTGAACCAGCATGAACTATAATAAAGCGACTACTAGAGCGGATTTCCTGAACAACAACTGTAACACTTTCACTTTGCCAGCATTTGTTTACTGTCATATCATTATCTACCCAGGTTTCGTCTAGATACACAATATTGCGTCCTTCTTGCCTATATTGTCTTACAGTTGATAGATATTTCACCCGCCAGTGAGAAATATTTGGTCTTTCAATGAGCAATTTTCGTTTATTTTGGCACTTGCGCCAAACAAAACCATTTGATCGTAAAAGCCGATTTAAGGTTTTATACCCGTACGGAATATCTATTTTGTTCTTTACAGCACGAAGTAGGGGTTTGCAGGTCGGAACCTTCTTCAAGTTTATATAAAAATCCTCTATTGTTCGTCGAATTACTTGAAAATCACCATCGTCAATTTTATCTTTGTATGATAATCAGGGTCTTTTTTACCAGGAGATTTTAAAGGTGAAGTAGAACATGAGCGATCATTATGTTCTCTTTGAATTTTTTTTACACTACTTTCCAAAACACCAGTGTAAAATGCAACGCGTTCTGTTCGATTTTGAATTGGAATAGTCAAACTATTTTTTTCAGCTTCTCTAGTACCGGCCTCTATAATGCTCGGAATAACTTCACGTGCACCGCTTCGAATTGTTTTTCCTCTTTTGCTCCCCATCGTTACTTCGAAATAATAATTCAAATTCAACGCAACGCATTTATATAGAAATGAAAACAAATGTTCAGTGTAGAACCTTCTAGCGGCAAGTGCATGGAGACTCTAGGCACATCCAAATTACAAGTGGACCAGTGCGAAATTTACTAAATCCTCGATTAATTTTCCGTACCGCGTAGCTGGCGCACTTTATAGGTGAAGCGGCAAGCTATTACAACAAATAAAATAACATAAATTTTATTTGCGTACACAAATTTTACTTTTCCGCTTGCTTAAGACTATGAACCTTTTTTTAAGGACCGCCCGGTTTTCTTTCGTGTCCCGCCCTTTACGACAGCGCAATTAGATAGAGCAATGGACTAGTGATCCGGAGGTGCCGGTTCGATTCCCGCTCGTACCATAACTTTTGCAGTTGATTATAAATATTTCTAAAAATATATTTCACAGTTTAAAAACAATCTGATAAAATACTTCCACACAAGTATGTTACTAACGATGTATCACACGTGTATCGTACACAATTTTATCTACGTTCGTTTAAAATCTTATCCGAGTTATAATATAATTTACATTTTCGTGAAAAGATTATCAAATATTAAATTACCTTCCTTGTACTTACCATGCCATAGCAAACAAACTACTAAGTTTTTGTAATTTATCACAAAGTTCGGAACGAGTTTCATATATTTTCAACATGAGCGGTTCAGATCTTCCATCCGACATTGAAAAGAAGGCATTGTTAACCTGTTTTAGTGATGTATCCAAAATTCAAAAACCATCCTCTCTTTGGGCATACTTTTTAATGTTGCGGAGTGTGATGTCTATTGGAAAAAATGTGGATACTAAAAAATACTCGCATTTAATTGCGTTTTTAAAAGTCGGAAGAATATAGACCTACAAAATCGAAGATATTAACGAAAAACGATATTGGTGTTTTTCTGCAGGAAGCTGATGATAACAAGTTTTTTTTTTATGGCAAAAGTAGCGCTTATTGTTGGTCTAGCAGGCAAGTAGAAGAGAAGAGCTGACAAACTTACTCTTGGAAAATGTAAAAGATGAAGGTGAGTGTTTTCGATTTGTAATACCATTCACAAAAACAAAAATAGCTCGAGAGTTTTTTGTAACATCAGCAGACATTAAAGGATAGGATGGAAATTGTCCGAAATTATATACAATTATGCCCTAAACACGTTGATCATGGTCATTTCTTCGTGTGCTATAAGAACGGTAAATGTACAAAACTGCCAGTGTAAATAAACACTTTTCCAAGTATTCCTAAGACTATTGCTTTGTTTTTAAAATTATACAATCCAGAACAATATAGCGGCCACTACTTTAGACATATTTAATGCAAGTTAAGTCAACTTCATCAAGTACACCTGGTATTAATTTAAATAACTGGAATAGCTGTTTTAATTTCAATATTAGTAGATATTTACCTAACTAAAATCAGTGCGGTAATGGCTTCTTATCTCACGATCGTAAATAAAGGTTTTTTTAGGATTGGTTTTAAAATTACCCAAGTAGCACATATAATCATATGGGCTAAAATGCTGTGATATTGGCTAATATCCCTGGCTAATTAGCTAAAATGGCTAGCCAAAATAACAGTTGTATTACAGTATAAAGACGGAAATATGGCTAATGTGGGGAATAATAATTTGGCCATAATGGGGTAAAAATTGGCAACTGGCAATTATACGACCATCTCTTTTGATTTTATGGTTGGGTTTATTAGCTACTTTTTGACTTTAAAATCGAATTTTTTTAGCTGAATTCTGACTTGTTTTTTAGCCGAAATTTGAGTAACAGTTTTTTTACGAAATTTACCTAAATAATTTCTCATTTTTTGCCTCTTCTTCATTTATATAATAAATCATCAATTGTTTCAAATTATGTAGAAATAGTATTGACAGAGCCAATCAGTGTAAGAATTTATGAGCCAAGCGGAAATGCTAATCACGGTTTGGTAGGGACAAGAAACACTTGCGAAGGAACTTCTACTGTTAAAAGAATCTAAGATAGGCATGTAAAACACGCGCCCCTTCTTAAAACTAAAAATTTCGATTTCTACAAATATTTGTTTTTATTTTTCAGTTTGGAAATGTATTTTACTAAGAAAATTGATTAAAGGGTTCATGCCGTAAAAAAAAACATGCATGAAAATACGTATTTATAGGTAGAAACAATTTGTTTGTTTAAAGTGGTCAAGTAATGGCTGCTAGGAAATTAGTTTAATATTAATTTCAATCATTGCGGACCATAAAAAGCTTTGGGCTAATTTCACAATGGAAATACCCTCCCAATAATAAAAAAAATATTTGGAAAGGCCTAATACGTACCATTGTCTAATAGCCTAATTAGAACCTTTTATATTGGCAGGTAAACAATTTTATTGTGGGGCGGCTAAAATGGGTCCATTTTACAACGGGAAAATTACCTAGACTGGGTTGTTTACAACAGTAGACATAAAATAAACGTTAAACATCACTCTTCTGTTGAGTTTCGAATTGAGTGGTTCTCTGTGTGTCGATAAGCAAGAGACATTTTGTTATATTGGTGGAGAATATCTGGTGAAATCACAAGCCAGGCCATTTTCCGAAAATGTAAAAAGAGCCTACTTCAAATATTTTGGTGTGTTAACTGGAGATCAAGATAAGCGGTGGGCTCCCCATGTGCGCTGTAGTGTATCATTGGTGCAGTGGATGAAGGGAAAGAGAAAAAGTATGCCTTTTGCAGTTCCAATGGTATGGCGAGAACCCACCAATAATTCTGACGATTGTTATTTTTGCCTGACAAAGACTGAAGGTCACTCCAAAAAGGGAAAGCACAATATAGAATATCCAAATTTGCAATCTGCCATACGACCTGTTCCTCATAATGCAAATTTGCCAGTGCCGATTGCGCCTTTAAATTGACAAACTCATCATCAGGCAGCTCAGAAGAACACCGATCCCACTTTTACCACAGGTCCCAGTTCCGGTGGGCCACATTTGATTGTTCAAAGTGAATTAAATGATTTAGTACGTGATTTGGGGTTATACAAGCAACAGTTAGAACTTCTGGGTTCCCGTCTTAAGGAATGGAAGCTATTGGCCAAAGAAACAAAAATTACGATTTTCAGAAAAAGAAATGCTATATTTTCTGAATTCTACAGTATGGAAAATTCGTTGTGCGCGTATATTGATATAGACAGTTTAATGCAGGAACTTGATATTGAAGATTCTCCCCGTGAGTGGCGCTTATTCATAGACTCATCTAAATATAGCTTAAAAGCTGTGTTATTGCATATTGGAAAATTAAAACCCTCTATGCAATGAAAGAAAATTATGAAAATATGCGCACGATTTTGGATAAAATAAACTACAATAGGTATAAATGGCAGATATGTGGGGACTTAAAAGTTATAGCGATTTTAGTGGGACTTCAGGGGGGATTTACAAAATATTGCTATTTTCTTTGTTTATGGGACAGTCGTGCAATAAATCAGCATTATGTAACAAAAATTTGGCCAGAAAGAAGCGAATTTCAACCGGGAGCTCAAAATGTTAAATTTATACCTCTTGTTGATCCCAAAAATGTCATTTTGCCTCCTCTTCACATTAAAGTTGGGCTGATGAAAAACTTTGTGAAGGCTTTGAATAAAGATGGTGATAAATTTAAATACCTAAGAGAAGTCTTTCCCCAGTTATGTGATGCCAAATTAAAAGAAAGCATTTTTATTGGGCCAAAAATCAGAAAATTGCTGGACGATGTCAATTTTAGGGAAAAGCTTACCAGGCAAGAACTCAGAGTATGCAATTCATTTGTTAATATAGTAAGAGGATTTTTAGGCAACAATATGGATGAAAATTATGAACAATTAGTTAATGAACTCTTAGATGCCTATAAAGCGCTTGATGCCAGAATGTCATTAAAAATTCACTTCCTCCATTCCCATCTATCATTTTTTCGTAAAAATTTGGGAGCTGTTATTGACGAGCAGGGTGAAAGGTTTCACCAAGATATCAGAACAATGGAAATTCGATACCAAGGACGATGGGATCCAGCCATGATGGGTGACTAATGTTGGTTTTTGAAAAGAGAAGATAGGACACCTCATTAACGGAAAAAATAAAGTTTAATTAGTGTTTTAAGTTAATATTTTTCTCGTTTGCTTTTCTCTTAGATGTATGGTAGTTAAGAATTTTCTGAAATCATGTTTTTTATAGATTAGATTATGCTATTCTAATTTGTGATCCCTTGAAATTGGCCACTTTGTAAGCAAATATTTATCAAATGGCAATAATTTTCAAATGTAGCAACATTTGCTAAAAATTTGCCAATAAAAATGCCTACTTGGTTTGCCTTTAGTACATCAAAATGACTAATTTAATTTAAGACGGCGTTTTTCTGTGATATTTGGTGGATTTAATATTTTTAATAGACATTTTGTATGGTAAATAATTTGTATTTCGTTTTTCTAAATATATCTTCAGTTTGGTTAAGTATAGTTTTATAGGTTATGAACGTAAATTTGAAAATGTGGCACATTTTGGTGCTTCCAACAGAACAGACTAGGAAAATGTCACTGTCGTCACGGACAAAACAGATTATTTAGAGAAAATACAACTACTTTGGGCGCCTTTGACATGTTAGATTTGTATCAAAATTGTTAAGAATAAAATAAATTTAAAAAACACCAGAATTTTGAACTAAACATAGTAAGCTAGCACTAATGTTTACACACCCCCTCGATATGCTTCTTGTGATTGATAAAGTGGGATATGTAATAAATCTAACTTCTCATAAATATATATGGAGCCAACTGAAAAAACTTATAGGAAAATCGCCGAAAGGCAGTGAAAAGAAGTTTTATGGCAAGCCTTAGCCTGCTATCGAAATAGCTGTTAAGGGCGATAAAAGAAATTAAAAAGCTATTAGTTATTGCCAAAGTTTAGGACAGGCGACCGCATAGAGCATCTGTCAAGCACTAGGGGTATCCAGATTCCCTGATTATGTGTTTAACGATCCTTGAAAATACTTTTTCCGAAAGTTTTGCTAGGTTGTACACAAGAGATTGTGTCAGATTCCCTCCACATACATGAGGTTCATAACAGGGTAAATCACATTTTTTAAATCCATAGTTAGTTGTGAATTAATGTCATATATATATATATATATATATATATATATATATATATATATATATATATATAGAGTGTTTCTTAATTGAGTGTCAATGTTTAAGGAGGTGATTTTTGGGTCCATTTTAAGAAGAAAACATATGTCCTAAATGGTGTAAATTTTGAGATACAGGGTGTTAAACTTTCAATAATTTCATAATTTTTCGATAATATCTCGAATACCACTCTAGATATTGTAATGAAATTTGGTATAGAGGTACTATGCATCTAGTGGAATTTTTTGATGTAGAACATTTTTTTTAAATTTCCACCAGTGGCGTCCGTACGGAATCCGATCTGCATATTTTCCCAGACATTGATGGTACGCCACTGATTTTTTTTTAAATAAAAATTATTTTTGAAATTCCCATTCATTTTTGATCACTTTGATCTCTTGGTAATTTTGAGTTGAATGCACGGTTTTCGTTTTAAAAAATAAAAACCGTTTCTCTGCAGAGTTTTAACAATATCGCTAATATGACAACCCCAATCTCCAAGGCATGCAAGGAAATTTTTTTTGACTGAAATTCAAGAAATCAAATTTGCTTATGAATAACTAATACCCAAAGATTTCAAAATTATTATTTGAGCTTATAATTTTTTAACACGAAACTCTAAAATACTATTAGTTCATCAATAAAGAAAGATTACTAATAATAATTATTATTGTAGTAGGCTTTGGCTGTCAGAATTAATACTTCTCTTGTAACTTAATTTGACAATTCAGCTTTCAGATTTAGTCGAGTTTAATTAATTTTGTGTTCTAAATATCTGATATATCTGAGAAAAGAAATGGTTGATTTTACCAATGAAGAGTTGGCAGGCATGGATTACATGTATGGTTTGGCTGATGGCAGTTCACCGGAAGCTAGGCGATTATATCAAGAGCGCTTTCATGGTAGAGTCATACCAGATAGGCGAATATTTGCAAATTTACATAGAAGGTTGACTGAAACAGGTACATTCAAGCCAAATAATCAATTAAAAGGGGCCCATCGGACTGTAAGAACTCCAGAAATTGAAGAGGCAGTATTAAATTCCATAGATGAAAATCCTGAACTGAGTACTAGGAAAATTGAAATTAACCTAAATATTTCGCACATCCTAGTTTGGAGATTTCTACATGATTTTTTTTATACCCATATCACATTCAACGAGTTCAAGCCTTACTTCCCCGAGATCTTCCTTTCCGAGTTAATTTTTGTGAATGGTTTTTGGAAAAAGTTGCGGGTAATCCCTTATTTGGTCGCGAAATAATGTTCACAGATGAAGCGAACTTCTCCAGGAACGCTATCAGAAACTTCCACAATGATCATATCTGGGCCGACGAGAACCCCCATGCCATTGTAGAACATCATCATCAAGAGCAATTCTCTGTAAATGTTTGGGCTGGCATTACCGAAAATCACCTAATTGGACCTTTTTTCCTCCCAGAAAGACTAAATGGCCATAATTATCGCCGGTTTCTTGAGAACGATTTGCCGATATTGTTAGAAGATATACCAATTCTGATTAGAAACAGAATGTGGTTCATACACGATGGCGCGCCCGCTCACTTTAGTATTGAAGCCAGAGAATATCTGAACCGCACATTTAACAACAGATGGGTAGGTCGTGGCGGACCCCAACCATGGCCCCCTAGGTCCCCAGACCTAAATAGTTTGGATTTTTTTCTATGGGGATATCTTAAATCTTTAGTTTACCGCACCCCAGTAAACACTGTAGAGGAGCTGAAGGATCGTATAAGAGATTCTTGCGATATTATCAGAAACACCGAGGGTATCCTTCAAAGAGTTCGCGACAACATGAGGAAAAGGGCTGAAGCGTGTATTGTCCAAGGTGGTGGGCATTTTCAACAATTTATCTAATTTTTTTCTTCTATTTTGTTTCACAAAGTGTGCTGTCAATTTGTTAAAACCTAATCATTTTGGTTGAAATTATTAATTATGTACCTAGTTGTATTAGTATAGTTTTGTAAATAACTTGTTATTGTTGAAGAATGTCATATTATTTTAATAAAATTTATAAAAAGTATTTATGAAGGAACAGACTTCTGAAAAACATTGACACGGTGGTCCTAGATTGGTGGCTGAAGACTACATAGTATTATCTACAAATATCTCTCACTAAGATAAAGCGATTTCTGATTTTAATAAGAATGGACATAGTAATTACTTTCACGCCACTGCTTTTCTAAAATAAAGCATTTTTATTGATTCATTTGTTTGTTTATGAAAACTTTTGGTATTTTTTTTCGACAAGATTTGATTTTTGGAGTTTAATACAATAATATTCCTCTGCATGCATGGTGATATCCGTCTTATGACCAGCATTGTTTGGACCATGCAGAGAAACGGTTTTTATTTTTTAAAACGAAAACCGTGCGTCCAACACAAAATTACCAAGGGATCAAACTTGCCCAGAAATGAATGGGAATTTCAAAAATAATTTTTATATAAAAAAAAATCATTGGCGTACTATCAATGTCTGGGAAAATATGCAGGTCGGATTCCGTACGGACGTCACTGGTGGAAATTAAAAAAATGTTCTTTATCAAAAAATTTCACTAGATGCATAGTACCCCTATACCACATTTCATTACAATATCTAGAGTGGTATTCGAGATATTATCGAAAAATTATGAAATTATTGAAAGTTTAACACCCTGTATCTCAAAATTTACACCGTTTAAGACATATGTTTATATGAAGTTTTCTTCTTAAAATGAAACCAAAAATCACCTCCTTAAATATTGACACTCAATTAAGAAATACCCTGTATATATATATATATATTTATATATATATATATATATATATATATATATATATATATATATATATATATATATATATATATATATACGCACTAGTGCGGAACATTTTCTGCACGTAATATTTCAAAATTAATTATTTATTAATTTATTATTTAACCGTCTTTGGTACATATCTCAGAGTGTGTAGCAGGTTTAAAGCATTTCGTTTTGCTTAGCTACCAGGTTTCCAGGTTACTAAGGATGCTTAAAGGCAATTGTTAAAACTCAACAAACTGACATTTCGTCATATTTATTTGCTTTTATAAGTGCGTATATTCCGTAATTTTGCATTATTACAATGAATTTAAGTTAATTTGACAATCTAGCCATGCAAGACGGGGTTCCAGAATATATTATGAACGCCGCAGAAGAAGTAGATTTAGATTTGCTTCCAGGAAAATCCAAAGCCAGATACATTCAGGAATACAAGTTCATCAAATTCTGCAAGAAAATCAACAATATTAGTAAAGAAGGGGTGCTTGTAGTTTACTTTCAATAATTTTCAACCCTCTACAATGCGGTCCAAGTACTCAATGTACTCAAAAACGTCGATGTTAGCAGGCATTTTAAATTGATTGCTTATTTAAAAAAGAAAAGAGGTTTTAGAGCAAAAAAGTTTAAAATTTGAACATGTTGAAAAATTTTTAAGCATTGCGCCTGACGATACTTATTTACTAATCAAATTGGAATCGCTGGAGCCTGCAGGCGTGACTAATTAACTCTTCTGTTATGTGAAAACGTAGTTGAACAAGAAGATTTGTTTCTGGTGAAAATACCAGATATATACCAGATACTCCCCAGAGTAGAAGCTTTGTTATAACTGAAGAAAAAAATCTTAATTTAATCAAGAAGTACATATCTCTGCGTTCCAAAAGTACACCGCGTCAAAGGTTGGCATTAATAAGTTTGGTAAGATGTCATCGGACGTGGCTGCTTTTTTGAAACTTCCAAAGCCAGAGACCTTTACTGGATACTATTATAGATACTCTTCGGCTACTATGTTGGCCGACGCTGTAGTGGATATTGCTAATTTGAAACGGCTCGGGGGATGGCAATCGATAAAAGTTGCAGAATCATATCTGGACGAATCCATGGAGGACCAAAAACGCATCGCCAACCAAATTCTGTGTTCTACAGGAGAAAATTCCAATGAAAATTCTCCTCCGCCTTCGCCATAGTCTTCTACAAGTTTCGCGTATGAAATTGATAGTATTGCTGACAATAATGGATCAGTGTTAACATTATTGCCAGCACCAAAAAGGCTAACCATCAAAATGCTCCCAATTTAGTTAATAATGCCTACAATTGTCAATTTTCGGTTACCTACCATGTTAATTACAACAAAGAATTTTTTTTTAAACGGTTTTCTATAGCTCTATGTAGTTACCACCTTTTTCCAAATAATTGATGAAAAAATATAACAGTTTGTTTGTTATAGTTTAATAAAAACTATTAAATCACTACGAATTATGTAATTATTCCCGCACGTCTGTAGAAAAACTATTGTACCTAACACTTGCGGAAAATGTTTTTTCTGCACTCGGCTTCTTCACCAAACCGAATTTTTTTATGTACATTTTGATCTTAGATTCTTATGCAGCATCATCAAGAATCCCTCCATACCAAATTTTAACAAAATATTTCATTGGCTTTCAGAGATACGAGCTCTCAATAAATGCATTTTTTTACGTTTCAAAAGTAGTGACACTACTTGCAAAAACTATTTATACGCATCTAAAATGCACAAATTTATAATTTTCGAAATCCTATTGTAATCCGACTTTTTATTGGCCTTATATACTAAAATATTGGAAGCTTCGTATACATTTTACATCTATTTTATCGTTATTGTCGTTATAGTAAATAACTTATCCTTGGTTCATCCCATCAAAACAGAGTTTTGGGTCGTTTTAAGCATCGTTAGTCACATAATCAGATGTTCCTTATATTCGATACGGATATTTGTCTCTACCATTACCTATAAATGATATCCTTACAGTTTTCTTTATGGTCTATTAGGATAAAAGTTTAGATATTGTTAAAATATATTCGGGTTTATATTTTATTCTGTCAGTACAATTGATTATGAGAGTTTATTTAATTATAATTAAGGACACTACAGAACTATGCTGCACAAAACATCCACTTTAAACATGTATACAGGGTGTTACAGAATGTTGTGAGGAGAATTTAAAGTCACATTCTACATAAATATAGGTTTGAAAATGCTGCGTTTTCATGATACGAGGTGTTTAAAGTTTTCCGTTTTTAATAGTTTATTTCACATTTATCGAAAACTCGTTGAGATATTGAAACGAGTTTTGGTACACGCAAATGTATTATTAACGATAACATTCACATGTACACAACTGTTTTCTAAAATATTTACATCAGTAACGTTCGTGCTGGAAAGTATTTATGTTTAGCGAAAAAAACTATACGTCACTGGTTTTGTCGTGAAATCGTATCTCTTTAACATAAAAACGCACTATGAAAGGTTCAAAGATACAAAAATCTCAATATAAAAAACTTTTAGTCCCATTCTTAAACGCAAAAAACAATTTACAATAATGGAATAAGGCCATAAGCCAATGTTGTCCGTAAAATCTCAAAGTAAAACTTTAAAAATTAGTCTAATAACGTAGTAGTCGCCGAGAACCACTTTTCCTATCCTTTTACTTGATGAAAATGACCCTTTTGAATTGCCTAACCTGCTGGTCAGCCGACGACGCTGTCATCAGCGTCAAATTTTTAGTGATAGTTCTTTAGAAATAAATCAGAACTTGATAGGAACTTCAACTGAGTTTAAAACTTTTAATCACACCACCAATATTGAGTGGTAAAGTGCGGGACACGAAAGAAAACCGGGCGGAGTCAATCGGTTTAGCCCGGCCAAGAAATCTCTTTAAACCAGTGGTGTCCCGTCGTTCTTTAAATAATATGGCACTCCTTTTTGATTAAAGGCACTTCAGATAATTAAAAAATGAAACTATGCTTAATGAACCTTTATCTATATTTGTCTGTTTTCTTTCGTGTACCGCACTTCTATATCTCTTTTGTGTTGCAAAAACGGCGAACTTTCGAATTTTAAAATGATTTAATTTTGATTTTTCTTGATCGATTTACCTATAAATATATTTTTTCTTGAGTTCTGTTATTAACGCTTCCCGGGCTACTGCCTACGTCCACTATTATTGGACCACCCATTATAGTGATACACGATTTACAAGGGCAGCCAGTATTAGATCCAGTGAACGAGATTTATAAAAATTTTAATTTATGAAGTTCGACTTTGGGCTACTCGGGTATGCCAAAAGTGGCCGTCTGTCTCCGTTTGTCATATTACTTTATACAGGGGCTGTCATTGTGAAGTACTATACAGGGCGTTTCCCAATTGCGTGCTGATGTTAAAGGGGGTGTTTTTATGTCCTAAAAGTCTTAACTTTTGAGATACAGGATGGTAAAGTTTAAAAAGAAAATCTTTTATTTCATCCCAATTCTGATGCTATTGTAGATAACTGCAATTAATTTGATACACGTCTTCTATGCATTAAGGAGCATACGGATTTACCCAGGGTAATTACATATGCACGTCACCGGTAGAAATTTCAAAAATTGATTGTTAATAAAAAATGCCCTTTTATACATAAAAGACGTGTATCAAATTTCACACAGTTATTTATCTATAATAGCATCAGAATTAGGATTTTAAAAAAATGTTTTTTTAAAACCCTGTATCTCCAAAGCGAACTTTTTTCTTAAAAAGTATAGTACTTCACAATGATGCCCCCTGTACGAAGTAATATGAGAGACGGAGATAAACGTCACTTTTGGCATACCCGAATAGCCCAAAGTCGAACTGCATAAGTTAAAATTTTGATAAATCTTGTTCACTGGAATCAGTGCTGGTTCCCCTACTATAACTACATTGATGTGTTAATTTTGGAAACATATGAGTTCTGTAGTTTTTCAAATATTAATTAAAATATTAGTTATTTTTTGATGTCCGGTATTGAACAGAAAATTAATTATTTTGAAGCAGTTTATTGACAGCTACTGTATGAACAATTTTACAAAATATATGAAAAAAAAACTAAGCCATTTTTGAGGTTGACGGCTGTGATTCTAATGGTTCGATTCCTTCTAAATCGTTGTCTGAAAATGGTGAGGTTTCATCGTCACTACTTGAACATCCCAGTGTGATAACTAAATCATCCATAACCGTTTCAATTTTGCCATCTACTTCCCAGTATTTATCTTTAATAGAACGAACATGTTTAACCTACGATTTCCAATTTTCAGCCGATATTGAGTCAATCGCCTCTAATGTCATTTTATTTAAATTTTTAATTGAAAGTTTACCGGTGTTGCGCTCTCGAATATATTTTTTTACTCCTGCCCATGCAAGTTCAATTGTGTTGAGGTCGCACATGTATGGTGGCAGCCTTAAAGGTGTATGACCGAGGTTACGTAAAAGACCGTCAATTTTATACTTTTTTTTCTTTAGGCTTGTTGGCTGATATTACTTCATATAATTGATATTTTCTCCGTGTTGGATCACATACAAGATTGTGCGATTTAAGCTACGATATCATATGAGCTTTTGTAGAGTATTTAGTTGGCACTTTATCTTCTACGTGAGAATGATAAGACGCATTATCCATTACCACGACTGATTTGGGAAGAATGTTAGGTAGAAGCTTCTCGACCAACCACTTTTTAAAATTATCTCTATTCATCTGTCCATGATAATCTCCAGTTGTTAGTCCCGAGCGAAAAACTAAAGCACCTGGAACAAATCCGGCTTCTGAACTAGCATGAACTATAATAAAGCGACTAGTAGAGAGGATTCTCTGAGCAACACCTATAACACTTTCACTTTGCCAGCATTTGTTCACTATCATATCATTATCTACCCAGGTTTTGTCTAGATACACAATACTGCGTCCTTCTTGTGTATTAAATTAACAGTGTATTAAATTAAAAAGCTGGAAAAGTTTTCCCTGGGCCTCGCATATTTCTTCTAACTGTTTGGAAAATTTAAGGTCATTGGCGTATTGTTTCAGAATTTTTGGTAGCGCGTTCCACTAATGTGGCTTCATTCACTAGATGCTCCCACAGGTACAGAATCGCAGGGACTTAAGTCAGGTGATCGGGGTGGCCAGGAAATAGGCCCGCCCCGACCAATCCAATTTCTTTGCAATGAAATGTTTAAATAATCTCTTACAATGCGTCTAAAATGAGCTGGCGCTCCTTCGTGCATAAACCATGAATGTTGCCTAATATTAAGAGGAATAGCTTCTAAAATGTTAGGTAAATTTTTCTGTAAAAAATGCCGGTATGTTTGTCCGTCTAATCTTCTGGGTAACTCAAAATTATTCCTAAATTTGGCAAGAAACAATTCAATCAACAAAAATTATTGCATTGGATAACGTTTTTTACCAAATTTCGATAAATATCTAACATTCCAGAGTGGCGTAAAATGACTCGATAGCTAGCTGAATTACTTTCTCACATTTTCATTACAAAATTCCAATAATTGAATTTAAAAGAAAATATTTTTTTATATTCTTTATGTTTTCAGTTTTATTAAACATTTCTTGGTTATTGTTTATTTTTTTATAATTATTTTAGATTTTTATATTTTTTTTAATGTATATATTTTAATGTTTGATCAAGGTTTTATTACAATTAAAACCCTTTACTTATTTTAAAATTATTTTATTAAGTCGCAAAATGGGATTTTTATCAACATTTTAGCAATATTGTAAAATTTTAGGTCAATTGGTGCCGCAGTTTTTGAGACAAAATTAGGAAACCACGTCTTTAGGTATACATGCTTTTGCTACTAATAACAATATTTTTATATGTCGAAAACAAGTTGTGTTACGTTGTGTTACTTTTTAACCATATAAATGCAATCTCCTCCTATAAACGTAACTGTATCTCCGTAATTTTCTCGATAGGATTAAAAACCGAAAAAATCTACATTTTATATTGCATTTCTGTATATAGATTGGACCAGTGGCGGCTATTTAGGTGAAGTAGGTGAAGGAAAAATAAACAAGCAAACATCTAACTATATTTATTATATATCACTTAAAATTTTAGTTTTTACATTCATTTATTTACCTAATTGGTAAAAAATATACTGTACATCTCAGCATGTCTTCAAAATTTTCAATCGAACTTTATTATAACAACTATAACAGTGGCGCAAACCGCTTTGACTTTGCTGGAGGTGCTATGTTTAGTTTACGATTTTCCTACTATGTTGCCATGACAACGCGTATCCGATGACGTCAAGCCCAGCACCAAGCAACGCTCTCGGTCAATTTCAGGCGCAGTACACTACACCCACGTGTCGTTCAGTTTGCGGTGGTTGTTTACTTCTATTTTCGCCGATTTCGCTGCAACCGGTGAGTTCATTTGCAGTTAACTTGACTGTTTTGTGTTATATTTATTTATGATGTTGTTTACAACTTCAAATTCGAAGTTAGTAAATGTGACTGTTCAAGACTGGAATACATTAAAAGACGTCTTTAAATTTATTATAAACTGTGACAAATCTGATGAAAAATCAATCTGCCTTGCGAAGGGATTTTTAGGTGAGATGAACGATTTTGAATTCACGTTTCTGGCATTAGTGTTTAATGACATTTTCTCAATCACGGATATACTATTTGACGTTCTTCAAAAAAAATCGCTTGACATTCCAAAAAAAAAACGCTGTCGTGTGGCGCTCTGTAAAAAAAAATGAACATTTTTTTGATACCATGTTTGATAAAGCAAATTCTATTACAGAAATAAATCATTACAAACCTGAGCTTGCTAAGCTTTCACCTGAAGAAATTAGGGCTAAGTATAGAATCCTTTTTTATGAAATATTGGACCATATTTTAATAGAAATGACACTAACATTTCAAGACTGTGAAAAACTGGCATTTTCATGTTTGGCAGGTTCTGCTAAATTTTCCGGATATAGTTTAAATTTTCCGACTGGCCCGTTTGAAAATTTGTTACAGTTATATGGGGAAATATTTTCAAAAAGTCAACGACTTTATTTTTGTCAATGAGAGTAGTTGGAATATATCGCTGCGAGATCAAGTGAAAAAAATTAATAAGAATAAATATATTTTACCGAAGCATATAAATTGTTTTCCCATAATTTTGACAATACTGTCGACAAGTGCTTCAGTGGAAAAAAGTTTTTCTTGCATCAAATGTATAAAAACTTATTTAAGAAATACAATAACTCAAGAAAGACTTATTTCTCTTGGCAATATTTCAATTCAAAAGGAATTTCTGGAGGAGATTATGGCAATTCATCCATTTTGTTATGAGGAAGTTATAAATAAACTTGCTGCTATGAAGGAAGGAGAATTGATTTAGTATACAAAATTTAGGTAAGTCGTAAAAAATATTCTACCCCCTATACATATAAAAAAATTATGGAAAAAAATTATTGCGATATTTTCTTGCTTCATTTGCACTTCACTTACTTTTTCACCCGCGAGCCGCCACTGGATTGGACTGGTCTATGTATCCTTAAGGCCGGCTTTTACAAGTTCAGTTTAACGTCTACCTGAAACTTAAGCTGGTAGATGATGTCCTGGTATTGGTCAATTCCAAAGTTCAAGCGTCAAATTCACCACCTGTCGGTGGGATCGGTTAGTAGAATCTCCCTACTATTTTAATGTCAGATCTAACCACTATTCCGGGATCTTGCGTCGGAATTGGGTCCAGCCGATCTAATCCATAAATGAAAAAAATAAAACGTTTGCGCACTTAAGGATTAAAGCCAAAATAAATAATATCTAATGCCGTTTCTAAAAACAAAAAATAAAAAAACTATAAATATTTAAAAATTTACTAAAAATTTTAAACTGGAAAATTCCTTACTAAAAAACAAGCTAATACATTTTGAAGTTCATAATAAAACCAGCATACCACTAAATATCTGTAATTAAATATGACTACATCCCTTCTTTTTTCTTTTTAATGTTGCCGCAACCAAAGAACCTTCTATCACTGTTCTAATAAATACTATTTTCTGTTGCAATGTGCAGGTAATCATTGCACTAAACGAAAACTAAAGACAGCTGTCTAGTTTACTCCAATAAAGTTTCATTACGCTGTTATTTTCTTATTCTACGGACCTGACATAAAATGTACGAACTTCAAAACACAAACAAAAGGAAGAGGCATAAAACGGCAGTGTTCCTTTTTATCTTAACTGCTATGGTCAGTGCCTTTTGTTTAAATTGCAGAAGGTTGCTAAGAAAAAAGTTGCATTGAATATTGATTACTGTCCCCAGGACGTATTATGATGTGTTTTATTTAATTATAGTTACATTAAAATTTTATGACACAATTCTAATAAATCTGTACTTTTTTGTGCTCTGTTCGTCAAAATGTAAAATTTTAATTCTTATTTTATAACCGTAAATGAAATAAAATAAAGTTATTCCAAATCATTTAGAGCAAAGTTAATACTGTAAAATGGAATCATTACAATAAACCGTGACTAATTTTATTTCTTTGCATTTCATATTCATTAAATACATTTATATTTTTGTATAAAATTTTAGATCTAAAACTCATAGACAATATTATTGAAGGTATTTAGGGGTCACATAATATATATCGTTTTTTAATTTATAAACTCTTTACTTTCATCAGAGTAATTTTAAAATTAAACTTATAATCCAAAGAAAGCTTATATAAACGCAAATTATTGCTAATTTAAGAATATATTAAAAAGTTGCGATTCTATTGCAGTATAAACCATAATTGCTTTTTCTAACTCTACTTACACATTCTGTCGGCCCACTGGACAGTACCAAATGAAAATGTTGCAACTGTTTTGAAACCGATAACAAGATTTTATTTTAAATCTTACCATATCACGGTAATAAATTTCTTGAATAATTCTTTCTTATAGGGTATCCTGAAGTCTCATTACACCAAAATTTTCAGACCTTCATTTTGTAGCCAATCAAGTACATTCACAACCGTTTCCTCCTGAGGTACCCTGGAGGGAATTACTCGTCAAAATATCATTCATCAAATGGTGACACACCCATGAAAAAGACAAAAGTTATGGATCAGTCAGCTTGCACATATACGGCCATCAAAACAATCATGTCAAACTTCGAGAAGACGCATTGAAATACCTGCAACAAAAATGGTCGAAACTTCAGATATTTTTGATATTTCACAACGAAGACTTAAGGACTTCAATAACTATTATAAGTTCATGAGCAAAACCATTACATACGAAACGAGCCTAGAGATATTTGTTCTCTCGGAAACCCAGAAGCACATCTTCCATACCTTGTCAAAACCAAGAACAACAAGAACAAAACAGATGTGCGTCAAAGAGAGACCAACAATAATAGGCAAATAAACACACAATAAAATGATCTACCTTCTAGTAACAGGCGACCCAATGTCGCGGCATGATGAGCTTCTAACACATAATATCAACCCAAACAACAGATCATTATTAAAAGAAGCATCGGGCGAGTGGTGTAACGGTCGAGGACGTCGCGGGAAAAGACAGCTCGACCGAACCGATCACGACCAAGCAAGAAAAAGAGACCCACCAAAAGTGTTTTGCCGGCTAAGGTGGCACCCATCAAGGCAAGAAAGGCAGGGCAATGCATGAGCCCCATTACCGAATCGAGGAAGCCGCTCATGCACTGCCAAAATGGATACACAAATACATATGACACAGTTGCTAGCCAAACACAACCACTTGACCCCATTACAACAGCGGATATATCGCAACGACTACCTACAACTACCAAGGCAGGTAAACCAAGGAAGAGGTTAAAATGAACAGACGAAATGAATCAAACGGTGATGCATTCCTACTCCCCCGCTACCAAACTTGAGACAATTTCATCAGTATACGGATATAAACTGCATACACTTTTTATAGCACAATATCCAGGATACAAATCACTTGTCACAGAACATAGAGCAATAGATCAAAAAAGAGTCATCACTAAGACCAGTAAGCTCACACTACTCGCATTGCAAAACATCAAAACTATGGTAGCTGCTGAACTAAATATTCACCAACCAAACATTGAGGACAGTGGGGCAGATGCCGAACCTATCCCACATACAAACCAGCCCAACTTTGCGCAAGAGGATCTGCAACCTCACTCAATGCTCAGTAGGGTCAAAGAACAACCCACGACAGATGACAAGCACCACACAGCGCGCAGGACAAGTGAATCGTTCGCCCAAAGCGTCATACACACAGCTACTCCTCGGACCGTCTCTCACACGAGCAATCAAAGTAGAAATGAAGTCACATCTAAACAAACGGTGAGGCTCCGATCCTACAACAAGAGATCGTATTCCTCATGTAATCTTCAAACGGGACACACATAAAATCCTAAAGACCATCAACGAACACATAATTCCCGAGTACATAACGAATGCGAGCACAATTGAGGACATTCATACAGTTATCCACGTACCAGCTATAACCACGATAATACAGAACATTCAAAAACTCCCGCCACGACACAGAAAAACCAACATCATAAAACCAAAATTCAAATGGCAGATCTACACAAAGTGTAGAGAAAATCAAATCTACATCTCCTGATCACAGGCTTACGAAGACCTTGACACTCTGAAGCAAAAATTATCCGTGTATACCGCAAGACTACGAAGATACAAATAGTCAAATGAAAAAAAGGACACTAACAACCTGTTTCGAAGAAGCAAAAAACAGTTCTACTAAGAAACCTTGAGCAATGAGGAGGTAAGAGTAATAGAACCACCGACCCAACAAGAAATCATAGAATACTGAAAAAGCATTTGGTCAGAACCGAAACTACACAATAATAACGCTTCATGGATTAAAACGGAAGAAGACAGACACCAGTGCTTGGAGGAATAAGAGGACTTTGCAATGACAAGAAGTTGCAGAAACAATCAAATACACACATAACTGGAGATATCCTGGAATAGATAACATTCATAACTTCTGGTACAAACTCGCCAAATGAATGAAATTGTTTTAAAACCTAGCACACTCCATAGTTTTCCCACCCAAGAAATAACACACCTTAAACACAAAAACTCAGACACTAAGAACCCGACAAATTATCGACCTATTACGTGCCTTCCAACCCTATGTAAGATCATCACAGCCACAATTACCAGGAAAATAGAACAACATCTAGCACACAAAAACGTTCTAACGGAAAAGCAAAAAGGGTGCAGGAAAAACAGCCAAGGATGCAAGGAGCAGCTAATTATAGACAGCGTCATCATGGTACAAACCAGGAAAAATCATAGAAACCTTTACACTGGTTACATAGATTATAAAAAAGCCTTTGATTCGATACCCTACAGTTGGCTAACCAGAGTGCTTGAATTAGACAAAGTCAATCAAAACCTCAGGCAATTTCTTACGCAAATTATGAGTACGCGGAAAACTAAAATCAATCTGAGAACACAAAAAAAAACACATCGAAATAGAAGACATCTACGTCAGACGAGGTATATTCCAGGGAGATTCACTCAGCGCTTTGTGATTCTGCCTCTGTCTCAATCCACTCTCAAACACACTGAATAACACAAACTTCGGATTCCACATTAAACAACAAAAAAATAACCTACATAAAATAAACCATCTCTTGTACATGGATGACATAAAATTATACGCAAGCACAAAGGCACAGCTAAAGGAACTCCTTAAAATCACAGAAACGTTTACTCTGGACATCAACATGGAATTTGGTATAATAAGGTCGTTCATCAAGCATTAGCCACAACATACAAACTAACGGACAACACAGACCATTACTACCATTATACACCAACATCCATACTTGAAAACGAAGACTACAAGCTCTACTGGGACATTGACATCCACACAGATAAAGCAATCCCCGCAAACAGACTCGATATCACCTTTCAATCCAAAAAGGAAAAGATCACTTATTTAATTGACATGGCTGTCTCCAACGACGAGAACATCCCAGCGAAAGATAGTGAGAAGATCGCCAAATGCACCGACTTGGCAAGGGAAATAAAAAGGCTGTGGAAACAAGAAAGAATCCTCATTGTTCCTCTCGTCATATCAGTAACAGGCCTCACCCTAACAACGTTTACACCTCATTTAGCTCAAATAGGACTTCCTAATACAGGCATTCACAGGAACATCCAGAAATCGGTCATTTCGAAAACATGTAGCATCGTTAGATCATTTCTTAATACACAACAGTTGTTTTTTTTACTGACTTGGTTTCCGTCAGTATAATATACAACTACAGGAATACGCAGAAAATCCTGCAATAATTCCGGTGGGTTTCGGCTATATTCACTTCACAAATAAAACTATACCATTTTCTCGAATATCCCATAATATAAAAAAAATAAAATAAAAGTTTAGTTCTGATAATAATAGCTAATGTAGATAATCATCATTACGTACAGGTCACACGAGTTTCCAAGCTAAATCTATTTTTTTTTCTTTGAGGTGTCCCGTGAAACACAAGTTGGTATTTTAGTAACAGATCATTGATGACAGGAAGGCTACACTATAGTTCTGGCCAGACTTAGGGACACCAACCCTGACATATACAATCCTCAAGTTGATAGCAAAGTGTTTGATATGCAAATTTTAAGGCACTACCACGCCGACGGTCCTAGTAATGGTATAGTAGTTATCACGGATATGAAAGGCAGCGTATTCAGCCATCTTACCAAACTAAACTTGGCTTAATTCAAAAAAATTCCTGGTTTACTTAGAGGTATTTAATTTTATTAATAATTTACAGGGTTTAAGAAAATCATTTTGATGTGAATAATTTTTTAAAGCAAAATATTTTGGTCGCCTCCTAGCTGATAATTATTTTTTTACAAAGGGATCTTAATAATTAAGAAATAATGGTTCTTAGGATTAGACCGTGTCAGACTGGAATTACAATCCGATGTTTTGCTCTCTATTTCACGAGGCATCTTCAGGGATCTTTACTCCACGAGATCTGAGCACTGTATGAGATCGGAGAGAATCAAGCGGGCGCCGACTTGTGCTCGCCGAACCTCGGCCCTCTGTTTAGATCGGTTTCCACGTGTGATGTAGACCGTAACCCGTACCTCTATTGATTTTTTTTGGATACATTAGGATATTTGGTGTATATAAAATCGACGCATACAGATAGACACTGAAATGCAAATTCCCATCACCATCCAGCACAAAACAAATCGGTTATTAATTCACTAGTATTTAGAGCTATTTCGATTTCTGATCAAGAATCAAACATCGGAAACATCGAAAAAAAATTCCTTCTTCCATCCAGTGTTCAGTTATGCATAAAACATCAACATCCTTGTCAGCAATAAATGATTCTAGTTCACCAATTTTGTTACGAAGTGATCGTACATTAATGTGCAAGACTTTTATTGAGAGCTCTGAGCACTGTTCTATCACTTTCCCGCAGCTCTGGATATTCAGAAAATGGTTTATTGTCACCTTTTGTGGCCAGAGATCAGGACAGAAATACTTTGATCTCTGTTCTAGCAGTAGAGTGATTTTAAAAGAACTGCGATATTTTCCCTCTTCGTTTTTAGTTTTTCGCACTTACAATGTTCCTTTAATCTGTGGTGTTCGTTTGTTTATTCCTAAAAAAGAAATCTTGGAGGTTCAAACATCATCTTACAACTACTCCATTTAAAGTCAGTTTCTATCGTCATAAAAATAAAAGCTGTAAGGGAGGGCGCAAAATATAAGGAGACCTGCATGTCAAATTTTTGAAGCTAAAGAGGACAATGAGTAAGCAAAATGTGTACTGGACGCCGGATAATACCGCTAATAAGAGGATATATCCGACAAAAAGATTCGTCTTTTGGCAAGAGCCAGAAATAGCCTTTAATTAAATGCCAGCTTTGTTCCTAAAATATACATATTATACTTTAAAATTTAAGTATTAAATTTATATCGAACAATCCGGTTTTCGTCTTTCTTTAAAACAAAGCTCGAATTTAATATGCTTTGTTCTTCTGATTGTGTTGAAATCGTCGTGAAACCTTTAAGTTTTATGCTAATACTGAAACTAATAAAATATTGAAGGTCTTATTACCTTTATTTTACTGTCTGACAATATAATGAATTTATAAAATTGCCTCTAATCACTTTCTATTTGGTTTCATTTATTCTTTCCTTTATACAGCATAACATGCGGAAAAATTAATATAGATTAAATAAAACAACATAACTTCTTATTTGAACACTAGTTGTAGTATGACCCTAAATATTATTATTTTTTAATTTACAATGACTACAACTGTGATACGTGATACTTTAAACGGGAAAAAATGTGTAATATAGGAAAATAGATAAGTTTCCATTTCAAATAAGTCCGAAAATGAAATCAAGGTACAGTGTGTTAAAATTCCATAAAAAAAAGTTTTTTATCATATCTTTTATATTACTCTAGATATTTTCATCCAATTTGTTGTACAGGGTCTTTGATTATATTTACGTGGCTATCTGTAGCCTTTATTTTCAAAAATAGAAAAAAAATTTTTATACAAAAATTGTAATTTTTTTCCCATATTCTATTTTGAGAATATTCAATGAAATAATTACTCGTCGGCAAGAGTGGGGTAAACATAACCTATATTTTTTTAAATGGAACACCCTGTATATTATACGATAAAACGAAAGACCTTTTTTTTCTGATTTCAAATATATATATATATATACATATATATATATATATATATATATATATATATATATATATATATATATATATATATTATTATTATTTTTTTCATTATTCGTACACAAAACTAATACATACATATATATATATATATATATATATATATATATATATATATATATATATATATATATATATATATATATATATATATATATATATATATATATATATATATATATATATATATATATATATATATATATATATATATATATATATATATATATATATATATATATATATATATATATATATATATATATATATATATATATATATATATATATATATATATATATATATATATATATATATATATATATATATATATATATATATATATATATATATATATATATATATATATATATATATATATATATATATATATATATATATATATATATATATATATATATATATATATATGACAGTATGTTCTCATTCCACATACACCAACGTCGTAACAAGAAAATGATCCTTTATAGTGACAAGGAAAACCATAGAAACAATAAAATGTTTGGGCTCATAAATTTGACGTCTTAATATCGTGAAAAGTTGACGTTTCTTACTATTGAAAATAATACATAATATTTGTTGCTTTCTTGCTGATATGGGCTATTCAGAAGAACAAAAACTCGCTATTGTCCAGTTTTATTATGCTAATAATAATAACGCGAGGATAGTGCAAAGGAAATATCAATTATTATATCCTCAACAATGGGTACCATTCCTAGACACCATTAAATACACAGTAAAGAAGTTTAGCGAGAGGAAAAACTTAATAAGAAAGAAAGGAACTGTAGCGCGAGATGAAAACGAAGATTTAAATAAACTACTTTTTTTTCAAGGTAATACTCCTTACTCTTTTTCTATTGGATTAGCACTATTTAAGTTTATTATAATTTTAGAAAATCCTGAAGGATCAATCTCGGATGCGGCAGCTGAACTAAATAAAAGAGATTACAAAATTTATTCGACCTTAAAATTTTACAAGTTTCATCCTTTTAAATATATGCCTGTCCAGAATCTTTCCGAGCAGAACATAAGGGACCCATTGGCGTATGCTTTGGAAATGGATGGGCTTCTGCAGCAGAATCCAGAGTTTTTCAGTAATATCCTGTTCACCGACGAGTCTTCCTTCACTACAGCAGGAATGTTTAATAGGAAGAACAAACATTATTGGTCTAGAGAAAACCCTTACCAAATTCAGGCGGTTAAGATTCAGGGGCGTAGGTCTTTGAGTGTTTGGTGTGGGATACACCGAAACAAAATCATTGGTCCAATATTTTTGAATGAAAATTTAAACGGGGAGCGATATGTCAATCTTCTTCAGAACCAAATTGAAAATCTCTTGGAGGATCTACCAATTGGCCAATATAACCGCCTTATTTCGCAACAAGACGGCGCTCCACCTCATAATATCATGCCTGTCACAAATTATCTAAACAACCGTTATGATATTTGGATCGGTAGGCATGGTACTATAAGGTGGCCAGCGAACAGTCCCGACCTAAATCCTCTAGACATTTTCTATGGTGGTTTTTAAAAAACCGGATTTATTATAATAGGCTTCCAGATTTAAACGTTCTTAGACAAAGAATAGAAGGTGAAATATTTAATGTAAATAATTATTATCACAACTCTATTTCCGCTTCTATTAATAATAAAATGAGGAATAACTTGATCAAATGTATTGAAAATCAAGGAGGATATGTAGAAAATGTATAAATTTGTATGAACAATGTTATCATTTTATTGTTTCTATGGTTTTCTTAGTCACTATAAAAAATGTTTGCAAAAAATTAATAATTTAAATTAAAATATCTCAAAAATGGCTCATCCAAATACTATATATACGTAAATATTTGAAATCAGAAAAAAAGGTCTTTCATTTTAGCGTTTAATATACAGGGTGTTCCATTTAAAAAAATATAGGTTATGTTTACCCCACTCTCGCCGACGAGTAATTATTTCATTGAATATTCTCAAAATAGAATATGGGAAAAAACTACAATTTTTGCATAAAATATTTTTTTCTATTTTTAAAAATAAAGGCTACAGATAGCCACGTAAATATAATCAAAGAGCCTGTATATCCTTCACTCATTAAAAGATAGTTTTTGATTTAAAAGTTTTTTTTTTAATTTTTACCGGTGGCGTCCGTACGGGGTTTGGACTGAATATTTTTATAAATTAAATAAATAAAATTTTAGATGAAATATCCCAAATTACACCCGAACAAACGGCAAGAATAATTGCTTTAGTGAATGATGGGCGTAGTAGACGCTACGCCGGCGCCGAAATATGAACAAACAAGAAGCATTGCTCGGAAGGTGGGTTCCGGTCGCCCTCGAAAAACTTCCCCTAGAGATGCTCGCTTTTTGAGACTGCGGATTTTACGGAATCGATCGAATATGGTTGTGAAAGTTCAAGAAGATCTTCGCTAAATCAAGAAATGTTATTGTGCGTAAGCAGACGGTTTGTAGACGTCTAGCTGAAATAAACTTCAAGGCTAAGGGGCCGGAAAAAGGTCCTAAACTGCTTCCTCAACATCGTGCTTGTTGGAGATACTTCGCACAAAATTATAGAGATATGTTCTGTTTACTGATGATTATGAATCAAGGTTTTGCCTTAATATGGTGGATGGGGGAAAAAGAGTATGGAGAAGAACTGTCGAAAGATTCAATAAATCTTTGATAACAGAATGCGATAATTTTAATAGTGGTTCAGTTATATGTGGCGTGGAATTTCTATCAATAGACAATGACAGATCAAATTTACATCAATGACATTTTAGAACAGTATGCGAGGGAGAAGTCACTGGGGAATTTTAGTGTACACAGACAAGGAAGTCCAGAGGTATTTTGTTGTATATCAAGGTATTAAAAAAAAATTGGTGTATTTCAGGGAATCGAGGGATATTTCGGGGAATTGCGGGGTATTTCGGGGAATTTCGAGGTATTCCGGGGTATTTCGGGGGAATTGTAGTGTAGTTCGTGGGAAATTCTTGAATTTTTCACGATCTAGCAACCGTGTATTTGTAGTGGGATGTCCCCGGGAAGTCATGTTATAGTTTTAGCACGCTACGTGCAGCCGAACCGAGCAGAGCGTATACTTACTGCAGCAGGACGCCGCGCCGAGGCTCTATATTCAAGCGAACTTTTTAAAAGTACCTTTGTATAATTCCTGTAAAACTGGTAAGTTGCTATTTCCTTTAGAAAGCTACTCGCAATTAGATATCTGCAGACATATTTTGTTGTTTATATTTATTCTTTAGATATCTTTATGAACCAAAACTACCGAATTTGGATGAAAGCGAAATTAGGCCATAAAATACCTCGTAAAGTACCTACTTATACAAACAAGTTGGGCCAATCGAAGGTAAGTATTTATGTGCATCGTACATAGTATATGTAATACACACACCACAAAACCTGGTGGTGTAATCGTTTCTAAAAGTAGCTGTTCGTTTGGGTTCAGGATGAGAGTATAAATGTAGGAATTGCACGTCGCTTCAGCTCCTCTTTCGTGAAATTACAATACAAGAGTAATCTTTATCTGCTGGAGTTCCACTCCCAATAGATGCAAAGGAAGAACCATTATCTGGCATAGATTTTGGCACAGAGCATATTGATGATAAAAATACGAATGAGAGCAAAGTTCAAAACGATACGGATCATTTATTTTCGAATCTTACAGATTCGCATGAGGAAGGTAACATACTTATTAGATGTTGATGTCAAAGAAAAAATATCCGAAAATGAAGAAAACCGTTTTCTTGAAAAATTGACTCCTTCAAAATGGGCCACTCATAAGTACAGTCGTGAAGAACGAAGTAGAGGAAAACGGGAAAAACTTCACGACAATCAGACATTATTAACAGATTTTTTTCCAGTCTTGCAAGGAATTCGTTCTGTTATTGAGGCTTATATAAATAGTAATCCTAGTATTATTGACATGTTAAATGCTACTGTAAACAACACACAGCTAAATGATGATAATTCGTCGGTAACAGGGAATAAACTTTTGGAAACTTTAACTAAAATTGCTCGCATTAATGAAAAACGATCTTACCAGAAAAATCTTTATGACAACGAATTTAAAAAATTCTCCTATCTGTATTTTTTTATTTAGGAGGAAAACTGTTATATGAAACACTACATGCAAATTTAAATAGTGTTTTACTTTCTTTATCAACTTTGTACAGATTTCAGAGGGACAATTTAATTTCAAAGGGTTGAATACTTTCTTAGAGCAAAGAAATCTACCGAAATTGGTATGGATATCGGAAGTTGGGACTCGAATAACTGGAAAAATTGAGTATGCGTCGATGACAAATAAAATACTGGGATTTGTTCTTCCTTTAGAAAATGGTATGCCCGATAATAATGCTTACATAGTCACATCGGCAAAAAAAATCGAGACCTACTTTGAAACAGTTGAAAAAGCTGATTATGCTTGCTGCATTATGGCACAGCCTTTTGATAAACATGCTCCTGCTTACTGTTTGGCGGTATTTGGAACAAATAATAAGTTCAATAGCACTGATGTATCTATAAGATGGACTAAAATGATTGCCGAAGCTTCCATGTATGGAACACAAATATTGGGATATTCATCGGGCGGAGATCCTCGCCTCCTAAAGGCAATGAAAATACAAGCAAATTTCCCTTATATCATGACGAAGAGTCAGCGATAGTTCCACATGAATAACGATAATAATTTTTTGTGTTTCCAGGATCGAACTCATGTTTTAACTAAGCTAAGAACAAAGTTTTTGAAACCAGGAGTAAAGCTTCCAAGAGGAAAATTTGTGGCGACAGTGGAACATCTAGATACTTTTATTAAAAATAAATTTAAAGATAAACTTCAACTCACAAGTTGCGATATTACTTTAGAAGACAAAATGAATTTTGATTCTACAAGGAAAATAAGTACCAACGTTGTGCAAGAGCTACTCAGTGAAATTGAAAATAGTAATGTCACAAAACTGTATTTAAAAGTTATGGACTATTTAATAGCGGCACTGATTAATAAAGACGAAACTTTAAATAATAGAGTATACAAAATTTGGTATTCCGTATTTTTCCTGAGACTTTGGCGCAAATTGATTATTCGGCAGCCCCAATACAGTTTGCAAGATAAATTTATAGCGTTAAATTGTTATACTTGCGTTGAATTAAATGCACACATGTTAATCAAGCTTATTAATATTTTTAAAGAAAGCAATCACCTTGATGCAAAGATGCTCTATCCTTGGCTTCTTAGCAGTCAACCTTGCGAGGCCATGTTTAGATCAGCAAGATCAATAACGTCAAGTTTTTCAACTGTGGTCAATTTCAGTATAAAGGATATTTTAGCAAGAATTGACAGAATATCTTATAAACTATGTAATAAATTATTTAAAAAACGTATATATATTTCCCAGAGAAATAAAAAAGCAAAAAAAGCAGGACGAATATACGGTTAATAAAGAAATCCTAAAAAACGTGGACATAGAGAAAATAGTAACAACTTCATTAGAAGAAGCACTAAAAGATGCAGGAAATTTGGGAATGGAAGTAACAAAAAGTGACTGTTATAATAACTTAGACCTCGACTCGGATCTTGGCCTCGATTTAGACTATCGAACAGACTTTGAATTAGACTCTGAAATTAAGAAACATGAAGAAGAGGCCGAAAATTTTTTGAACCAACATATTTTAGTTAACGATTTTTTTCTAGATTGTGAAATTAAGGAAGATTGTAAGAAAGACGATATTATAGATTTAAAAGATTTTTCCTACAAAAATTTAAACCTGACAGAAAATTGTATTATATCGAAATTAATTTATCACAAAATAAGACTGTTATAATAAAAAAATTTCGTTTTTCCACATTTCCATACCCCTTATTTTATATTTTAGGTAAAATCAATATTTTTTTATATTTCAACATTTTCTGGAATAGCAATTAGTTTTTGAGATATTAATTTTTAAAAAATAAATGTAAATGAAAATAGATACAAATTACATTATACCTTATGCGAAAAAAATATTGTTTTTTTTCTAAAAATTTCAACTTTTGGTACACGATAAGCAAATGTGAAACTAAATTTTTTTTATTCTTACACGTTTTTCAAAATCTCACCTAAATTAAAATAACGAATAATTTTTATTAAAGTTTTTTCTCTTACTGTTCAAATAAAGAATGGGAGAAAGGGGAATTGTTTAATTTTTTAAACGGACATAACTTAAGTAATAAATAACGGATCTTGATGAATTTGGTTTTGTTGAAAAGGGCATTTATTAGGCTTTCACTTGACGTATGAATTGTGTTATTTTAAGTTTCGTTCCGATTGCCAGACGGCGCTTTCTGGCAATTTCTTAAATTTAACGTGATTTCTTAAAAATTTCAATTGGATTGATATATTTTTTATAGGAGTGTTACGGAGCACAAAAAAATCAAGAAAACAGCGCAAAAAGCAAGTTGATATCTTTTTTTTAACGGAGATATGAAGAAAATTGTAATTTTTTAGTTTAATTTGGGAGCAAGTCGTTAAAAGACGCATTCAGTAAATGTAGATTAACAAAAGATGTGGCATATTATTTTTTCATTTTGCCATTAGATAACTAACGGAGGAACCAGAATAGCTATTTGCAAAAAACTAACAAATGAAAATGAAGCGGAAAAGGTTATAAAACAAATAGGGAAAATTGGTCAAAAGTATTATGTTAACTAATAAAGAGTGTCGAGAGAATCGCTCAAAGTATCTGCTGTCATTTTGAATGCATAAACAGAGACTCTCTGCGCTAGATTGAACTGCTGCTTCTATTTCCATCGCGGAAATAATCTCGATAGCGTTTAGAATTTGGTTGATAAGGTTCTCCCTTATTGTTGGTCTGATATTAAACATCATTTCGTTTGGTCGTCCCGACAAATAAAAAACCAGACAAGTTAAATCTGGGGAACGAAGGGGCAAGGGGAATAAACTACCTCTATTTATCCACCTCACCGTCTAGGAAATGTGTGACATTGATAGAGAACAGCCATCATGTTGGTAAATCATGCTCTATCTCGTCTGTATATAATATATATATATATATATATATATATGTATATAAAATTAGCAGCGACAGATTAAAAAGGTTTGTATTGCGGGTATCGCCACATTACTGTGGCCTGCAAGAAGCCCCGATATGAATGCAATGTAATATTTCTGGGACGAATTAAGAAGAAGGGTGCGTTCACGTGAAAAGCCTAGCAGAGGTGGCAGATGCGTTAAAACAGAAGTATGGGACCGTATGCCAATGGAAAGAATAAGAAACCTAATTTTAAGTATGCAACCCAGATTAGAAGCTCTCACAGTTGCAAGAAGAGGCAACATTTGGTACTAAGCACATTCTGCAAGTTCTTTTTTATCCAATTATTGTTATTTTGCGTTACTAAAAAAGTTTTATAAAATTCATATCATTTTAATTTTATTAGAATATAACTTTTGAAAAATCAAGTAGGTACCTTGGCAAAATTCAAGGTTACAATAAAAAAGCTATAATTCAGACATTTTCAAGACAAATTAATGAACAGAATAACAAATTTGTCTTAGAAGAAGGGTCTTTCATCTAGAGTGTAAGAATTTTCTATACAAAGCAAAGGCTCGGATAATACACAGGATGAGTAAGAATACAGGAAAAAAAGCAATTGTTTAAGTTTTCCATTAACA
Source organism: Kuschelorhynchus macadamiae (assembly GCA_030620095.1). NCBI lineage: Eukaryota > Metazoa > Arthropoda > Insecta > Coleoptera > Curculionidae > Kuschelorhynchus > Kuschelorhynchus macadamiae. The sequence goes on along the minus strand of JAUTXW010000667.1, from coordinate 413,774 downwards.
TGCATGTAGCTTGGCAAAGTTTCAGCAAAAAAGCTGTAATTCGGTCAATTTTAGAGATAAGCCGGTAAGTAAAAAAACGAAATCGCAACAAAAGAAGGGTCTTTCATATAGGGTGTAAAAAGTTTGTACGCAAATCCTCAACTAATACACAGGGCAAGTCAAAAAATAGTAAAAAAACATGGTTCGAGCTTTTTCATTATTATCCAAGAATCTCTGAGAACATTTTCATTTGTTTCAATTCTGCTGGAAGACAAAGGTATTATCTACTTACGAAAAAAAAATTCAAAATCAGTCCACAAAGATATAAGACATTGAACTTGGGCCAAAAATCAAGTACGTCACTTTTTTTGGAAGTTTTTATATTTTTATATAATTAAATAAAATATGTGTCAGCAAATTTGAAACATTTGTTTTACTCTGGCCCGTACTGATTGCACTAAAGTTGCTTGACCAAAAGAATTACAGTTCGCGTGTAAAAATATATCAATAACCAGCATCCCTAAAAAATACACTTCTTGCTAATGAATTGTATGAAAGTTTGATATATTTCACCGCATTAAGTAACCAAAACCACCTCAAACACTCTCTCTTTTACAACTATGTTAATATCAGGTATACCTGTGTCTCCGTGTGGTGCCCATTCACTAATGAACCGGTAAAGCCCGATTCCGGCTATGGGGTACAACCGATATAATTGGCTTCAGTATGCGATTTAATTGACCTTTATGAATAGCTGGAATTAATTCGTTTCCCGAAATATATCAATTTAGCATTTAGCCCTTCAGGTGTATTAATTAGTGAACGAGATGTTTAATATTTTCCGTTGGGCGGGCACCCACTTAATTTCAAAACGAATTAGTTAGACGCTGAAACATTATACACAATGTCTATAAATAGTTAACTTGGAAACGATACCAAATTGGCGTATTTTAAAAAATAATTGCAGGTAATTTAAAAAATAAGGCTCTAAGAAATACTTAACTAACAAAAAAAATAAGTTTTTTGTTTCTGTTTGGATACTAAATTAAAAGTAATTGCCGGGTCTATTTTTATAATTTAACAACTTTTTCTATTTTTATTTAAATAGATACAGAAAAACTTTCAATGCAAAAGTTGTGAGGTTTGAGGTGACCCGCCAGGATTTCACATACTGGGTGTACAACTAAGAAAGGAGGTCGGCTGTATCTTGGAAACCGTTTATCCCACGATGTTAGAAAATTTTTTGTTATTGTAAAAGTGGCCAAGAAAAAACGCTGGAAATTAATTTTAAGTTTCCAATACAGCCGCTAGAGGGCGTAATACCCGTAGTCAATTAGAAGAAGCAGCTTTTCTCCTAAATTCACCCAGTAAGGCATATCAAAATTGACTTTATATTAATCTCTGCTAAATAACGAATAATTTTTATTAAAGTTTTTTCTCTTACTGTTCAAATAAAGAATGGGAGAAAGGGGAATTGTTTAATTTTTTAAACGGACATAACTTAAGTAATAAATAACGGATCTTGATGAATTTGGTTTTGTTGAAAAGGGCATTTATTAGGCTTTCACTTGACGTATGAATTGTGTTATTTTAAGTTTCGTTCCGATTGCCAGATGGCGCTTTCTGGCAATTTCTTAAATTTAACGTGATTTCTTAAAAATTTCAATTGGATTGATATATTTTTTATAGGAGTGTTACGGAGCACAAAAAAATCAAGAAAACAGCGCAAAAAGCAAGTTGATATCTTTTTTTTAACGGAGATATGAAGAAAATTGTAATTTTTTAGTTTAATTTGGGAGCAAGTCGTTAAAAGACGCATTCAGTAAATGTAGATTAACAAAAGATGTGGCATATTATTTTTTCATTTTGCCATTAGATAACTAACGGAGGAACCAGAATAGCTATTTGCAAAAAACTAACAAATGAAAATGAAGTGGAAAAGGTTATAAAACAAATAGGGAAAATTGGTCAAAAGTATTATGTTAACTAATAAAGAGTGTCGAGAGAATCGCTCAAAGTATCTGCTGTCATTTTGAATGCATAAACGGAGACTCTCTGCGCTAGATTGAACTGCTGCTTCTATTTCCATCGCGGAAATAATCTCGATAGCGTTTAGAATTTGGTTGATAAGGTTCTCCCTTATTGTTGGTCTGATATTAAACATCATTTCGTTTGGTCGTCCCGACAAATAAAAAACCAGACAAGTTAAATCTGGGGAACGAAGGGGCAAGGGGAATAAACTACCTCTATTTATCCACCTCACCGTCTAGGAAATGTGTGACATTGATAGAGAACAGCCATCATGTTGGTAAATCATGCTCTATCTCGTCTGTATATAATATATATATATATATATATATGTATATAAAATTAGCAGCGACAGATTAAAAAGGTTTGTATTGCGGGTATCGCCACATTACTGTGGCCTGCAAGAAGCCCCGATATGAATGCAATGTAATATTTCTGGGAGGAATTAAGAAGAAGGGTGCGTTCACGTGAAAAGCCTAGCAGAGGTGGCAGATGCGTTAAAACAGAAGTATGGGACCGTATGCCAATGGAAAGAATAAGAAACCTAATTTTAAGTATGCAACCCAGATTAGAAGCTCTCACAGTTGCAAGAAGAGGCAACATTTGGTACTAAGCATATTCTGCAAGTTCTTTTTTATCCAATTATTGTTATTTTGCGTTAATAAAAAAGTTTTATAAAATTCATATCATTTTAATTTTTTTAGAATATAACTTTTGAAAAATCAAGTAGGTACCTTGGCAAAATTCAAGGTTACAATAAAAAAGCTATAATTCAGACATTTTCAAGACAAATTAATGAACAGAATAACAAATTTGTCTTAGAAGAAGGGTCTTTCATCTAGAGTGTAAGAATTTTCTATACAAAGCAAAGGCTCGGATAATACACAGGATGAGTAAGAATACAGGAAAAAAAGCAATTGTTTAAGTTTTCCATTAACATGCATGTAGCTTGGCAAAGTTTCAGCAAAAAAGCTGTAATTCGGTCAATTTTAGAGATAAGCCGGTAAGTAAAAAAACGAAATTGCAACAAAAGAAGGGTCTTTCATATAGGGTGTAAAAAGTTTGTACGCAAATCCTCAACTAATACACAGGGCAAGTCAAAAAATAGTAAAAAAACATGGTTCGAGCTTTTTCATTATTATCCAAGAATCTCTGAGAACATTTTCATTTGTTTCAATTCTGCTGGAAGACAAAGGTTTTATCTACTTACGAAAAAAAAATTCAAAATCAGTCCACAAAGATATAAGACATTGAACTTGGGCCAAAAATCAAGTACGTCACTTTTTTTGGAAGTTTTTATATTTTTATATAATTAAATAAAATATGTGTTAGCAAATTTGAAACATTTGTTTTACTCTGGCCCGTACTGATTGCACTAAAGTTGCTTGACCAAAAGAATTACAGTTCGCGTGTAAAAATATATCAATAACCAGCATCCCTAAAAAATACACTTCTTGCTAATGAATTGTATGAAAGTTTGATATATTTCACCGCATTAAGTAACCAAAACCACCTCAAACACTCTCTCTTTTACAACTATGTTAATATCAGGTATACCTGTGTCTCCGTGTGGTGCCCATTCACTAATGAACCGGTAAAGCCCGATTCCGGCTATGGGGTACAACCGATATAATTGGCTTCAGTATGCGATTTAATTGACCTTTATGAATAGCTGGAATTAATTCGTTTCCCGAAATATATCAATTTAGCATTTAGCCCTTCAGGTGTATTAATTAGTGAACGAGATGTTTAATATTTTCCGTTGGGCGGGCACCCACTTAATTTCAAAACGAATTAGTTAGACGCTGAAACATTATACACAATGTCTATAAATAGTTAACTTGGAAACGATACCAAATTGGCGTATTTTAAAAAATAATTGCAGGTAATTTAAAAAATAAGGCTCTAAGAAATACTTAACTAACAAAAAAAATAAGTTTTTTGTTTCTGTTTGGATCCTAAATTAAAAGTAATTGCCGGGTCTATTTTTATAATTTAACAACTTTTTCTATTTTTATTTAAATAGATACAGAAAAACTTTCAATGCAAAAGTTGTGAGGTTTGAGGTGACCCGCCAGGATTTCACATACTGGGTGTACAACTAAGAAAGGAGGTCGGCTGTATCTTGGAAACCGTTTATCCCACGATGTTAGAAAATTTTTTGTTATTGTAAAAGTGGCCAAGAAAAAACGCTGGAAATTAATTTTAAGTTTCCAATACAGCCGCTAGAGGGTGTAATACCCGTAGTCAATTAGAAGAAGCAGCTTTTCTCCTAAATTCACCCAGTAAGGCATATCAAAATTGACTTTATATTAATCTCTGCTAAATAACGAATAATTTTTATTAAAGTTTTTTCTCTTACTGTTCAAATAAAGAATGGGAGAAAGGGGAAATGTTTAATTTTTTAAACGGACATAACTTAAGTAATAAATAACGGATCTTGATGAATTTGGTTTTGTTGAAAAGGGCATTTATTAGGCTTTCACTTGACGTATGAATTGTGTTATTTTAAGTTTTGTTCCGATTGCCAGATGGCGCTTTCTGGCAATTTCTTAAATTTAACGTGATTTCTTAAAAATTTCAATTGGATTGATATATTTTTTATAGGAGTGTTACGGAGCACAAAAAAATCAAGAAAACAGCGCAAAAAGCAAGTTGATATCTTTTTTTAACGGAGATATGAAGAAAATTGTAATTTTTTAGTTTAATTTGGGAGCAAGTCGTTAAAAGACGCATTCAGTAAATGTAGATTAACAAAAGATGTGGCATATTATTTTTTCATTTTGCCATTAGATAACTAACGGAGGAACCAGAATAGCTATTTGCAAAAAACTAACAAATGAAAATGAAGCGGAAAAGGTTATAAAACAAATAGGGAAAATTGGTCAAAAGTATTATGTTAACTAATAAAGAGTGTCGAGAGAATCGCTCAAAGTATCTGCTGTCATTTTGAATGCATAAACGGAGACTCTCTGCGCTAGATTGAACTGCTGCTTCTATTTCCATCGCGGAATTAATCTCGATAGCGTTTAGAATTTGGTTGATAAGGTTCTCCCTTATTGTTGGTCTGATATTAAACATCATTTCGTTTGGTCGTCCCGACAAATAAAAAACCAGACAAGTTAAATCTGGGGAACGAAGGGGCAAGGGGAATAAACTACCTCTATCTATCCACCTCACCGTCTAGGAAATGTGTGACATTGACAGAGAACAGCCATCATGTTGGTAAATCATGCTCTATCTCGTCTGTATATCAATGTCTTCCAGTAAATCTAGTAGCTGATTTTAGAGAAAGTTTAAATAAATTCTCCCATTTAAAGGTTCATCGAAAATTATTAGACCTAAAATTCTACAACCTATTATGCCACGCCATGCAATACGATATGGTACGGATGTAGCCTGAAATTTAAAAAATAAATGATTGGATCATAGTTTCCCACGAATTAAAGGTTGAACAGTGTTGTCACGAGTGAAGATAAAAAATGTGTTTTGTTATAGTATACTTTCCAATTTTGTTACCTCAATAGTTATCTCAAGTTGGCAAATTTATTATATATGTAAAGTATATAATAAATTTACCTTGTCTTGCCGTTTTTAAAAATATTAAAAGTTTTTTAAATAAACTTTACTATTTTATACTAAAAAAACTTAAAATTTAAATCTTGCTTTTAAGGAGTCATTTCAACCTTATATAAATGTAAATATCGTTTATGTAGGTTTTGAAATAAAACCTGCCTTCTGTTTTGTCGTTTTTTTAAGAATAGCGTTATAGAAATAAAAACATTTGAATTGTTAGTGCGTCTAGTGTCTGTTTCCAATTTGGCTATTACCTATAGGTTTGTGAGTAGGAACTTAAAATATGATTAATTTATGATTTTACATCTAAAAAATATCAAAGATATTACGCCACGAGACGCTATACTATTTTTTATCGTTCTCGGAAATTTTGTTTACACACAAATTCATTACAAGCATCATTATTTTTTTTTCTAAATATATGTGTTTGTTAGTTTAGGGCGAACATGAAATAATCTCAACTTATATTTTTCGGAAATTTTTGTATTTTTAATACTTACTCTATACAGGGTGTCCGGGATAAGAATGAACTCTACAGGAATCTCGTAAACTAGCAGAGATGCAGAGATGTTTAAATTAGCAAAAAGTTGCGCTCCACTGAACTCTGCAAGATGACGTTTTCAGATTTGGAACATTCCGAGTACTTCCGAAGAAATTAAGAAAAAACAGAAAACTCGTGATTTCGTTTTTATTTTTTTCTGGTTCTATTTTCAAAAATATTGGAAAACAAATTTTACATTTTCATTGTCACTTTTTCTCCTCTACAAGATGGCATCATTGAATTTTGAATCCGACGTTTCGTTTCTTCACAACCACCATCAACTTTATTTTTTTAAATAGTCGAAAAAAATTGTTGTGTGCTTAATAAACTTTTTTTTAAATTATTCAATGACATATCGCACTTTGCATTTATTCGACGTTTTGGACTCCAAAACCATCATCAGTGATATTCGATGATGATTACGCAAAAACGAAACGCCGGAACAAAAATCTGATTAGTTTATCTTGTCGAGAAGAAAGAGTTGCTATGGTAACCCAAAATTTATTTTGATCTAGCTCTTACCGTAGACTTTAAAAAAATGAATAATTATTTTATTTGTGTTGGTATCAGGTGTGATAAGTATTTAAAGCGATAATATGAATAAAATTTTCGGGAAGAAAAAGTTGCTATGAAAACAAGAAATTTATTTTTATCTATCTGTTTGGGTTCAATTAATAACAATAAATATTTGGTTTGCTCCAGTATGTACAAAGTAATTTCCAATTATTCATAGGTGGCTTTGAAATTCAACAATATTTGCAATTGTTTGGCTTGGTTACTTTGAATACCTTGGATATCTGTCACTTTTGCATTCTTGTTAGTATTTGAGTACTTATTTTTTTAAAATATTGTATTGTAAAAATGGCACATTATCCCAATGAAGTCAAATTTGATATGATTACATGTTACATCGTACATATCTTCAAAAATACCACGAACGGCGTCAACCAGGCCGATCTATTTTCAAAAAGTTAGTGACAAACTTAAAAGAACATGGCGCTTTTGAAAAGTTAGTGCGTCATCGTAAAAAATCGCAAAACCCTGATCAAGTAATGCGAGTTTTGCTTGCTGTAGAAGAAGATGATAATGTAAGACTCCGTACCATCGAGAAAGAGCAAGAAGTGCCAAAAATCATTGCACATAGAATCCTGCGTAAAGAGAAACACCATCCTTATAAATACCGTATCTGCCATGCTTTGCATCCCGGAGAAGAAGAACGTAGAACTACTTTCTGTGAGTGGTTCACACGAAAATGCGATGAAAATCCCCAATTTCCCCACCAGATTCTTTAGACCGATGAAACTTATTTATCTAAGAATGGTTTATTTAATAGAAAAAATAGACATTATTGGTAAACAAAAATTGAAAACCGATTCCGCACATCCAAACAACAGAATCGGTTTGGAATAAATGTTTGGTGTGGTATTTTGGGAAACCGCATCATTGGACCATTATTTTTTGAAGGAACCCTTAATTCCGAACGGTATGGTCAGCTCCTAAGAAACGAAATTGAAGAGGCACTGGATGACTTGCGTTTAAACCTAACCCATAACATGTGGTTCCAACAAGATGGGGCTCCCTCTCACAATTCAAGACTCAACATGGATTATTTAAGAAATCGATTCGGAAATAATTTAATTGCTACTCGTGGTCCAACTAGCTGGCCTCCTCGGTCACCAGACCTTACACCCCTGGACTTTTTCCTTTGGAGGTATCTGAAAAATGACGTTTATTGGCAAACATTTCAAGATATTGAAGAATTAAAAGCTGCAATACGAGAATCCATCCAAAAAATAACACTGGAAATGCTAGAAAATGTTAATACTAATACAATGCTTCACATCTAAATTAGATAAGTTCATAAAATTGTTATTATTTTGTAGGTTGTGTTTTTAGAACTTTATTATTATATTAACTTATTAATAATAATTGTTGTTGATGTAAATTGCTTTAATAAAAAAAAAACAACTTTATTCATATTATCGCTTTGAATACTATTATCACACCTGACACCAACACAAATAAAATAATTATTCAAGTCTACGGTAAGAGCTAGACCAAAATAAATTTTGCGTTACTATAGCAACTTTTTCTTCTCGACAAGATAAACTAATCAGATTTTTGTTCCGGCTTTTCGTTTTTGCGGAATCATCAGCGAATATCACTGATGATGGTTTTTTGAGTCCGAAACGTCGAATAAATGCAAAGTGTGATATGTCATTGAATTTAGAATTAAAAATAGAGCTTATTAAGCACACAACAATTTTTTTCGACTATTTAAAAAAATAAAGTTGATGGTGGTTGTGAAAAAACGAAACGTCGGATTCGAAATCCAATGATGCCATCGTATAGAGGAGAAAAAGTGACAATGAAAATGTAAAATTTGTTTTCCAATATTTTCGAAAATAGAACCAGAAGAAAATAAAAACGAAATCGCGAGTTTTCGGTTTTTTCTTTTCGGAAGTACTCGGAATGTTCCAAATCTGAAAACGTCATCTTGCAGAGTTCAGTGGAGCTGAACTTTTTTCTAATTTAAACATCTCTGCATCTCTGCTAGTTTACGAGATTCCTGTAGAGTTCATTCTTATCCGGGACACCCTGTATAGCGTATTTTTAATATATGGGGAAGTAAAAATATCAGCCGATCTAGTGTTTAAGATGACTGGGTTAGTTTAAGTATTACGCATTTGCGCATGCGAAACTACATTGTTATTAAAAAATATTATTGCTCAAATTCTTGGTTTTGTTTCATTTACACTTACCTGTCTCTTCTAATATATTTTGCACGGTTCCACGAGCTGTACCTAAATCTCTAGATGTAGCTCTACTGACATGTGGGTTAATTACAATATACGCCAACACATTTATAATGTTTGCTTCTGTACGGCCTCTTCTTTGCCTTCGATGGAGGGAGCGATGAAAACTACCAGTAGCACGAAGACGTTTTGCTAATTTTGTAAAAACCCTTTGCTCATATCCACGTCTACCGAGGTATCTAGTAGCATATATTCTTGTTGCAATGATAACATTTCTAAAGCATTCAAAGTAAACTGCAAGCATATCATACCCTTCTTCATTAGAAATAGGCATTTTGTATTCGTAATACACAGTTACTACAAACACTAAACTTAATATTAATTTTACAACTCATTTTGTGATAGTGTTTTATTTTGACACCCGCACTTAATTTTTGCCAAAGCCTACTACTCTTTTAGCACGTCGCATAATTGAATAGTAACGCTTTTGAGATACATTCTTTATGAAAGGTGTTAATTAAAGCAAATAAGTTAAAAATGAATGAAAGAAGTTAAAAATAATACTTAAAATATTTGTAGTATAACAAGAATAAGATTACTGTTAAACATTGATAATTAGATACCACGTAAATTTCGGTTAGAAATGCTTGAGTTTCTTATAAGAGTGTCAAGTAATATTTTTATTTGCTTATATCTTCCTAAAAATAAAAAAGGTTTCAACTTGCTTTTTGTTCCGTTTTCTTGAATTTTTCGTGCTCCGTAATAATGGCGTATAATAAATATATCAATCAATTTGAAATACTTAAGAAAACACGTTAATTTTAAGAAATTGCCAGAAAGCGCCCTCTGGCGATCGGAGCGAAACTTAAAAAAATATAATTCATTTGTAATGTGAATACCTAATAAATGCCCTTTTCAACAAGACCAAAATCATCAAGATCCATTAATTATTACTTAAGTTACGTCCGTTTTAAAAAACAAACATTTGCCCTTTCCTCCACTCTTTATTTGAACAACTAAAGAAAAATTTTAATTTTCATATATCTTCACTGGGTGAATTTCTGAGAAAATCTGCCTCTTTTAATTGACTACGCGTATTACGCTTTCTAGCGTCCGACTGGGAAACTTAAAAATAATTTCCAGCGTTTTTTCTTGGTCACTTTTACTTTAAGAAAAATTGTATCAACATCCTAGGAGTGGTTTCCGAGATACAGCTGGCCTCCTTTCTTAGTTGGTCGGTACAATGCGGTACTGCCAGCAAATTCACTTTTTTTAAACGCACCACCCTAGAATTTTGTTAATATTTGAATGGAGCCAATTTTCCTCTTTTCAAAAATGTGTAATATGTCTATATTTGGTTCAGCCGTTTTCGCTCTATATTGCTTTAAAAATTCTAGTATCATATAATGGTTGTTGTCTGGTGCTTATGCCAGAAGTTATAGAATAATCATTTTCACGACATCTAGTCAAAAATAATTTTTTGTACCTGTAAAACTCCCCATGTCCGTAAACTGCCAAAATCTGCTTAGAAACAGATTCAAATTGTTTAATTAAAATGTCAGAAATTAGAAATGTTGATGTTCTAACATACGTCTTAACCATTTTCCCTAAATTACTTTTTCTCACAGCAACAAAGGCTTAAACGAAGTAAATCCTAATGGAAATTAAGCCTCTTCAAAAAACTATTACTCATTAGAGAACATTTTAAAACTTAACTACAACTTACCAGAAAAAAACATAGCTCCTTCTGATCATTCAACCACGAACTACCACTAATCAGAGCACTCCTTTATTTTGAAAGAAATGAATCGGTGGTAACATCCATCTCGTATATTTAGAAAAATTTTAGTAATATCCACAGAAACCCTTCAATGTTGTTTTCATCTGCTTTGTTAAGAGAAGCTCATAAATTATCCAGCTTTCCACATTGTGTATTAATAAAATATTGTACAGATGAAAAATTACTACACGCTGTTCGCCTTTCAGAATTCAACAGGTTCAAATTTACAACTTGCTTTAAAACCTGATATCTCCAAAATGAACCGTTACATAAATCGACGTCAAATTAGACTGCAAAAAAGTGCGATAAATAATGGTTGTGCATGTCTATCGTGTTCTATGCGAAAATGAAGTTGATTGCGACCAGTTTCTGTTTAGACAAGTATTGAATTAAACGAACCGCTGTTTCATGACTATCTATTTTAATGTAAATAGGCAGTGAATTATAGTGACCATGCATATTGTCACAGAACTGCAATTAATTAATTTTCTTATCTGTAATTTTATAAAATATAACTTTAAATTTATTCTCACGACAAAAGTTCACACCAATTTGTAATAAATAATTTCCTAAGTAAGATTTTTAAAAACAATTGTCGATGCTTCATAATTTATTTATTTATTTATTATCGATAAATGGGTAACTCCATTATTAAAGAAACGATATTAAAAAAAAAATTAACAAAAAATATGTGTAATTACATAAAAAGAAGAAACAATATACAATTCATCATACTTAACCAATGGAATGGAATAAAATATATTAGTGGTTTTGTAATACGTCAACAACTTGTGCCTCGAAACTTGACAGCGAGCCTCAAGTGGCTTTATGGAAGGATTATTGTTCAGAAAGTGCAAGGATCTCATAGTACCATAGTTAGTTTTATGACAATCGACAAAAATGCAATATTTTCCTTAAGTTACACACTGGAATCATCAACTGAATGTGACTTACCAGGGCTGGACAGTCAACCAGACTATTTGATATTTTATATATGAACCCGGAATTTGACCAACCTTCTTTTGTCGTCCAAAGTCTGGTAAAATTTTGGTACGAATTCAAGATGGGGGAACAAAATGGCGATTTATTAAAATATTTAAAAATTCAGCCGGAAAAAACTACTTAATGGATTGATTTCAAATTGTGTGCCATAACTAATTGTAGTATAGGGATCAACTAGTAAAACTGTGTAACTAATTCAAGACGGCGGAACAAAATGGCGGTCAAATAAAATTTTTGTAATCGTGAGAAAACCACCCTCTTAAGTTTTACATATCTTCACTTTTAAGCGTCCCTAGATGCCAAAAATCATCATTTATCAATTCCGTCGGTCCGTCGGTCCGTCTGTGGGTCTGTCTGTCAGTTCGCGACATAGCTTAAAAACTACTTACCCAATTGACTTCAAATTTTGACCAAAAATTAAGGGTCATATGAGAATGACCTGGTAATATTTTGCTAAAAAATGGCGGAATAATATTTAAAAAACGTAGTGTATTATTTGGGGTTAAAATCCAGTAAAAAAATAAACGACTTTTTTAAATTGTCGACCTTTCGCAACTTTATTGTTGCATCCTCAGGACACATATAGATCCTATATCTTGCATGAAACTCAGATTATCAGTCTTTACCTACTTCGTTGGTCCGCATATATCTCCCAGATATTACATTTTTAAATGGTTTTCGTTAACAGTCCTCTTGTTATGTTAGAGTATTGTATTATTTCGGGTTTGGATCCAGTAGAAAAAGAGAAGACTTAAATTTTCGACGTTTCGCCATTTTATTGTTGCATCCTCAAGACACATGTATAGATTCTATTCTTGCATTAAACCCATATCATCAGTCTTTACCTATTATTAGTTTCTAAATGGTTTTCGATAACGTTCCTCTTCTTATTATGTTACAGTGGTGTATTATTTGGGGTTAGGATCCAGTAAAAAGAACAAAAGTCTTTTTTAAATTGTCGATATTTCGCAACTTTATTGTAGCATCCTCAGGACACATATATAGACTTTATAGCCTGCATGAAACTCATATTATCAGTCTTTACCTACTCCGTTGGTTCGCAGATGTTTCCCGGATATTAAGTTTTTAAATGGTTGGACACCATTGTTGGTTGGCCGACAAGATTTTTCTAACACAGGCTAGCTCATTATTTTTACAATGGAAATACCCTTTCAATAATAAAAAAAATATTCGGAAAGCCCTAATACGTACCATTTTTAATAGCCTAATTAGAACCTTTTATATAGTCAGGTAAACAATTTTATTGTGGGCGGCTAAAATGGGTCCATTTTACAACGGAAAAATTACCTAGACTGGGTTGTTTAAAACATTAGACATAAAATAAACGTTAAACATCACTTTTCTGTTGAGTTTCGAATTGAGTGGTTCTCTGTGTATCGATAAGCAAGTGTATGTGAAGACGAGAATGTCGAGTCAAACGCGCCGAAGTTGTAAAATTTCTCCTGACAAATTTTGTTATATTTGTGGAGAATTTCTGGTGAAATCACAAGCCAGGCCATTTTCCGAAAATGTAAAAAAAGCCTACTTTAAATATTTTGGTGTGTTAATTGGAAATCAAGATAAGCGGTGGGCTCCCCATGTGTGCTGTGTTAGTTTTAGTGTATCATTGGTGCAGTGGATGAAGGTAAAGAGAAAAAGTATGTATTTTGTAGTTCCAATGGTTCCAAAGACTGAAAGTTATTCCAAAAAGGGAAATGGATGGAGATAACGTATCATCAAGCAGCTCAGAAGAACAGTGCAACGATCCCACATTTACCACAGGTCCCAGTTTCGACGAGCCAAATTTGATTGTTCATAGTGAATTAAATGATTTAGTACGTGATTTGAGGTTATCCAAGCAACAGCCAGAACTTCTGGGTTCTCATCTTAAGGAATGGAACCTATTGGCCAAAGAACCAAAAATTACGAATTTTAGAAAAAGAAATGCTATGTTTTCTTAATTCTACAGTATGGAAAATTCGTTGTGCGCGTGTACTGATATAGACAGTTTAATGCAGGAACTTGATATTGAAAATTCTCCCCGAGAGTGGCGCTTATTCATAGACTCAACTAAAAATTGCTTAAAAGTTGTGTTATTGCATAATGGACATTTAAAACCCTCTATACCAGTTACCAATTCAGGTGCAATGAAAGAAAATTATGAAAATATGCGCACGATTTTGGATAAAATAAACTACGATAGGTATAAATGGCAGATATGTGGGGACTTAAAAGTTATAGCAATTTTAGTGGGACTTTACAAAATATTGCTGTTTTCTTTGTTTATGGGGCATTCGTGCAATAAATCAGCATTATGTAACAAAAATTTGGCCAGAAAGAAGCGAATTTCAACCGGGATCTCAAAATGTTAAATTTATACCTCTTGTTGATCCCAAAAAATGTTCTTTTTCCTCCTCTTTACATTAAACTTGGGTTGATGAAAAACTTTGTAAAGGCTTTGAATAAAGATGGTGATGGATTTAAATACCTAAGACAAGTCTTTCTCCAGTTAAGTGGTGCCAAATGAAAAGAAGGCATTTTTATTGGGCCACAAATCAGAAAATTGCTGGACGATGTCAATTTTACGGAAAAGTTTACCAGGCAGCAACTCAGAGCATGGAATTAATTTGTTAATGTCGTAAGAGGATTTTTAGATGCCTATAAAGTGCTTGGTGCCAGAATGTCGTTAAAAATTCACTCCTCCATTCCCATCTGTCATTTTTTCCTAAAAATTTGGGAGCTGTTAGTGACGAGCAGGGTGAAAGGTTTCACCAAGATATCAGAACAACGGAAATTCGGGACCAAGGACGATGGGATCCAGCCATGATGGGTGACTACTGTTGGTTTTTGAAAAGAGAAGATAGGACACCTCATAAACGGAAAAAATAAAGTTTAATTAGTGTTTTAAGTTAATGTTTTTCTCGTTTGCTTTTCTCTTAGATGTATGGTATGTTTAATAGGCGAAAACTGTAAACATAGTCAATAAACAGGGTTAAGAATTTTCTGAAATAATTTTTTTCTATAGATATTAAGTATCGTAACATTCGATATGGTTCTACAATTCTCACAAGAAAACCCTACGTGCTACAACTTTCTATTTGTCATTTTCGTATTTAGATAGGTCCATTCTATTAGATTATGCTATTCTGATTTGTGTTACAGCAAAAAAAATTTTTTTTGTCGGCCAGTGACTATGGGTTACATGTAGGATATAAAATCTGCCATTTAGAAACTTAATATCTGGGAAATTCTTTGCGGACCAACGGATCCGTAATTTATGGTAAGTTAGAGTATCCTTTTGTCATCCTAATTATCAAGTGTATAGTGATAAATTGTTTTCTATTCTTAATGAAAAAAATGTGAATATTTCAAAATCGGTAAAAGTAAATGTAGTAATATATAGTATTTTTGAAAAGTTCTTCGAGTGCTCTTTTAAACAACGTGAAAGTATACAGTGTGTTTTTTTAAAAAAATATATTACCTTGGTAATGCATGCTTTTTTGGAACACTCTGTAAGAAATGATGTCTTTGAAAATAAAAGTTACCCAAAATCCTACAAACTGGTAAAAAAATCGTAACTTTAATTTGAAAAATAAAACAGTTAAGGGGTGGTGAACAAAATATAACCTGTGACACCCTAGCTTTGTTTTCCTAATCGCTTCCCTCACTAGATATTTCACCGTACGCCATTGATACAAAGATTTCTTTTAGATATTAAAATGTCATATTTTTCCAACAGTCTTAATAAAGATTTTATCAATTGTAAATCTAATCAAATCCCAGGAAAATTAGGAACTATATTAATATATTTTTAGAGTTTCGGTGGAAGGTCCAAACCCCTAGGACCCCGCCCCCCCCGGCTACGTGCCTGATTACCGAGGAGGCTAACAATCCAAGATCATTTACATATACACGTCAGGTTGAGGCAAGAAAATGGGCACCTAAAATCCCTTAATTTTTTTTTCAGAAATAATTATAGTATATTTAAGACCAATTATATTATATATAGTATAACACATGTATCTCACCTAAAAAACGCAAAGTTGTTCTCGATATAAGTCCTTTTCATTTCGTATTATACATATATATATATATATATATATATATATATATATATATATATATATATATATATATATAGCTTGAGTAGTGACAATAAGTATTATATTATATTAATGTTTGAGATATTGCTAATAACAAAATTGTAAATATATTTACCAAATGCGTGAACTTTTGAAATAAGCAACATTCCAAATATTTCTGAAAATATGTTCAATAAATAATTAAAATTAAAATCTCGTTTCAAACAGTCCAAAAACCCCTTCGAAATATTTATTGCTTCTGAGTCCCACGTTTCATTATTTTCTGTTATATTCTCAAATAGTTCAATCAATGATTCACCATTTTCAGATACTGTTAACACAAATCTTCCATTATAGTTCCACCTAGTAGGAGCTACTTTGGGAAATCGTTTGTGGACAATGGAGTCCAAAGCTTGGGTAGGTTTGTGTTCTTAAAACCTAAAAATCGCTCTTGAATACTTCCGTCTGAGTATTACTATAGATAATTGGCTAAAATTAGTGATATCAGTGGTTTCGTCCAGAACAATAGCAAAAAACCGCGCCTCGCCAATCTCCTGCTTAATTCTTTTTAGAATAATGGTTGTAACAGCGGAAATTAAATCATTCTGGATTCGATTCGACGTTCCGCGGAAAACGCTAGACTGCTTTAAATGATTTTTTAAGCAATCATCATATTTAGCCATTAAATTAAGTAAATCTTGAAAATTTCCTCTATTTGAAGAAACCCTTGTTTCGTCATGACCTCTAAATCCCCATTCGTGCTGTCCGAGAAAACAAACAACATCGATAAGTTTTCTTAATATTTGCCTATTTTTACCGATATTGGGTTGGCGGTGACTAATTTCCAACTGTTTATTAAGAGCGTGTTTAATTCTGGTTTTGCGGAAGACTTTTTCTTTTATGACGGCCTGTAAATGCGCTTTGGACATAATGTGTCTTTTTACAGCTTTATGGAAATTGTTTAAATCGGAAAAACCAGTTTTATTCCAGAGACCCTTTTCATTTTCAAAAAGTAAACATGGCCAACAAAATAATTTACTTATATTTTCACACCCTGTTAGCCATTTAAATTGTTCGTATTGTTTTTCCGGATAAAAATGTCTAATACGGTTTTTCATTTTTGTGGTTAAATTTTTCATAGGCGGTTTTGCCCTTCCTTTGGAAATTATTTGAAGCTTATCAGCGAAGTTTAATGTTGAAAATCCCTTTATTATTAAGACACACACCACACATTCACACACACTCTTCTTACTAAATTCTCCAACATTTTCAACGTTATTACCGACAGCCGAAGTTGACGGTATTTGCATATCCACGTCCGGATTATTGTATTCCATATCGTACCATGCACGACGCGACGTACGTATCACACAACATTGGATAGCCACTCAAACAAAGAACCTACTCCAACGATAGCTTCCGCCACCACTTAAAGCACGCGACTGAAATGCAAAAATTGCAAACAGCTGGTGGAAAGTTCAATAATCTCTGGCTCGATTCACAGGAAATCAAGCATACAGGACTTGGCTGCAGAGAAGCTAGTGGCCCGCATAGGTTCTATTCTATTGTGGCTGGGTCGGAGCCAAGGCCGCATAGATAATATTTTAGCATTTTTAATATAAACTAAATTAATGGTTTCCTATTTCAAAAATTACATTTTAGAAGGTGTTTTGTAATTTTTTTGGGGGAAGCACTGCTTCCCTTGCTCCCATGGACTGCACGCCCCTGCCCCTAATGTGTATTGAATATTGAAAGTATGTTGGACTACCGAAGTAACCATGTTATTTTATGGATGGTCCTATATATGAAGACAAGGACACTACTTACTTAATAGTGATTTAAGAAGAAGACTAATGTTGGTTTTTCGCCCCAAGACAAGAATAACAATATGAATAACATTTAAAATTATCATTAAATCCTAAATTGTAGTCTTGAGTTCTGAGTAAACTGTAAAGGTTTCCGAGGAATAAGACTGAAAAATATTTATATTTTCGAACGTTTCTGGGGAAAATCTACCTCTATCTTTAGGATCTAAAAAAAAGTTATTGACTCTAATAATTTTAATATTCATATTAATAATATACCTTTATCAATAGTCAAGGAAGTAAAAAATGTACGCTTTTATTTTGATGTAGGGTTGACCTTTCAACCCATATAAAAAATAAGCTCAAAATAGCACGCAGCCCTTAAAAGAACTTTATAAATTAAAAAATTGATTACCCTCATTTTATCTTTATTTGACTATAGAGATGTTGTTTACAGTGATTTGTCGACAGTAAATTTGTCCCAACGTACACAAAAAAATTCAGAATTCTTATATGCGCTTTTTATTTAATATACGCTCTCACGCTAAGCTGAGAAAATAACGGAGTTGATTTTTGAAGCATCGATATTGGTTTATTCGATTTCTTGATTTTTGGGTTTTACTTTTTGGCCGATGGTCCTGAAGTAGTTAGTCAGTGATCTTCTTTTCCGTATCAGTAGTTTGGAACAAATGACGATCGATATCGAATCGATATTGTGGAAGTACTAATCACTGAAGAAATATCGACTGACATTCTTTCTTCGATTGGTGACACCTTATTCGCCATGTCCTTTAGACGATAGAGCTCTTCGAAATTTATTTTGGCAAGATTCGGTATTTGATAAGTATTTATTGTTCTTACATTCGGGATTTGGATTTCTGGCAATAAGAATGGGTTTCCTTGTTCTATACGTATGTCGTTTGTAAATGCGCATTTTTGGAATTTTAAGAACGATAGGGTGGTTAATTTCGATGTGTTGATCGATTCTGCATTTTGAAAATATTCTTTCTTCTTACTGGTTGGACTAGTATTTTGTCTTGTGTTATTTGCTCAGAGATTGGCTCATCGTTGTTAATTCGGAAAATTTGGCCTTCATTCATCTAATTGGGAACCTTCCATTAGTTGTTGAGTGCAACGACCGTGGGACTGGATATCGTCATTACAGTAATACGTCTCTTTTAGCAGAGGCCAGGTAACTTCTTTAAATTGTGTTCTTTCTTCTGTGCGGGCTAGGTAAGAATATTTGCGAATAAATATTTTTTGATTTTGGATTACAGGAAAAAGGTGACAGAAGGTAAAGATTTCGGGCCTAATTATAGGGACATGTATAGCTAACTTGTATGTCTAAGAACTGATAGTGCGCAAGTATGTCTTCGAAATTTGGTATTTCGTTGTTATTATACATGATTTTTAGTTCTTTTAATATTCCTCGCATTTCTGATACTGGCATTATAGAGTTATGTAACGTATTTAGTTTCGCAAACATATTATCAATAAAATTTATAAGATTCTGACAGTCTAAATTGATTTGGTAAATTATACTTTGAAGGCTAACGTATTCGATTATACTGTTAATTTGGCCTTCTGTTGTTTCCTTTAAGATTTTTAAGTTATATTCTAATTTTTTTTATTTGTTTGTAAAATTGAAATTGTTTCATTATAGTTATTAATTAGTTGTTAAGATAGAGAAATTTGAGAGTTTAACTTAGTTATAATGTTTTTCTGGTTTTGTTCTAAGTTTTTAATTTATAAAAGTGAATATTTAAATTCATGGCTACAAGATCTGGTAATCGTAACATACGAGCTTTTTTAAATGTATTTTTTTTTAGTACACTAGTACAACGAGCAATAGAGGTGTTTAAAGCAGTTTTATAATAGTAATTTATATGACACAATATTTCATCTATACTTAAACTAATAGCATTACTAATTCTATGCACTACGTTACTTCTTATTAATTGTAACGTACTACCAGAATTAATTAAATGTTCGCCCTTCTAGAGCTTTGTTCTAGTTAATTCTTAAACCAAACAATCTAAGTCCCTAACGATCAGAAAAACATTGTAAAAGAGCTGGTTTTAATTTTTCCAAAGTATCTAACTTAACACGATTGCCAATCATTGCTTCTGCTCGGCCGGTTAATTTTTCTTGGATACATTCAAATATATGTTGATCTAAATCGTCATCTTTTAAGGATTTATATCTGCTTACTAAATCGTCACATCTTTTAACAAATTTATTTAAAATATTACTATCGCCATCAAATGGTTTAATATTTTCTAGTTTAGACAAAAAGGAAAAGCACTTACAATATTGCCTTTTCTTCTCCCTTTCCGATCCACTTTGATAGCGCCAAAATGTTGAAAGCCTACGTATCAACTTCTTCCGGATGATTCGAAACTGCCCTATCCTACCGACTGCGCCAATTAAATACTTTTAAATTTAAACTTTCTTTTAAAAAATATTTTATTTCAAGTGTCTGTTAACAGTAAGAAATACAGAATGAAAATGATTTATACAATAATGATGAAAACGAATCAAGCTTCTGGGCCTGGGAATCTGCATCAGCAAAACGTCGTCGCTTCTTGAAATCGTCTGTCTGGGAATTCGTTATGTCAGCGGTTTCCCTGGGAACCGTGAATGTAACTCTGGCTTACCTACATTCATTATATCATTTGTCACTTTAGTATTTGTTTTTAAGTATTGTCATACCACTTAACCCCTCCTCTTTTTTTTTACTTGCGCCTGTGCGGGTCTTTGCTTTGTTGCATTGTTTTTTGAGTGTTTTCTTCACTAGCTGCGTGACTTATATCGGGTATTAACTTATTTATTGTGATTTTGCTGTTAATATTATAGTTTAGGTATTTTACTTTAGAATATTTTCTATGGGTCGTGTGTGTTTGTGTTATCGGTTTTGTAATAGCGGCATTGTCCAATTTATCAAATACTAAATCAAAAGAAAACTGTAATTTTTGAGTCAAAATACTTAGAACAGTAAAATCTTGAACGTGCTGTAGGTACACAAAATTTTTTCAAGTTATTTAAACATTCTAAAATAATATTTTTAGACCGATATTTAAATCGCATTCTGTCAGAGATGTACCATTTCGGTTGAATTTTTGATATAATCAACTAGGATTCGCTGGTGAATGTGGAAAAAATCGCTTTGTGCTTTTGATGTCAATATATTTCATTGGTAAAACTATTAGGAAAAATGTTCACATAAACAATCAAAATATTCAGTGAAATTTATTAAATTAATAGATATATTCTTAGAATACTATTAGTAAGTTTGCAAGGTTGGTGAAAATTAAATTATTACTTTTTGGAAGGAACAAATTCCCTTAATAGCGTTTCTTTTCCTGCTGACAGAATAATTTCCCTGGGAAATTCAGAAAATTGACCCAGAGTGTGCCACATAAAGAATGAAAGCGAAATGAGAGTAGATTATAAAAGACATCTTTTTAAATATGATGGATTCTTTATACACTGTTTCCTACCATTCGTCCTTAGCACTTCCCATTCTATTTTAAATAAGAGAGAGGCATTAAAATTAAGTATTTTAGTTCTGCAATTATTTATGTTCTTTGACATTTTTGTCTCGAATTTTTCTGTTTTAATTTTAGACATTTAACGGAAAAAGCAGATGTTTGTTATTAGGATAATAAACAAAAGAGTGTTAATAGTATACTAAAGTAAATACTTAGAGTAATAATAATTGAATATTATCTGAATTCTTTTATTGTTTGACATTTTAGTAAATCTCAAGACGAATGGTGGTTATGATACGAAATATTGGTAAGAATCATTTGACACGAATATTTTTCCAAATATTTCGAATCATTAAACTATGTACTTATTCTTGTTTTTCTTGTTAAAATTATAACAAAAAATTACTACAGAAATAACCAAATTATTAAAGTAGAATTTGCTAGCGAAAACCGAGAAAAAATCTCTGTTAGGTATATTCTATAGATATTTCATTGGTTACATTATTAAGAAAAATGTTTACATGAACAATCACACCATTCAGTTAAATTTATTAAATAAAGGACATATACTTAATACTATTAGCAAGTTTGCAAGGTTGGTAAAAATTAAATTATTACTTTTGGAAGGAACAAATTCCCCTAATATCCGTTTCTTTTTCTGTCGACAGAATAACTTCTTTGGGAAATTCGGAAAATTTACCCAGAGTGTGTCACAAAAAGAATGAATGCCAAATGAGGGTAAATTAGAAAAGACACCTTTTTAAAGATGATGGATTCTATATACACTGTTTCATCCGATTTATCCTTAGCACTTCAGTTCCCACTTTATTTTAAATAAAAGAGAAAGAGAGATTACAATTAAGTATTTTAGTTTTGCAATTATTTATGTTCGTTGACATTTTCGTCTGAATTGTTCTTTTTTAATTTGAAATATTTAACCGAAAGAGCAGATGTTTGTTATTAGGATTATAAACAAAAGAACCTTTATTGTCTAAATTCTTTTATTGATTGACATTTTAGTAAATCTCAAGATAAGAAATGGATATCATACGACTCAATGGAACGAATCATTCGATACGAATATTTTTTTCAGATGATTCCACCACTTTATGATACCCGTCGGATTCTTCAAGGAGTGGACATTTATTCCCTCACTTACGGTAAATTTTATTCCACATAGGTGGCAACTTTGTGCTGGATTTTCTGCAGAGCTTTAAATAGTGTATTTTTTCTTTGTTTTCTTAAAAATTATAATAAAAATTTACTAAAAAATATCAAAATTTTTAAAATGAAATCTGCTAACGAAACCGGAGAAAAATTTTGTATGTGTTTTAGATATTTTTATTTATTTATTTATTTAAATACACTGTACAACAGGCTACATAACAAGGTTACCTAATCCAATTATACTACAGGGGTTTAAGACAAATGATGGCCGTGTACAAGATTAAAAATTTAGAATAACTTAGGTAAGGCAAAAGTACATTTTCCTTATACTAGAAGGTTATTTGCTAATCCTAAAATTAAACTAAAAGTGAAAAAAGTGTCTTTTGAGGGCTGCTAGTGGGCTGTTAAAAATGTGATATGAGCCTATTAATACGTTTATAGGCGAGTATTTGTAAATGTTGGTTCTGGTAGAGGGTAGATAAAACGTGTCTCTGACACGTGAGTGAAAGAGGATGGAAGTTCAATTTGGAGAGTAAGTAGTCGCAATTAATATTGTAGGATATTATTTGGAAAGAAAAATTTGTGAATGACATTTTCGTCTTACCCGCAAAAGAACGAGTGAGAACCGTTGCAGCAACTGGTCATGTGGAAAACCCCTAGCACGATAGATTCCATCCGATTTATACCAAAACATCTTGGCGAATCTACGCTGGACAGATTCAAGGTCGCTATATGAGTTTCGTAGTATAGGGACCATATTACAGATCCAAACTCCAATTTTGACCTGACGAAGGTATAGTAGAGTAACTGGATGGGCTTTTGGAACTCTTGAGATACCCGCATTACAAATCCAAGCGTTTTACATGAATTGCAAATGATATCATTATGTGATTCGTAAATGAGAGATTCTTTTTTTTTGAGACATTTAAGCTTAATCGGTTACCGAAACACCAATCACACAAACGATCAAGGTTATTCTGTAGTACATCGCAGTCCGCTTCGGAGGATATAGTGGAGAAAGTTTTTAAATCATCGGCGTACATTAGGCAATTGTCTGTTAAGTCATTAATAAAGAGCGCAAATAAACGGGAGCCCAAGAATTATCCTTGAGGTACCCCCGAAATAGCCAGGTAGTGGATATGACACCGCCGTATATCACATATTGAGTAAGATGGTTCTCTCAATAAAAAAGTTGTTCCGAGAAACTATAGAGCGATAATTTGTGTAACAATATTTTGTGATCAAGGCGGTCGAAAGCTTTAGAACAATCAGTGCAGACTACATCGGTTTGTAACCGATTGTCGATGCCCTCAGCGACAAACTGCATGAAGTACATAAGGTTTGTTGTTGTAAACCTGTCCTTCATAAAAACATTCTCCGTAGGAGATACTGCATTTTCGACTTTTGGCAAAATTGTGGTGTGTAATGAAATTTCTAAGATTTTCAGGAAGTAAACATATATTTTATAGACATTTTATTGGTTGAATTATTAGGAAAAATGTTTATATGAACAGTCACAACATTGAGTTAATTTTATTATAATAAAGGACATATACTTAGAATACAATTAGCAAGGTTGGTGAAAAATTAAATTATTACCAGTTGCGGCTATTCAGTTGAAGTAGGTGAAGTGCTACTTCTCCACGAAAAATAAACAAGCAAACATCTAACTATATTTATTACATATCTGTTAAAATTTAAGTTTTTACATTCATTTATTCACCTAATTGGCAAAAAATAAACTGTACATCTCGACTAAATATTTTACTTGACCGTTGGTGGAATGTCTTTTTAAAACTTTCAATCGAACTTTATTATAACAACTATAACAGTGGCGCAAACCGCTTCAACTTTGCTGGAGGTGCTATGTTTAGTTTACGATTTTCTTACTACGTTGCCATGACAACGCGTAGGCGATGACGTCGAGCGCATGGAAGAATAATGTTAAACAGCGCTATACAACGCTCTCTGTGAATTGCTAACGCGGTACACTAGACCCACGTGTCGTTTAGTTTGTGGTGGCTGTTTATTTTTACTTTCGCGGATTTCGCTGCAACCAGTTAGTTCCTTTGCACTTTGCTTGACTGTTTTGTGTTATATTTATTTATGGTGTTGTTACAACTTTATTTGGTGTAGGGTTTATTAATTTACATTATTGATGAATCCGATCACGGCAGAGTTTTAATCGTCTTCCTGGTTTTCGGCGCACAAATGGTTATGTAGTAGTCAAATATTACAAAAATTGTTTTGCTGGCCTTGTTTACTAGTTTCCAATAAATATTGAGTGCGGAATAAGGAAGGATTTGCAGGTATGTTAAATATATGAAGGTCTTTACATAAACATGAAGACTCGGCGGAGCATTTAAAATGAGAATTAACATTTGTAAAAAATCAAATCACTATAGCTGACACTTTAAAAGAAAATGCTAAACTATATAAAATACGTTTTAACGAAACCGTCCGATTAAATAAACAATTTATGTGCTTGGTAACTGACGCAGTTTTGTACCTTGCAAAACACGAGTTAGTCTTTCGCGGCCATTATGAGAGCAGCGAGTTAATAAATAGGGTGAATTTTAAAAAGCTTTTAGGTTTATTAATATCGAGAAGTTCCCAAGAACTAAAAGATCATCACGAAAAAATTAAAAATGTTTTTACTGGTGGAAAACCATTCAAAATGAAATAACTCAATGCATTTCTGATTATTTAAATGATCATGTGAAAATGAAATAATGAACATACAGTTTTTTTCTGTGCAAGTGGATGACACCACTGATATTACATTACGCAAACCTCCCGGTGCTCCATAATTTTAAGTTACGTTAATTTAGAAGTTTCAGTAGTCGAGAGATTCTTTGGATTTTATAATGTCAGCTCCGATAGAACGTCGGAGAATTTATATTCTCTATTGGATCAAATTTTGGACCAATTTGACTAAATTAATAGGGCAATGTTACGATGGCGCAAGTGTGTGTGTGTGATGTCTGGCCATCTAAATGGCCTTCAAAAAAAAAAGAAAAAGCGCCGCAGGCTGTATTTGTCCATTGTCTTGCGCAAGGTCTTAACCTTGTGATGCAGCAAAGTTTAAAAATATTTCTAAATGTCGAATTTTTTTTGCAATCCTTAGTGGTATTCTCTCATTTTTTCATCACTCGATCACAACGAACGTATGCTCTTACATTTGCATCTACGAGGCGTATACCAACAATTACAGAAACCCGTTGATCTTCAAATTCGAAGTTAGTAAATGTGATTGTTTAAGACTGAAATAAATTAAAAGACGTCTTTGAATTTATTACAAACTGTGACAAATTTGATGAAAAATCAATCTGGCTTGCGAAAGGATTTTTAGGTGAGATGAACGATTTTGAATTCACGTTTCTGACATTAGTGTTTAACGACATTTTCTCAATTATGGACATACTATTTGACGTTCTTCAAAAAAAATCGCTTGACATTCATTTTTGCATATCTATTATAAAACGCTGTCGTGAGGCGCTTTGTAAAAAAAGAAATGAACATTTTTTTAATACCATATTTGATAAAAAAAATTCTATTACAGAAATAAATCATTACAAACGTGAACCTGCTAAGCTTTCATCTGACGAAATTAGGGCTAACTTTTTCTGAAATATTGGACCACATTTTAACGGAAATGACACTAAGTTTTCAAAACTGTGAAAAACTTATATTTTTATGTTTTGCAGATTCTGCTAAATTTTCCGAATATTAATCAACGACTTAAAAATGAGCTTGGTCTTATTTTTACCAATGACAGTAATTGGAATATATCGTTGCAAGAGCAAGCGAAAAAAATTAATGAAAATAAAGATATTTTAACCAAAGCATATAAAGTGTTTTCCCTTATTTTTGACAATACCGTCGACAAGTGCTTCACTGGAAAGAAGTTTTTCTTGCCTCAAACGTGTAAAAACTTATTTAAGAAATACAATATCTCAAGAACGACTTACTTCTCTAGGCAATATTTCAATTCAAAAGGAATTTCTGGAAGAGATTAGGGCAACTCATCTATTTTATGACGATGTTATAAATAAATTTGCTGCTATGAAGGATAGGAGAATTGATTTAGTATACAAAATTTAGGTAAGTTGTAAAAAAATATTCTTCCCCTTCCACATATAAAAAAATTCTGGAAAAAAAATTATTGCGATATTTTCTTGCTTCATTTGTACTTCACTTACTTTTTCACCCGCGAGCAGCCACTGATTATTACTTTTGGAAAGAACGTTTCTTTTCCTACTGATAGAATAATTTTGGTTGGCAAAATTGACCTAGAGTGTGCCACATAAAGGATGAAAGCGAAATAAGAGTATATTATAAAAGACACATTTTTAAATATGATGGAATCTTTATACACTGTTTCCTCCTATTTATCTTTAGCACCTCAGTTCCCATTTTATTTTAAATAAGAGAGAGATTACAATTAAGTATTTTAGTTTTGCAATTATTTATGTTCCTTGACATTTTTGTCTGAATTTTTCTCTTTTAATTTTAAATATTTAACGGAAAGGGCAGATGTTTGTTATTATAACAATAAGAAAAACAGTGTTTATAGTATACTAAAGTAAATACATAGAGTAATAATAATTGAATACTATTTTAATTCTTTTATTGTTTGACATTTTAGTAAATCTCAAGATGAAAGGTGGATATGAAAAGAAATTTTTTTAAATGTTTCGAATCATTAAACTATGTACTTGTTCTGTGTTTTTCTTATTATAACAAAAAATTATTAAAGAAAATATAACAAAAAATTACTAAAGAAATAACCAAATTGTTAGAGTGGAATCTGCTAGCGAAACCCAAGAAAAAATTGCTATATGTTAGATATATTGTATAGATATTTCATTGGTTACATAGGAAAAATGTTTACATGTATAATCAGAACATTCAGTTAAATTTATTAAAATAAAGGATTTACTTAAATACCATTAGCAAGTTTGGTAACAATTAAATTATTACTTTTGGAAGGAACAAATTCCCCTAATATCCGTTTCTTTTTCTGTTGACAGAATAATTTCCTTGGGAAATTCAGAAAATTTACCCAGAGTGTGCTACATAAAGAATGAAAGCGAAATGAGGGTAGATTACAAAAGACACCGTTTTAATGATGATGTATTCTTTATACATTGTTTTCTCACATTTATCCTTAGTACTTCAGTTCCCATCCTATTTTAAATAAGAGTGGGACATTAAAAGTAAGTATTTTAGTTTTGTAATTATTTATGTTCTTTGAAATTTTCGGCCTGAATTTTTCTCTTTTAATTTTAAACGTTTAACGGTAACACCAGTTGTTTATTATGCATAATGGGTCGTGTTGGCTGACCCACTTTTCTTTTTGTTGGCCTGAGGCTAGAAGTGGTTCGAAATTATAATTAATTTTGTTTTCTTCCTCGTACTGGTTTTCAAGATTTCCCTATAGTTAACAGTTTACGTATAAATAATGACTATATTGTAATAAAATTAAGGCTTGTCGTGGCTCGTTGCTAGAGAAGAATATACTTTCTTCATCCATCAGCGATTATTTATAATTATTGTCCTCAGTTGTTCCCATTCCCATTCCCAAATTTTTTCAGATCTTCACGTTTCTTCACCCGATTGACTTCAAATTTTGGTCAAAAATTAAGGGTCGT
Source organism: Kuschelorhynchus macadamiae (assembly GCA_030620095.1). Classification (NCBI taxonomy): domain Eukaryota; kingdom Metazoa; phylum Arthropoda; class Insecta; order Coleoptera; family Curculionidae; genus Kuschelorhynchus; species Kuschelorhynchus macadamiae. The sequence goes on along the minus strand of JAUTXW010000667.1, from coordinate 385,913 downwards.
ATGGGGATGACCTGGTAAAAAGATGGCGGAACAAAATGACGGCATAGAGAAATGTTAAAAAACTTTGTATGTAATCATGAAAAAAATCAGAATCTCAGATTTTACGTATTAGCGTCCCTAGATGCCAAAAAATATGTTTTATCAATTTCATGGCGGCCCAATAAAAATTAAAAAAATATCAAGGTAAAAAATCTTTAAATGTGTAGATTATTTGTTGCGTTTAGACTGATAAACAAAAATCTTTTTTGGCTTTTTCGCAACTGAATAAAAATATTAAATTAATTGAATCAAATATTTAATATAATTACATACTTCAACATGTAGACTAGTCTGTCTAAGGAATGTTTCCATACATAATATAATATTGCAATTATATTAAATACTTGCTTGAATTAATTTAAAGTTAAATATTTGAAAAATTGACAAATTTTAAAATTTTGAAATTAATTCTTTTCTATTATTTAATGTTTCTCTCTTACTATCTGCGCATTGATGAGTCCCGATAGGATGAAAGTATTTGTACAACTACTCTGTGTCTATAAAAACTTAAGCTAAATGATATAATTTCTTATGCTTGCTTAAATAATATTGTTTATATTATGAATCGAAACATGCCGTAGACAGACTAGTCTACATATTGAGGTATGTAATTATATTAAATATTTGCTCCAATTAATTTAAAGTTAAATATTTTTATTCAGTTGCGAAAAAGCCAAAAAAGATGTTTGTTTGTCAATCTAAACGCAACAAATAATCTGAACACATTTAAAAATAATATTATAGATGGCTGCAAACTATCATTTTTCTCATATCTAGGTTACATGACAAACAAATTAACAAATTTTAAAATTTTGAAATTAATTCTTTTCTATTATTTAATGTTTCTCTCTTACGATCGGCGCATTGATGAGTCCCGATAGGATGAAAGTTTTTGTACAACTACTCTGTATCTATAAAAACTTAAGGTAAATTTCTTACGCTTGCTTAAATAATAATGTTTATATTATGTATCGAAACATTCCGTAGACAGACTAGTCTACATGTTGAGGTATGTAATTATATTAAATATTTGCTTCAATTAATTTAAAGTTAAAATATTTTTATTCAGTTGCGAAAAAGCCAAAAAAGATTTGTGTTTGTAAAAAATCTTGTTCAATTGAGTTTAAAATTTTCAGAAGAATTAAATGAGAAAATGGGATAAACTGTTACGAATTTAACATGTCGTAACAAAACGGAGGTATGTGTCAATGTAAAAACTACTTATTGAATTTATTTTAAATTATGCCTAAAAGGCAAGTGTGGCTTAAGTAGAAATAAACTGGTGAAATATTGGTAAGAATCCAATATGATGAAGTAAAATGGCGCCCAATAGAAATGTATGTAAAAACAGTAGGTATATGTAACACATATATACTATGACTATATACTGAACTAAATTGGGTCACACCTTACTATTCCTAATAAATGGAGAAAAATCGTAACGAGGGAAGTTCCGGTTAAAGGAAATTTACCGATTTTTAAATGTTGTTCTCAAAATATCAAATTGAACGCTTTAAATTTACTCAGTATTTGTATGTTTGTAATTCAATAATCATGTTTTTACTTCCCTAGTAAAATTTTGCACATCTTTGCGTTTTAGGGTTCCTGAACCCCAAAAAACATGTTCTCTAATATCTGTGACTCTGTCGGTCTGTCGGTTTGCCTTCACGGGGTATAGCTCATAAATTACTTATCTGACTGACTTCAAATTTTAATCAATGATCAAGGGTCATATATGGGTAAAATGGTTACATTTTGATAAAAATTCAATATGCCGCAACAAAATGGCGATCTCACAAAATTTTAAAAAATTCATTGTAGTGACACTATACACATCGACTGGGCTTCCCAATTTGGGTAAAAATAAATAGATATGAACTGGTAAAATTTTTGTATAAATATAAATTTTGTATAAAACTGAGTACCAAAAGACTACTTTTCCAATTGACTTGACAAAAAAATCATGTTGTTAAACCGGGTGAACTATTTGTGAAAATCCAATATGGCAAATTAAAAATATTCGGTAAAATTCCAATATTACATTCCATTTCTTTTTTGTAGGCGGCTACGTAAATAATGCTAGGAAAAATATATAATGTTAATAATATTATTAGTAATAATAATAATAATAATATTAATAATAAAATGTGAGGTCCTCAATAAAGCTATGGCTAGTCATTTTACCAAAATATTGCATCATCCGGAGACAACACCCGGATTCCTCATGGTGGGCACTGCAACTATGCTACCCAAAAGCAATAGGACCCGTCCCAATACAGGCCCATCACCTGTATGCTCACCATGTACAAGATCCTAACGGAATGCATTGCAAATCGTATCTATCACCATATTGATAGTCATAACCTGTTAGCAGAGGAACAGAAGGGATGCATTCGAGACCATTAAGGATCCAAAGAACAACTTATCATCGACTCTGTGGTAATTAAGCAGGCACAGAAAAAAACAACGCAAAATGCATGGTTTTATAGACTATAAAGGCGTCTGATAGTGTACCACATTCCTGGATCATAGACGTACTAAGAATATACAAAATTCATCCTATGATCATTCATTTCCTGAGAACTATCAAGCACCAGAGGAGAACGAATCTGAGGATTTATAATGGCGATCAATCTCTTACCACCGATTAGATACACATCAATAGGGGAATTTACCAAGGAGACTCGTTAAGTCCACTTTGGTTCTGCTTAGCGATGAACCCCCTATCCACGTTGCTTAATAATACAGAACATGCTTTCAACATCAAAGCCAATAGAGTCAATTCCCGAACAATATCCCACCTTCTGTATGTGAATGATATTAAGCTTTATGGTGGAAACCATACCCAACTAAAAAAGCTTATTGACGTCACATATACCTTCTGGAAAGACATCCATATGGAATTTGGAATGGAAAATTGTAAAGCCTCAAACATCGAAAAAGGCAAAGACATTAATGGTGATGTAGCCCTACACAATGGCGAAATAGTTCTAGCGATGAACCAACGAGAAACCTACAAATACCTAGGATTCCAACAAGCTAGACTGCTCCAGAATAATCAAGGAAAGATCAACCTGAAAGATCAGTATGTTCAAAGAATGCGAGCTCTTCTGAAGGAAGAACTGAACGCCAGAAATTTCATTACAGCAATTAACAACTATGCTGTGCCCGTGCTGACCTACAGTTTCGAAATCTCGAAATGGACTAACACGAAGCTAGAGGGACTACAACAACCTACTCGCCTAATGATGACCAAGTACAAGTTACACCACCCAAAGGTCATCAACTCTCCGAATGCCGGACGAGTATATGGCTGTGGCTGGTTTTTTGTGTAGAAAGCTGTTTCGTTACACTTATTCACAAATCTAACATCATGAAACATCTCTTGTTGATTTGACTAATTCGCAGTCCCGATAGCTCCAAAAATTAGAGAGTTTTCTTCACCAACAAGGCACAAACATCAAACTTCCACCGAATAGTGACCTTAAGTTACAACTCGTACTGTCCACTCAATCTCGCAAGGACAACATCGTCCTAAAGTCACTTTCAGACCCCGACAAACAAGAACAGTGGGCTCAAATGGCACTGCACGGCCGACATCACAATAGCTTAAATCAGCCCACATAGATAAAGAAGCATCCAACAAGTGGCTGAAAGATGGACAACTATTACCAGAGACAGAAGGATTTGTGATGGCAATATAGGGCCAAGTTATTAACATACAGCATATAATATCTGGCTGCACTTATCTAGCAAACACGCACTACCTCCAGCGGTATAACCAGTGTGTAACATCATACACCAGAAGCTTGCCAATAAATACGGGCTACTGAACACCTTTGTGCCATATTATAAATACCAACCGAGTTCAGGGCTTGAAAATAATGCCTTCAAACTGTACTACGACCGGGCAATTGTCACAATTATCACCGACATACGGGTGACGAATAATCGGCCTGATGTGGTACTGTTAAATAAGGATACAAAAACAGCTTATTTGGTAGATGTCGCTATACCCAATAATAACAACGTGTTGGATAAATATCAAGAAAATATGCGGAGCCGGCCATCGAGGTACAGCAGATGTGGCGACTGATCAAGGTTCATATGATACCGATCATCGTATCATCAACTGGACTAGTTCCAAAAACACTAGAACAGTGTCTGAAAAGCATAGGACTGCAAACTAACACTTTCAGAAGGCAGTCCTGCCCAGTACTTGCTACATAGTGAGAAAATTCTTACAGGACAACACATAGAATAGAAACCAGCCCACTCCTTTTGATGCATGTATCTCGGATGGGCTCGGAACCCAACATTTGTTGAAAAATTGATTGTCAATTTCGATAATAATAATAAATACATTAAAGACCTAAAATAAAATTAAATCAATTACAGTTTATTTTATATAAAGGTATTACCAAATAACTATACACTATATATATAGACTGTGTATTGTAAGTAGTTGATTAATGATAAACTGTTTCTTCAATATTTTTTCATACCATAAAATACGGCAACATAGTATACGTTAAATTAATAGCCGCGAAGCTTTTGAAATCGAGAACGACTTTTTCTGGAAATTAAGGAAACTTTAAGTCCACGAAAATTGAACGAAATAAACGTACTCAGAATCATTGCCCGGAAATAATTTGCCCAACAATAATTTGTGTAGAATCGTGCTACTAGGTAATACATATTTATTACACGGGTTAACAAAATGAAAACAAAAATTTGGTGCCGGAAATCTAACATCTGATTTTAGATGTTTTTAATGTGCTGATACCAAAAATGCCACCAGATTTTTTCTATCAGCTCTAGTTTTTGAGATACTGGTTACAGGATAATTGAAATTTTTTTCTGATAAAGGACAACAAATAAAGAGAGAAATATGTATTTAATCGTCAAAATAGAAATTTCCCAGAGTCTAATGAACCAAATGGATACCTGGAATTGTCCCTGACCCAATGTTCCTATACTAGGAACTACTCAATACACTGCTCTTAATTATTTTTATACCTGTAATTGCCTATGACCCGATCCTCTTATAACTGCTTGGCTGTACTCGATATAGTATATTACTGAGTTTTCCCAAGTAAAGTTGTGCTATCATTTTGTGTAAATTTTGGTCGTTTTGTAGTATCAAGACACTAAACTGAAACAATGGTATCTACAAGCAGACGTACTTGTGTAAATCATCCCGATGTTTTTTGTTACATGTGTGGTGAATACACTTTGAAAGAGAGCAGAAAAACGATTTCTGACTTTGTGAAAAGAGCTTATCTTGCCTATTTTGGCGTTCATTTAGGAGATCAAGATAAATCTTGGACCCCACATTTCATATGTAAAACATGTGTTGAACATTTGCGACAGTGGACAACTGGAAAGAGGAAGTGCCTAAAGTTTGGTGTACCAATGGTTTGGAGAGAACCGCGAAACCATCATGATGACTGCTATTTTTGTCTCGTTAATATTAAAGGCATGAACAGAAACAATAGACACAAATGGACATATTCTGATCTAGATTCTGCAAGAAGGCCTGTAGCGCATTCGGAAGAAATACCCGTTCCATCATTCAGCAGTCTACCCAAACTGACAAAAGATGATACAGAAACATCAACGTCTAACGAAGTTCAAAGAATTCAGCCAGAAAACGACAGCGAATTTGAAGCAGATTTAGCAACTCCGCAGTGTTTCAATCAAGAAGAACTAAACGATCTTATAAGAGACCTGAATCTCTTAAAGGAATCTGCTGAATTACTTGCATCCAGATTAAAAGAAAAAAATCTACTTTGTCCAGGTACTAAGATTAAATTTTATCGTAAAAGAGATAAGAATCTGCTGCCTTTTTTCGCTCAAGAAAATGACTTGGTATTCTATAACATTATAAAAGGGCTCTTAGAAAAAATGGGCTTGCCTGAATACAATCCAGATGATTGGCGCCTTTTTATTGACAGTTCAAAACGTAGTTTAAAATGTGTTCTTTTACATAACGGTAACAAATATGGCTCAATTCCTATTGGTCATTCTACTACCATGAAGGAAGAATGTGAAACAATTGCTTTAGTTTTGAGAAAAATTAAATACGAAGAACATCAGTGGGCAATTTGTGTTGATTTAAAAATGGTTGACTTCCTCCTTGGACAGCAGAGTGGTTATACAAAATATCCTTGTTTTTTTGTGTCTTTGGGACAGCAGAGCTAAAAATGAGCACTGGGTTAACAAAAATTGGCCTTCAAGAGATGTCATGATTCAAGGAAAACAAAACGTGGTCAACGAACCTTTGGTTTCGAGAGAAAAAAATCTTACTTCCGCCCTTGCATATCAAGCTAGGCCTAATGAAGCAATTTGTGAAGACTTTAATCGAAACTAAAAGCTGGTATATTTGATGGTCCCCAAATAAGGCAACTTGTTAAAGATCCACAATTCACCACATCAATGAACGAGACTGAATCTAACGCTTGGTGTTCATTTGTTTAAGTACTACAAAATTTTCTTGGCAATCATAAAGCAAAGAATTACGTAGAATTAGTGGAAAATATGTTTTCACATTTTAATATTCTCGGCTGTAATATGAGTATAGAAGTTCACTACCTCCACAGCAATCTAGATCGTTTTCCAGAAAACTTAGGTGATTATAGTGATGAACAGGAATAAAGATTTCATCAGGATATTAAAACTATGGAAGATCGTTATCAAGGTCGATGGGATAGCCACATGATGGCGGACTACTGCTGGAGCCTTCAGCGAGACTGCCCTAGTAAACTCTATTCTAGAAGGTCGTATAAAAGAAAATTTTTATGTGATTAGTGACTAATGTAATTACGTAAATTAAGTTTTTGCAATAAATACTTAAATCCATATGTCTTTGTTTTTTTAACTGGCAATAGTAATCTTATATATTATAACAGTTATAACGTAAAATATATACACAATTTTTTTTCTTAAAAAAAAACTAGATCTGATAGACAAAATCTGAGAACTTTTTTACATTCTGCATCCAAAAATTACCCAGGAACAGTTAAAAAATCGCAGGCACCAAAATGTGTGTTGGCCTGTGTTATCGTTTATTTATAAGTAGTCGCTGATTGAAATAAAGTTGGGTAAAGCACTTTAAAAATTGTGCCCTGCGGTATTCTACAAAGTCGTATTGTACTGTTTTGGCCGTAGGCTTAGGTTGATAAGTTTCGTAAGCATTTAAGGTAAACGTTAAGAAATAAAAATAAAACGTAAAAAAGAACTCAAGGAGGTTAGAGTTTGAGGTAAATATGCCCTATATTTCAAAATAGTATCCTACAACACAAGGAAAATACGCAAAGAAAAGCAAAGTATGAAGTTAAAGTTTGGGGTAATTTGTTTTGTGTATTCCACCCTTTATCCAACAGTTATTGCTACCATCAATTGCACACGTGGACTGCAAGAAAATAATGTAACAGCTAGCTTTGCTTCTGTGGATTGTACTACTTTTAGCATATTTAGTGAAATCGTCATGGAAAGGTTCCAAATAATAGAGTTATTATGTACATTCTTCCATTGCGTAGACCATAACTTTTGTAAACAACTTTTTCATAGTCCGTGTTTGGTGGTGTTCAGGATGTATCTTACTCTTCGTTCGTTGTGCTGGAGGAAGCCAGGCTGCTTCTTCAGTTTTGAGTACAACATTGACCACTGCTTTTAGTTCACATAAGTGGTATTTGCCTTCTTTGTTGGTATCGTGACTGCAGTATGCCACATATTTAAGTAGATATTCCCAGCTACACCACTTTGACTGACATCCGCATGAATTTTTATCCGTGCATCTGCTGCTAGTACGCACGCGAGTGCCAATAATTGACTAAGAGTGGGATATTAAAATTAAATATTCTGGTTTTGTAAATATTTATGTTCTTTGTTAGCTAGTTAGTTTATTATAATTAATTTTGTTGCCTTCCTCGTGCTGGTTTTTTAATGTTCTATTTAGTTAACAGTTTACGTATAAATAATGAGTATTATAGTAAAATTAAGGCTTGTCCTGGCTCATTGCTAGAAGGGAATACACTTTCTTCATCCATCAGCAATTATTTATAATTATTGTCATCAGTAGGCCCCATTTTCGGGTCCAGGGAAATTCCGGGTAAAAGAAATTTACCAATTTTTAAAACAATCCTTAGACACTTTTTGATCTAGTTAGCCCAATGATGCTACTAGGCCAATCCTACAAAAATATCTAAAACAATTCGGCTTGTCTTTTTAACATAGTTTACTTATAACTATTATTATAATAAAATATTTGTTAACTTATTTCTTCAACTAATTTAGATAGTTTTAAAGAAAAAATAACGAAAACTTAAAAAATTATAAATTTATGTGCAAAAGTTGTAGCTTGACCCTTGTTATTCTAATTGGGACTCCTTATCCCTAACTGAAAAACCCAATCTCCTCGTTTCACGTTCGCCCTCATGGGGATGAAACATCCGGTTTAGGGTCTAGGACGTCGACTGTAACTATCGCCAACCATTTAGAATTCAAGGCGAGACCGTAGCTAACAGTCAACGCTCGCTTTTACTAAAGTGGCATCTCACGGAGTGCATATAGAAATCATTAATTAGATTCTCTTTACGTAATATTACTTTCCCTTTAGAGAATCTTTGAGCTTAAACTCTATATATTTTGTTTGCTATTAAGACTCTTTGATAACTTATTGCCAAGTAGAATATTTTTTGTTCTATACAGGGGTCACTAAATAAGTGCCCGGGGGCGTATAGTATTATAAGAAAATCAGCAAATTTAGTTTACCCTGAACTTCCTTCACTATGAAGATTTCCTTTTATTAGGAATAGTGAAGTGTAACCAATTTAGTTCAAGGGTCTATTTAGGAACACATATACTTGGTGGTGCAACCAAGATGGGGTGGACGATTGCGGGCAAACGGAGAGGAATTTGAAAAAAAAAATTGGGATATGATTGATAGTCAAGAACGCTGTGTTTTAAAATTATACCCATTATACAGGGTGGTCTGAAAAGTTCGTGGTGAACCAAACTTGTGTTTTTTTAAATGGGATACCCGGTATATTATTATTTTAGTTTATTCTCCTATTCGTTGCGATCATTTTGATATAAGGTTAGTTGGAGCTAAAATTTATACCAATGGAATGGGACGAGGTTAAAGTGGAAAAAGGGTTATACTCCGGCCATTTTTTGAAAACAATTGAAGCAGGTATGGAAAAACCAAATATTCTATAAAATGTATTGTATCTAGGACTACAATAATCGCTTGCAAGTCGTTCAAAATTATTCACTGTTATACAGGGTGGTCAAGTTTTGCAAATTTACCTTGGATTGAATTTTTTTAAATGGAACACCCTGTATATTTTACTTTCATGTTAAAGATAACATTACTAGCTTTCAGAAAATACTATATTTGATACCTTTCTGACCAACAGTTTTTCAGTAAATTAGCTGTGAAATCAAAATTTCTTCATTTTAACACGAATTACTCTGAATTCACGTTGTTAAAATTGACAATTTAATATTAGGAGGCCATGATATCATCAAAAATTGAACAAAAGATTGACAGTCCTGTCAAAACAGCAAAGTGTCAGAATATTACCATCAGTAAATAAATAAATATTGTTCTTTGATGATGCGATGCCGAAATAAAAACTAGAAGCTTTTGCAAGTTTATCACAGAGATTTCAAGAAACAGGAAATGTTGCTTTCAAAAAAACGTAAAGTAATTAATAAACCAGTTACCAATGAAGATAATGCTTTGACAGTATTAATAACAGATCTTTTTTTACAAAAAAATAAATTTAATATAAATCAACAAAAACAATGCAATTAAAACTTATAAAAGATGTTCAACTAAACCACGGTTTTGCTGAAGGCACATTTCGAGTCTATCCATAAATGAAAGTTTCACTTTTCTCAAAGTCAGGTCTGAAATGTTGCGAAAACTGCTTATTATTCTCAACTTCATATCTTCCACTGTGGTTGGAACCTCTTTATAAACTTCTTCTTTAACATGTCCCCATAAAAAGAAATCTAGTGGCGTCAAATCGGGTGACCTCGCAGGCCACTTAACTGGTCCACCTCGCCCAATCCAATGCTCTCCTTTCCAATTATTGAGAAAATGTCTTACATACCTATGGTAACGCGGGGGTGCTCCATCATGTTGGAACCATAAGGAATTTCTTAACATTAAAGGTAAGTCTTCGAGCAATACGGGCAACTCATTTCTCAAAAAATTTAAATAGACTTCTCCCGTTAAATGCTCTTCAAAGAAATATGGTCCTATAACATGAGAGCCAATTATACCTCCTCAAACATTAACTGACCATTTATTTTGATGGTCCAACTGACGAATCCAATGTGGATTTTCGGTTGAATAATAGTGCATATTATGTTTGTTAACCAAGCCGTTGCTTTTAAAAGTAGCTTCATCTGAAAACAGCACCCTATCTACAAAACCTGGATTATCCCAAATTGTATTTAAAAACCAAATTGAAAACTCTTGTCGTTGGACGTAATCGCGATCATACAGTTCTTGGTGTAATTCAATGTGGTAGGCATGATATTTATGTTGTTTCAGAATCCGTTTAATACTAGTGCGTTCAATATCAGTAGCTCTCTCAATTTCCCTAGTACTTGTGTGTGGATTTTCTTGCACTGTTAATAACACTGTCAAAGCACTATCTTCATTGGTAACTGGTTTATTAATTACTTTACGTTTCTTAAAAGCAACATTGCCTGTTTCTTGAAACCTCTCTAATAAACTTGCAAAAGCTTCAGGTCTTGGTTTTTTTTTCGGCATCGGGATATCGTACCGCATAAACTCTGCTTGCTAGTAAAGGGTTTTTTTGACACTCACCCAACATAAAAGTCATGTTTATCAACTCTGGAGTACTCAAACTCATTATTACTTAACAATTTCTCGGCTTATCGTCAAAAAACAATGGTAATTGATGCCAATTCTTTGACACTTTGCGGTTTTGACAAGAATGTCAATCTTTCTTTTCATTTATGATTATATCATGGCCTCCTTATATTATAGGTAGTCAATTTAAGCAACGTAAATAATACCGTTTCTGTTAGAATGAGTAAATTTTGGTTTCACGGTTAATTTACTAAAAAACTGTTGGTTAGAAAGATATCAAATAAGGTATTTTCTGAAAGCTGGCGATGCTATCTTTAATATGACAGTAAAATATATGGGGTGTTCCATTTAAAAAAATTCAATCCAAGGTAAATTTGCAAAAATTGACCACCCTGTATAACAGTGAATAATTTCGAACGACTTATAAGCGATTATTGTAATCCTAGATACAATACATTTTATAGAATATTTGGTTTTTCCATACCTGCTTCAATTGTTTTCAAAAAATGGCCGGAGTATAACCCTTTTTTCCACTTTAACCTCGTCCCATTCCCTTGGTATACATTTTAGACCCAACAAACCTCACATCAAAATGATCGTAACGAATAGGAGAATCAACTAAAATAATAATATACCGGGTGTCCTATTTAAAAAAACACAAGTTTGGTTCACCACGAACTTTTCAGACCACCCTGTATAATGGGTATAATTTTAAAACACAGCGTTCTTGACTATCAATCATATCTTAAAAATGTTTTCTCAAATTCCTCTCCATTTGCCCACAATCGTCCACCCCATCTTGGTTGCACCACCCTGTATACTGACTTATCAAATATTTTTGTCGGACGCCATTTTGTTTCAATATAATGAATTCCTACCAATATTTTACAAGTTTCTACCTATGCCACCCTTGATTTTAGGCAAAATTTAAAATAAATTCAAGAAGTAGTTTTTATATTGACACCTACCGCAATTTTGTTACATCATGTTGAATTCGCACCAGTCTATCCTTAGATCATCTTTAATTTTTCTCTAAAATTTATAGTCAATAACAAGATATTTTTACGTTTATGTTATTTGGCCGCCATTTTGTTCCGCTATCTTGAATTCGTAACACAACTTTAGCAGCTTATCTCCGTATTACACTTAATGCTTGCACAAAATTTAAAATTAATCTAATAAGTAGCTTTTTCAGACAGGTTTTTTTAAATATTGTATTAGTCCGCCATTTTGTTTTACTATCTTATATTCATACCAAAATGTTACCCAAATGAGGTAAATTGGATTTTATTAGTTTTTTAGTAATACTTGTTTAACGTTTCACTAGGCCGCCATCTTGTTCCGGCATATTGGATTTTTACCAAAATATAACCAAGTCATCCCCATATAAGCCTTAATTTTTGACTGAAATTTCAGTCAAGTCAATCTGATGCTAAAACGCTCAGATATGTAAAACCTACTAGGGTGATTTTTCGGATTACAAAAAATTTATTTGGCCGCCATTTTGTTCCGCCATATTGAATTAGTACCACAGTTTTAATAGTTTATACTACAATTAGTTACAGCACACAATTTGAAATCAGTTCATTAAATAGTTTTTTTTCAGGCCGAATGTTTAAATATTTTATTAAACCGCCATTTTGGATTTGTACTAGCCGATTCATACATAATACTTGATTTTTGTGCAAATTTTGAGATAAATTGCATAGTTAGTTTTTTAGTAATAATTTTTTTTAACGTTTCACTCGGCCTCCATCTTGTTCCAGCATATTGGATTTTAACTAAAATATTACCAGGTTATCCCCATATGAGCTTTAATTTTTGACGCAAATCTGATGAGTAGTTTTTAGGCTATGCCGCGAACTGATAGATAGACAGATAAACCGACAGACGGATCGACGGACTTGATAAAAAATATTTTTTGGCATCTAGAGACCCCAAAATGCAAAGATATATAAAACCTGAAACGGTGGTTTTTTCAGATTAGAAAAATTATTTTTCACTGGCGCACTATGGTCTGAATGATCATAATTTGCGCCAAAAATATTTTGTCACAAGAAAAATTCTTACAAAATCTCTTAATTGATTAAAACAAATTATACCGACGCAAAATAATAAAAACCATTATTCTTAGTTCTTTTTTCGAAAGAAGATAATAGTTTATTTTATGTTTTATAATAGTTTACAATAAAAATTGGAACAATAAATTTTAACTAATACTAAAGACAAAATTTTATTCAAATTAACTTGTTCAATAATTAACAATTTAGTTAAATTATTAATCAACTACTAAATTACTTATCTCCTAATTTTTATTTAACTGATCATAAAAATAACATTAAATTTATTCGATATAATAACAATAACAAAAACAATATAGATTTAAAAGTTCATTTCAGTTGATAACTCTAAAGTTTCTAAACCTCTAATATCTAAAATATCTTCCAGATTATCAAGATTAAAATTTGGTTCATTTTGAGAATTTTCCGTGTCTTTAGGAGGAAAATCTAAAGCAGTTTCTAACTCAGGAGCTTTTAGTAACCCAATTACAGCACTTGGAAGATTTTTTATTTTAAAATTTCTTTTTCTAGAACGAAGGCTGGCACTTGAAATAAGAGGATCTGAGGTATCTAGACCTCGGCAAAATACGTCTTCTAAGTTACTTACTCTGCTAGTTTTCCTAGCATGATGTAAATGATCTTGTTTGTAAAGTTTATTTCTTGATTCAGCAGCATCTTCACCAAAGTATCCCACAGGCAATAAACAATTTTCAATTATTTGCTTACTATGCACCAAAACTTTATGGATGGAAGCTGGCATGGGGAACCAAGGATATAAATTTACAAATAATGAACCTGTGTTAAAGCAGTACGTTTCAAATTTTTTAAGATCAAGAGGTAACCGACAAGCCAGAGCAATCAAAATAGTTTGAAATTTCGTTATCAGCTCAAGTGAAACACCCGTAATTTCTGAAAAAATGCCTGGGGTTTCAAAAGCTCTTCTTGCGGTATTACCGTCATTGCTAGAACCATAATTTGGTTTAGGTTTGTCCACGTGCAAACTTAGCTTCTCCCAAAAGTGATTTTGTATCATTTTTTTCCTTTCATTGACAACAAGTTGGTTAGGTTCTCCTCTAATTTGCCATACTTTAATTTCAATTCTGTGGCCGATATGGAGTACACATTCTAAAAACCTTATCCAACAGTGTAATGGACTAATTCCAAATTGTAACGAGTCTTGGTTAGGCGTAAAAATGGCAGATTTAAAATCTTTAACCTTCATGAATGTTGAAGGCGTTGCTCCACATATGGGGCATGCTTGGGATGATCTGGTATTTGTTAGGATACTTAAAATTTTGCCATCGATTACTGTTAAGCACAATTTGCAAGTAATTTCTAGAGTATGGCTTCCAACATTGCATTCCAGTGGACATAAATTCTTAATCTGTTCGCCCAAATCTGCCTTTTCTTTTAGGGCGTGATTTTTTGTTTCTTTTGTGTACTGTATTTTAAGCGGCCTACAAAATCGAGTAGATTGTGGTGTTGGGTTATCCCAAAGGACGTCATTTTTGGAACTCACCAACCGAAGTGGTATTACTGTAGTGGCAAATATGCTAGAGTCATCACAGGATGAGAGGGTCAAACCCATAACTACAAATCATGGTAGCTCTCATATTAGTGCACTTTAAAAACTCAAATAAATTTATAAGAACATCTTCTTGCAGTAAAATTATTCTTGAAATTGTGTGTTTTAGCAAATCTGCCAGTGGAACCGATGCAGTTGTCTCCGAAATTTGAATTCCATTTGGTCGACATTCTTTTTTTGCCTGCAAAATGTTTTCATAACTTGGGTAAATATCGCAGTTCCTCTCCTTAGCTCCAATTCTGGTGTTTATGTACTGACTTTTTGTAAAATTATTTTCTAACAAATAGGCTAACGCTTCCTGTGGAGTATAAAGCACTGGCTCTTTAAATTTTTCTGGCGAAAGAAAGCGTTTCATTTCTGCCGGTCTGCTAGGGCTTACTGCAGCTTCCCTGAGTACCACAGAAAGATCTTTTTGACCGCTATGTCGAGCTGCAATGCTGGCAGCTTTAACCATTAAATTCCGGTTATGTTGATGCTTCTTAGCAAGTTCAAAGGCGTCTCTTTGCTGTGACCTTAACGACTTATTTTCAAACGTCAAGCGTGGGCGACCCATAGATACATTTTCTGCTTTGGTTTTAACCAGAGTATTTGTATTGTTTTGTTGTGTCTTGAAAACTGAAGCCATTAAAAGCCAATCTTTATATTTTTTTTCAAAATGATTTTTATTCCTGTTCACTTTTTTCCATCTTTTGGCTATATTCGAAGACAAAAATTTAACTTGTTCTTCCATAAATTTACTATTTTCTTCTGTGACTTTAAGGTTTTTAATGTTCTCTAAAACAAATTTGGTTAAACTGGAAATTTTGAACTTTGCGTTGGTTTCTTTTTGCCAAACATTAAAAAGTTGCTGATTTGAGAAGCGGTACTCGCCTACAAAAAATACAAAAATTTGCCAAGTATGCAACTATATGCAAAAATCTTAGGTGCTACTATAAACTAGACACTTCAAACAATATAACACCAGGAAAAACTTTGTAACACCTGTTTACAGAATTTTGGTAGCTCTAAGAAACATTAAACAACAATAAAAATAATAGTAAAAAGCACCCTCTCTGGTATTTATATGTCTATGGAAATCAAGCGTGCTAAACAAGCATTTTCTTTCTAACAAAATTATTACACTTACCTCCTAAGTTAACATCCATGATAGAATAAATTATTTTCTTTAACTGTTTCTTAAAAAAACTCCGCCAAACTAGAGAAAGAATGTCTTAAACGTATACAAATAAAAACGTTGTTGACAGACGCCAACTTTCAACTATTTAAAAAGGAAAGCCTACTTAATTTTTAGTTGATTCATTATCTCTCGGTGCAATGAAAAGGTTATCAGGTGATATCATACGTGTCTTAAAATGGCTTATTTAATACATTGAAAATTGAGACTTTCGGCGCAAATTCTAGTCATTCAGACCATAGTGTGGCGGTTAGAATATCTATCAACTGTAAGGCAATATAGGCAAAAAGGACGCAATACTGTGTATCTAGACGAAACCTGGGTAGATAATGATATGACAGTGAATAAATGCTGGCAAAGTAAAAGTGTTACAGGTGTTGTTCAGAAAATCTGCTCTAGTAGTCGCTTTATTGTAATTCATGCTGGTTCAGAAACCGGATTTGTTCCAGGTGCTGCTTTAGTTTTTCGCTCGGGACTAACAACTGGAGACTATCATGGACAGACGAATAGAGATAATTTTGAAAAGTGGTTGCTCGAGAAGCTTCTACCTAACATTCCTCCCAAATCAGTGGTGGTAATGGATAATGCGTCTTATCATTATCACGTATAAGATAAAGTGACAACTAAATACTCTACAAAAGCTCATATGATATCGTGGCTTAAGTCGAACCATCTTGTATGTGATCCAACATGGAGAAAATATCAATTATATGAAGTAATATCAGTCAAAAAATATCTAATATTGCAATTAATTAATATTTGAAAAACTATAGAACACATATTTTTCCAAAATTAACACATCAATGTAGTTATAGTAGGGGAGCCAGCACTGATTCCAGTGTACAAAATTTATCAAAATTTTAACTTATGCACTTCTACTTTGGGCTATTCGGGTATGCCAAAAGTGACTGTTTGTCTCCGTCTTTCATATTACTTTGTACAGGGGGCGTCATTGTGAAGTATTATACAGGGCGTTTCTTAATTGCGTGCTAATATTAAAGGGGGTGATGCTTGGACCTTTTTAAGAAAAAAGTTGAATGAGACTTTTAGTCTGAACTTCGGAGATACAGGGTTTTAACATTATAGATAAATAACTGTGTGAAATTTGATACACGTCTTTTATGCATAAAAGGGCATTTTTTATTAACAATCAATTTTTAAAATTTCTACCAGTGGCGTGCATTTGTAATTAACCTCGGTAAATCCGTATGCTCCTTAATGCATAGAAGACGTGTATCAAATTTCATGCAGTTGTCTACAATAACATCAGAATTGGAATGAAAAAAAATGTTTTCTTTTTAAACTTTACCATCCTGTATCTCAAAAGTTAAGACTTTTAGGACATAAAAACACCCCCTTTAACATCAGCACGCAATTAGAAAACGCTCTGTATAGTATTTCACAATGACGGCCCCTGTATAAAGTAATATAACAAACGGAGACAGACGGCCACTTTTGGCATACCCGAGTAGCCCAAAGTCGAACTGCATAAATTAAAATTTTGATAAATCTCGTTCACTGGATCTGATGCCTTATAAAATCTGGACTTGTAAATCGTGTATCATTATACTGGGTGGTCCAATAATAGTGGACGTAGGCAGTAGCCCGGGAACCGTTAATGACAGAACTCAAGAAAAAATATATTTATAGGTAAATCGATCAAGAAAAATCAAAATTTATTTTAAAATTTGAAAGTTCGCCGTTTTTGCAAAACAAAAGTGCGGTACACGAAAGAAAACAGACAAAGATAGTTAAAGGTTCAATAACCATAGTTACATTTTTTAATTATCTGAAGTGCGTATAGTCAAAAAGGAGTGCCATGTTATTTAAAGAACGACGGGACACTACTGGTTTAAAGAGATTTGTTAGCCGACCTTCCTAAACCGATTGACTCCGCCCGGTTTTTTTTCGTGTCCCGCACTTTACCTCTTCCTTTTCATAGTTACTTATTTTCTTTTGTAGGCACCAACTATTTCATATTCTTTGTAGTATCTTCTTTCCGATTCAGGTAAAAATTTTGCGGCCTTAATAATCTCCTCGGGGACTCTTTCTATTGAGGTTTCAACTATATCCATTTTTTTGCGATATGGACTATAAACCTTACAAAGAAAACTCGGACTTAAATTGAATTCTTTTACATAGAAGATGTCTGACGTCGTCATTTTTGACCATAAACAAAATAGCATGACTTGGATACACAGGTAGTCATTATATAGGTAAGTTTTATAAGGTAATTAATAAATTAATGGAAAATTATAATAATATGTATGCTGACCCAACACCGTGTCTACTAGTAACCCTGGAAACGGCCGTTGACAGCTTGCGATGAGTCATCACTAGTAGTTAATTTTTGTAGTTAACTGCTATCTGTAAATTCGTTTACGGCGTGTTTTTTGCTTTCGTTTTTACAAATAAATTAGAACATAACTATTTTTGTACATATTTGTGTTAGTGCTATTAGTTTTGAGACTGGTGCTATAAAACTTTCGTCAAAATAGAAGTTCATGGTAGTGAGGTTAACACTTGAATTCTAATAAAAAGTGGATTTTCAAAGAAACATTATAGTTTAGAACAATGTCCTTTATTTGTTGTGTACCTAATTGCGATGGAAACTATCTGAAAGGGCCTAATGTTCTTTTTTTTGGGTTTCTAAAGGACGACGAAAGTCGAAAGAAGTGGCTTCATGCAATATACAGAGGTTTTTCTCCAACAAAAGCCTTCATAGCATAACAGTTGTTATTTCATTTTAGTGGGAAGCACAGGTTGTAAAAGTAATGAAAAGTTTCATGAAAGACATATATTTCAACTCGATTAGATCAGCCTCTTACACATCTTTCTAACTTTCCTGTGAAAGGTAATTATAAAAGCTTTGATGTTTATCTTGATTATATATACGTTCATACATCTACACTCCCATTGAAACAAAATCCACTTCCACAATCTGAGCCTTACAATCAGAACACCCCATTTATTTGAAAATTAATAAAAATATTGTCTAAACAATTCATTTTTCACGAGTTGGGCTGTGTATGAGCTAGGTGAAACCAAAAGAAAAAAATAGTTGAGTTAACATCTCAGTTTTACTATAACTATCATCTACTTTATTAAAATCTACAATGCAATCTCCCGGAACCGAAATTCTTACTTTGGCATTGAAACTTTCTGTCAAATACATGGTACATTAACAAAATTCTCGATATTGCAGATTCTGATTGCAAGAATAGAATCAATCTAAATTTCTGTAACATTGTACATTTTATATAATTATTATTCTTCTATTTTGATAAAATCTTATTAGCACCTTTTAAGTTTAAGTATGTATATATTTGTGTATCTGTTAATTAGTCTGTGAATAAAAGTGCGTTAAAAATGTAAATATTGTTTCATTCTTTTAAAGATATTTGGTATGTTAGTTTATCGTAATAAATAATAGAATATTACTTCAGATTAAGACAATCCTTCCTTTGTCAGGAAAGAAAAAAATATTTTACAAAAACTAGAAAATTCATTAAAAAAACTGGTTGTTTCTCTCTTCAACTAATTTTACAAATCGGAATTGAAGTAAATTTGTTACACCAAATTTTTTGTCATGCATCTACATATGAAACTGCCAAAAAACACTGTTTATGCTAGAAAGGGCTTTATATCACACGTATGTTAAAACAAATTTTAACACTGTTTATACACTATTTGATACATGGTAAGTAAAAAAAAGCTAAAGCCTACTTTTAATCTATTTCAAATAAATTACTCAGGTTTTTTAATACTAGTGTTGAAAAGTAAATATAGTCCTTCTGAAGACTCTTTGTTGTAGGTTTTAAAAAAATAGTTACTATTTTTCCTGTGACCTACTTCGTTTGAAAACTTTCACTTTTAACACTTATGTAATATACTATTAGACTTCTATAGAGAGTTATTTTGTATAACTAAATTTTCCCAATGCTGATTTATAAAATTACCTTGTCCATTACATAAACTGGTGGAAAAAGCTTGAATTTACTATCTCTGGGCACAGCCTATATTATATTTAAATAACTGACTAAAAGTACTTTTTTATAATTGAAGACTATATAACGATTTATTTAAATATTTTATTATACATATTACATATATATATATATATATATATATATATATATATATATATATATATAAACTTCTCCCTTAGGCCATCAGTACAACCTCCAATAAACACACGCTTATCAAGCCACAATGCTGTTGGAGTAACGGAGGCATTTCGGAATTTTTCCAATATTCCCATTAGTTTTGTGTTTTTGCCCCCATTGTATGGTCTTTACGCCATCTAAAGTTTTTCTTGCCGAAAATGATAAAAAAAGCTTATTAGTCTGCAAATGTCAAATCGGAAATAGCCAGTGACAATATTCAGATATTGCCATAGGCAGTAATTACTAGTTGTCCTATATTTGTCAAAAAAATATTTATAAATATTTATACAATAAAACCAGTTTAAATTTTTATAAACACTTGAATAAATCACCCTTTTAATATTTGTCAGTTAATAAAGCATACAATTCTCAGTTCGACTGCTGAAATGGTTAATTCCGATCCAGCTTTTACTAGTGAGTTTACAAAAATATCATTGCATATGACCTAGCTCAAATTAACTGCCAAGGGCGCCTACAGGGGGAGGTAACAACATTCAGACACAGGAGCGTAGCGTGCGTTAATATGTAATTTCTATTCAGCGATTAGAGAACATTTTCCAAAAGACAGGGAGGGGGGCCAGCCTCCTTAAGGACGCCCTTGGAATAGCAGTGACATTACTGATAAGCAATTTATTTATATGACGTGTATAATCGTTGATTACCACAACCACCCATAAAACATTATATCAAACTCCAATAAACTAAAAATCATTGCGCTAGAGAAGGCTGACAAAATATACAAAATTAATCCGTTTCATGATGTTTGTGGTAAATAACTTTTTAAGATATAATTTAGATACACATATATACAGCGACTAAACAGGTTTCATTTTGCAAATGGCCTACTGTTTTCTGGCATATTTCAAAATTTTTTTCTTCTGTGTACCGTGTTCTGACAAACAATCATCGATAGTTTTTACTCCATTTGTTATATATATATATATATATATATATATATATATATATATATGTGGTATGCAAATACGATCCATGTAGCTTCTAAAGCATTTGCACTTAGATTCCTCAATGTCATTCATTAAGTTTAATCTGTAAGTAATAAATTCAAAAATATATTATTGACAAAATACTGTTTTAACACATAAAATATTTTTTACAATATGAATATGCGCCTAAAATGTATAAAGAGCACTTACCTCAACCTTCTAAACACTTTCTCTTATACTTGCAAGAACATTCCCTTTGATTATAGGAAGTTCTCCATCAAAACCATGTCTTTCACACTGTTTGAATCTACCGCGTTTTCATCTTCTTTACAAAAGCTTGAATTATTGTTGAGAACCTGATAACTGATTTCGCTGCTATAATATTCTAAAAAGTAAAAAAGAATTCATAGCCAAAATACACATATATCTATTATGATTATTTAAGTAAAAATCAAACTTATTCGTAAGTATACTTACATGTGACAAAAACTAAAAATTCACTCAAAAAACCAGGAAAAAAGAATTAATTTTACAGATAATCAATGTAAACACACTTCGTAAAGTGAAGATTGACATGACAGTGCCTAACAATATGGCCGCCGCGACGTCACAACTCCAGCTGTTCATTGCGGGAAAAACTACTTATGATGACTCATCGATGCCCGCTTCCAGACTTTCTAGTAGGGTCGGTGTTGGCTGACCGCGTCCACGGAGAAAGAATATAAATGCTCAACAAATAATGTTCTCTTTAATTTGAATGTCAATTAATGCATCTTCCGTTCGCGAGCCAACCAAATTGCGATGTATATTCAAGGGGTTGTTAATCACAACAAGTTTAACCTGGTTGTTATGTTACCCTGGGTTGTTAATAAAATTTTCCACACTAGTGCTGAAAAACAAATTTTCAACACTAAAATATTTGTTGAAAATTAGATTTTCCGCACGCTTGTAGAAAAAATATTATTAAAAGCCGAAACCATTATAATGAGATATTCAATCCTTAGTGGAGTAACGTCAGTCCTATAAATGTTCTATAAACTGCCATTTAAAGCCTACACAAAACTATTCTGTTTTACGGTATCCCTTAGAAAATTAACATTTGAGAATGTGGAAATTTTAGTTTAATTGGCAGTCGGTCCCTTACGTCGCCAATGTAATTTAACAGTAAGTGGAATACGGCTACTTTTAGACCCTTTCAGAAACCGTCTGCGCTTTCGTTTGGAGCGTAAATTATCTAGTTTGCCCACACTGCTACACCTGCGACACAGCAAAACTTTTTGAAACATATTGCTCTCTTATATAATTGTACTAGCTGAACCCGTCCAGTTCGTTGCACGTACAGATCGAAGCGAAGAAATGGGTAAATAACAATAATTTATATCTAGAATAAATGTGGTTATAAAGTTATAAATCTTTGTATTGTACATAACATAGCAATCTGCTCAAGAGGAGATTGACCCCAACAATTGTTTTTCTATTTTACCCTATAGTGTGGCAGCTCGTTTTTTTTAAGGCGAATATGATGGCTTATATAAAATGTCTCCATCATCTTTTGTTATGCCACAACCCGCCTCAACTTTCATTTTTCTTATGGCCGCCATATTGGATTCTTCGACTTTGGGAAAGAGCGTAAAATTTCCAGTCTAGTGATGTCTCGCAAATGCATAAAAGATTTGAGTATCATCGAAATATCACACTTCGTAACGTTAGTTCTTAATTTTTTCTAAGGAGGCCATGATTTATTTGTAAAAGTGGGTTTTGACTTTGACATTAAATAATTTAGTTCTGTTTTAGAAAGTAGTATGCTTTTCTCTCAATAAAATCATAAATAACTGACACATAAATTGTCGAGACATGTACAGGGTTTTCCCGCATATTTTTCCACCCACCTAGAGAGTTTATTTGAATAGATACGGAAATGTCGAAAATACAAAACTTGTTGGGTTTTTTTATGAAGATTTAGAATATTATATCATTAGTGCGAAAATATATTGGAAATGTAAAATTTTGACAGGTTGTCAGTTTTTTAAATGAAAAACCCTGTATATTAAATCATATTCTTGAAGATCTTTAATACCGACTCGTAGCATAATATTAAACAATTGAATGAAAGAAAAATACTTAAGTTAAAAGTCAGAATAGTGGAAAGAAACAATACCATAAAAAACCAATAATATAAAGTATGTAAATAATAATATTAGCTTAAAGAACTAAGTTTTGGTTTTCTATATAGCCTCCTTGGTTTATAATGCATTTCTGAATATTTCTTCTAAATTTTCTGTGTATGGATGCGTAGATAAAATGAGGTGATTGGGTGTTTAAATCGTCGATTGTTTGGACTATATTTTGCTCTAAAGCTTGGATGGTTCTTGGTCTATTGTAGTATATCTTGTTCAGATAACCCCACAAAAATATATCCAATGGAGAGAGATCGGGACTGTTTGCTGCCCATCTTAATGGTCCATGTCTTCCAATCCAAAATGGATACCTGTTATTTAAAAAATTGGTGACCGGCTGGACATTATGAGCAGGGGTACCATCTTGTTGCAATATCAAATTAAGATATGAATTAATCGGTAGTTGTTCTAAATGCCCCTCGATTTCGTTTTCTAATAACTCCTGATACCTTTGTCCGGTTAAATTTCCATTTAAAGATATACGTTCCATAACATGATTGTTAAGAAGGCCACACCAAACATGTAGGGATCTTCTTCCCTGAATTTTGACCGCCTGAAGAGCTCGCGGGTTTTCTTTTGACCAAAAATGCTTATATTTCCGGTTAAACATGTCTCCAGTGGTAAATCTTGCCTCTTCAGGGAAAATTATGTTTGACAGATTTAGTTGATTCATCATAACACGTCTTTCTACTTCTTGGCAGAAGTGTAATCAATCTATTTTATTTTGATCGGTTAATTCTTGAGTAGGTAAAAACTTATATGGCTTATATTTATGTCTTAGAACTGAATGGATTTTATGCAATGATTTGTTAAAAAAAAGTGGCTATATCGGGAATTGAGCGCTCAGGATTTTCTAAAACAAGAAAAAATAAGATAAATAAATTATTTTAATACAAAAGCTTCAAAATTACCTTCAAAATATAATAAAATATTTAAATCTTCTTCAGCGTTTCATTCCACTATTCTAACTTTTCGATAAAGTGTTTTTCTTTCATTCGATTGTTTAGCGATGTTTAATATTGTCCAACAAGTCGGTGTTGGTCTATCTGGAAACCGTCTATAATATTCGTTACGAGCTATCGATGCATTTTTACCATGTAAAAAAATAATTCTATCATGTCGAGTTTCTCTTCTTCCGAATAACCCATCATCCAACGTATTAGAGATTAAAAATGCTCGTAAATAGATACTTCTGACCGGTAAACGTCAAAAAGGCATCGTTCATTGCAATTTTCTTGACTATGGCTCACTATGTTTTAGCGCAAATTACCTTACTATTTTTTTTTCCATTTTAAACGCTGATAAAACTAATTGACAGAATATATTAAAAGTATATATATTTGAAATTAGAAAAAAAAAGATCCTCAAGAATATGATTTAATATACAGGATGTTTCATTTAAAAAAACTGACAACCTGTCAAAATTTGGCATTTCCAATAATATTTTCACTCTTATTATATAATATTCTAAATCTTCATAAAAAACCCAACAACTTTTGTATTTACGACATTTCCGTATCTATTCAAATAAACTCTCTAGGTTGGTGGAAAAATATACGGGAAAACCCTGTACTTGCAGTCACACAGAAACGCCGACATTACCTCAGCAAGGTATTTGGAGATGTACCCCGAATGACGGCAGCCTCATAAAACCCAATTCAGAAAAATCGTAGTTAATTTAATTAACCATGGGGCATTTGAACGATCCAGAAGCGGATACAATATTGACAATGAAAAGCGCGAAGAAAGTTCAAGGACTTAAAGAATTCGATTTTCCAAGGCGACTACGTTTCTGTGAGTGGTATACGGGGAAGTGTAATGAAAATTTCGATTTTGTTAATCATATCTTGTGGTCCGATGAGAGTAGGTTTACGAACTGTGGAGTTTTTAATAGACACAACAATCATCATTGGGCTGTGAAAAACCCTCTGGAAGTTGCAGAGAGACGTCTACAGACCAGATTTGGAATTAACATTTGGTGTGGGGACATTGTTAACTTAATTTAATTTACCTTTTTTAATTGGGCACCTGTTTATAAATTATTATTCATTTCAGGAAATCGACTTATAGGACAATTTTTCTTTGATTACGACCTAAACGGATAGATATACCTAGAGCTTTTGCGAAACCAGGTTGTACAGGCTTTACAAGCTACTCTAACGGAAGATGAGTTTAGAAGAACCTAATTTTAACGGGATGCATGTCTGGCTCACAAAACCATTCAAGTCAGGAACTTTTTAAAAGAGCAGTTTGATGAAAGAATCATTTCCTTAAATGGTCCAATATCTTGGCCTCCTAGATCCCCTGACCTCTCGCCCTTTGATTTCCACCTCTGAGGTCACACGAAAAATGAGGTCTCTGAATTTGATCCTTCTCCGACCTTAGATTATTATATGGATTATTCCTTCATCCCGAGGCAAAAAGTTTTGGACACATTTAGAAATATTAACGGAAATACATTTGCCAGGTTGTACGAAAAACAGTCTACAATTGTCAAAAGTGTCTCGATGCAAGTGGACGTCATTTTGCAAACCTGTAAATTAATGTAACCCAGGTACGAAGTAGGTAAAAACTTATTTAGATTTATTTAATCGATATTTACATTCATGATGTATTGAAAATTCAATGCGTTTAATACATTACTTATTAATGTAAACTTCTGATAACTAAACATGGGCTTCTTACAAAAAAATTGAGACCTAAGGAAGTGTGAAATTTCGATGATACTCAAATCTTTTATGCCCTTGTTATGCATCACTAGAGTGGAAATTTTACACTCTTTTCCAAAACAGACATATTCTATACGCCATCTTATTCGCCTTAAAAAAGTGTCCAAATCTTTGAATAAATAGACAACAGGAAAGAGCCCCATGCATTGTTTTAAATTAGCAGGCTTTGACGGAACTACGTCATTTTGGGACCATATTTTTCTGATGTTTACGTTTTGGTTTGTTGACGTGTGTTGTCAAACCGTCGTCTTTACAAATTTAAGCTTAAGTTTTTGCAGTTTATAAATAATACACACCTCGAAGTAATATAAATGCTGATTAATAAGTTGTGTTGTGTGTTATAAAACGTAACAAACACATTTTTGGTCGTTTCCATTATCCTAAATACAAAAAATGGTCAGTTGTGGGGCGTGCAGTCGTACCCGTATTAAAAGTACAAGAAGTAAAGGAATTTCGTTCCAGCGGGAAGTGCATTTCTATTTTCGTAAGTAAAGAAATTAACTAGATACTTTTAAATCCGATTTAAGAGCAAAAATAATTTTTGTTATAATGAAAATCATAATTCTTAAAGTGTCAAACAGTTATGAACCAAGTGGTATATAAAAAACACAGTAGCGTAACACTTTATGTAATATTTTGTTAGGTCAAAGCATTTAAATTACCTTAAGTATGTTTTAAAACGGAAAAAGAGTTATTAGTGTCTAGGAACAATTTTATAGGACAAAATAAGTTTTAATATCTAACATTATATTATCCTTTTTTTGGGTCTAATTACTGTTTGATTACATTTCTCAACAAATGTTATTTGTTTAACAGACAGTAAAGGCAAACAAAAAAATACGAAATCTTTTTTTGAAGATTTTATTTCATGCTTTTTTTTGGGAAAAATAGAACGTACCTATACCTATAGATACATACATTTTTTTACATTTCTATAAAAATTTAAGATATTTTATTTTTTGCAAAAATATAGTATTTTTTTGTAATTATTTATTGCAGGTAACCAAAATCTAACCGTAAGTAGCCCAAATATTTGTGCTTTCATGAGCTATTCTTAGTGTAATATATTCTTTAAGTCTAACCCAAAATTAATTTAAATCAATTAAGAAAACTAACCTAATCTAACCTTACATCGTACATAAAATTGTTCTTAGAAACCCATAACTTTTTTCTTTCGTTTTAAAATATACTTAAGGTAATTTAAATGTTTTGACGTAACAAAATATTACATGAAGTTTTACGCTACTGTGTTTTTTATATACCACTTGGTTCCTAACCTAATTGTTTGACATTTTAAGAATTATGACTTTAATTATAAGAACAATTATTTTTGCCTTTAAATCGGATTCAAAAGGGTCTAGTTAATTTCTTACTTACGAAATTACAAATGCACTTACCGGTAGAACGAACTTCCTTTCTTCCTTGTGCTTTTAATACTGGTTTAAATTAAAAATTTACATTGGTCAAATCATCGCGAAGAAATCGATGAGTCGGTCGGTTATATATTTTATATATATATTTTATATATATATATATATATATATATATATATATACAGGGTCCTGCAGCTCACCTCCCGTCTTTTATTATACCTTAACCATTTATTTTAGAAAAAATATTTAAAAGCCACTATATGCTGTTGATTAGAGAGCACATTTTAAAAATATTCTTGATTATACAGGGTGTTACAAAAAATAGTGGCGCATAAGAGTTGTATTTTTTTAAATGGAACACCCTATATTTTTTTACATTTTTGAAACACTCTTTACCTAGTCTACAGACTCCTAGAATAGTATCTCCCTTTTTTAATAGTTTCGGAGAAAAAAGGTAAAATCTAAGGAAAAAAAAATTATAGTCTACATTTAAAATATTTATAAAAATTAGATAAAACATCTTAAAAGCTAAGGTAACCTAGTAGCTTACTGCAAAAGGTTTATAGTTATTCTGCTATGAGTATTAGTAGTTATAATATGGGAGCGCCTCCTCCTCCTCCTCTTCCTCTCTCTCATGTCCCTCATTCTTAACTTCCTCCCCTTTTATTCTCATTCGCATCATATTTTTAATTTTTTCTCTTTGTTCTCCCACATTTGATTTTGCATTCTTAAGTCTTATAAATAGGTGCATCAAGATCATTTTAGTATGTTAAGGTACGAGTGACTGTTAAAAGAAAAAAATCTGTTGAATAAATCTATTAATAATAATATTAAAATAAAATGAGTGAATCAGTTGGAGAAAGAAATCGATCCATTCCGCTTCAGAGCCTCGAAGAAATTATACCAGGAGTTCAAGAAGAAAATATACCATTAGTTCGAGAAGAAAATAATGGGATTGTTTTAAAAAATTTGAACAAAACTGAGAGTGAAGAGAAAAAAGTGTTTTGTGCTATTTGTTTTGAAATAATCGAATATTATGATTCATGTAGACCAAATACATGTTCCCACATTTTTTGTTTAAAATGTATTTTAAGATGGAATGATGAAAATTGTTGTTCTATAATGGTAAACAATTGTCCTGTATGTCGCACTAGATATTACTATTTGGTACAAATCTTCAAAGATGTAATTAGACATCATTTTGTTGTAATTTTAAAAAGAGGATAATATTTTTTTTATAATTTGTGTTTGTGAAAACTCTGGTAACAAATAATTTTGTAAAAAAGTAAATGTAAATATATATATAATAATTGACACACATTTTTTCCTTTTCCTATATTGAAACGACAACAATGATCTAACAAGTTTTTTAATACATACTAATTTTCACATTACATAACAAAACAATTGTTATGGGTTGACACAAAAAGTGCCACGCCCTAAAATGGCACCACTTTTGCAGATCGAATCTTAAATTTTCTTATGGGAATTTACATGTAAAAATGACGGTTTTGATTGTCGGACCGGCATAGCCTAATCTACTACTTTTTAATTATACTAATCATATTAATATAATTTGCATCAAGTAAGAGAAAACTCAATTGAATACAGAAACAAGCGTTAACAAAATGTTATGCTAATATATGAGTGCTTCTAGTGGCAGTAGACATAATCGACACTTTTTTTACATATGATTAACTATTTCATTTACAAATACAGTGTCAGATGTTAGAATAAAAAGAAGTATTTTGCATATAGCACTGAAAATATATAACCGCTTATAGTAACATTTGACATTTTTAAATTAATATTCTTGACGTATTCTTATTATCTTTACAATTTAAGTTTAAAATTAATATTTTTGACATTATCTATCCATTACGTTTATAACCTATATTTAAAATTAATATTGTTAAACTAATCTACCCATCACATTTACAAACTATGTTTAATATTAAACCTAACCTAACCTAACCTAACCTATATTTAAAATTAATATTGTTAAACTAATCTACCCATCACATTTACAAACTATGTTTAATATTAATATTTAACAATATAATTTTCTATTTCTTTTTTTTCATTTTTGTTGCAGTAAAAGCAAGCATGTTCAGGAATTAGTAGAAAAAGATGTATCCTACAAATAGCACAATGTAAATCAGAAGCACTAACAACATAGGCTCTTTTGTAGTGGCAGCTCACGTGATCGGATTCCCCTCTCCGTAAATATCTCATGTGAATTGCACTACAAGGAAGGCAAATAGCAAATGTTCCTAGTCTTCGACTTTCAATTTTAGAGTAGCTTTGTATAACACATACATCTTTTTCTTCAAAATTATTAAATAATTCACTAGCCCTAAACTTGCTTACTTTTACGTCACCCTCGGTTCCTAAATTTAGTGATTGTCCATCCATATCCACTCCTTCGTCAATTTCCTGATCATCTTCCTCCATCTCTTCCTCTTCCTCCTCTTCAATATAATTAATATCGATGTTACATAAGAATGATCTTCTAACAAGCCTAGATGACTTGTCCAAAAATGAATGTTTATAAGTGATGGAATCGCCTTCCAAGTTATTAAAAATCTCTTCTCTTT
The DNA here is from genome assembly GCA_030620095.1 of Kuschelorhynchus macadamiae. Lineage (NCBI taxonomy): Eukaryota > Metazoa > Arthropoda > Insecta > Coleoptera > Curculionidae > Kuschelorhynchus > Kuschelorhynchus macadamiae. The sequence continues at coordinate 356,214 of JAUTXW010000667.1, read as the reverse complement.
CTTCAATTTGAGCGGCGATCTCCATATTATTTTCTTCAATTTGGACAGCGTTTCCATTCATATTTTCTGCCATTGTTAGGAACTTTGGATTTAGATCGATTTATTTGATAAAAAATTTGGTTATACGTTAAAATAATAGCGACAACTGATATTACAGCGAATGTTACTGTATGATCGTCGAGTGGATGTTCTTAAGTATATATCCCATCAACCACCACTTTTACTACCTGCAATACAGAAGTTTTTTTTTTTTTTTTTTTTTTATTCACTGTCCCTTTCCCTGTCAGTTGCCTCGGGGGGGGGGGGGGGGGGTAAGGTAGTTGATCGGCTTGGGAAAGTGGTTTTTAGAGATTGTCGTTCAACTTTAAGTAGGACACATGTGATTAACTTTTGCATATAAAATCGCCTCAGCGAAGAGACGAATGCAATTGATTTCTGCATTCACACTGTGCAGAGCTCGCGAGTTTTCTGGTGTTTACATTGTGTTTATTTGGTAATTTTTCAATTTTTATTTTTATTTCTAACATTTTTATTTGGCAAGATTTAATTCTTATATATATTGGTGACATTTTTATGTACATTTGTGGCATTTTATTTGTTATTACGATTTTTTTTCATAATGGACAATTTTTTGGCATCGAGTAGCAAAATTATTGACAATGACTTTGACTTATACACATGTACTCAAATGCAGAATTTTGCAAACCAACAAAACAATGAAACAGACGTATTTACAACTAGTCAACAACAAACTATTCAGGACTTGAATGAAATTATTTATAATAGCCAAGTTCAAAATAATGCCAACAAACAGAACAACGAAAAATATTTATTTACAGCTAGTCAACAAGAAACTCTTGACGATCTTAATGACATTATTGACAACAAATCGGACTTAATTACAACAAAAACTAAACAAACTCTTGAAGAACTGAATGACATTGACGAAACTCAAAATTCTAGCGATGAGGATATTGTTTGTTTTCAAAAATCTAATACAAATTATTTAACATTAAAATCGCCAATTAATTCTCCGAGACCAATGTGCTCTCCCTTTTTGTTTAGTGAAAATTCTGATTCGGAAGAAGAACAAATTGATCAAAATTTAAGTTTGGCTATTTGTCCTACTAATTCACCATATGATATTGTAAATTCTGATTCGCAAGAAAAACAAATTGATCAAAATTTAAGTTCGGCTATATCTTCTATTAATTCACCATTTGCTATTGTAAATTCTGATCCGCAAGAAAAACAAATTGATGCAAATTTAACTTCGGATATTTCTCCTAATAATTCACCAGTTGAACAAAATTCAATTTCGAAACCATCATTTATCATTAAAAAAAATTTTAAAATTAATAAAAAAAATAAAAAACAAATAGCAAACCTTAAGTGTCTGGGTTTCGCTATTCAAAATTTAACTAATTTGATCACAATTAAAAAGGGAGACGAAAGTACGGTGAATTATGTTAAACAGGCCTTTGACAAATTAGTTGACTCATTTGAAGAAATGGATTCATAAAGTCAATTAATTTCTATTGCTTTTTTCAAAATTTGACTATAACTAAATAAAAATGCACAATATTAATTTTATTATTATACAAAGAACTTCAAAAATGCAATTGCTTTTTTCAAAATTTGACTATAACTAAATAGAAATGCACAATATTAATTTTATTATTATTATTATCCAGAAAACTTCAGAAATGCATAAGTGTGTAACATGTAATAAAGTCTTCACTAGAAAGGATAATTTATTGCGACATAATAAAAAACATGTTAACGGAAATTCCACAAAACTCAACAGTTGGTTGAAAAAACCAAAGCTTGTTAAAGGTAAGAACATTTTATTTTTCATGTTATATTTTGTAAAATATTTTTTTCTTAATTTATAGATTCTACAAATATTGTAAAATATTGTAAAGAATGCAAGAAAAATATAAACCAAAGTCTATGGGGTGGACATCTTCGATCTAGTGTGCACAAGAACAATTCCAAAATAGGCTTGGAGGAAGGTGTTGAAATTATCAAGTCAGCATTCAGGGAACGAATAATATCTTATAGGATTTCCTCACACCAAAACTTCATAAATGTGAAAGAGTATTTTCAACATTTGGAATACAAAATTGCACATCTAATAGATCAAGAACTGCAGAAACATAAATGTATCAAGCTAAATATGGAACTGTTCGGTTTCTATTTTAACCCCAGCAGCGACAGCTATGATGTCAAATCTTTTAATGCGCCGTTCCAAGTCATTTGCCAGGGATATCAGAAAAAAGAACTGTTAGAGCAAATCTGCACCATTATTGACCAGAAAGCTGACGAATTTGCAGAAAGAGATTCAGGTAAAGAATTTATTTTCGATTTTACAACAGCAACAAAAAAAGTAATTTTTTAATTTTTACGTTGCAGGATGGGCTTTGATGAATTTACTTCATTTGGAAATTAATGTTAACAAGCACAATCCGCTGAGAGCCTCATCTTTTATCGAACTTCCTCAAGAGATCAAGAGACGTCAAGCTGTGATCAACATTAGGAATGATGACAACTTTTGCTTCGCCTGGGCAGTTGTGTCTGCTCTTCACCAACCAAGCGGATTAGATTTTGAAACTTCATCCTACCCACACTACTCTTCTGTTTTGGATATGTCAGGTATAGAATTTCCAATGTTGCTAAAGAACATTAAGATTTTTGAAGAAAAAAATAACATTTCTATTAATGTATATGGATTAGAAATTATAAATCCTAAAAAGGGGTATGAAGTAATTGGTCCACTTTATTATTCATCGAATAAAAAAAATCAACATGTCAATTTATTGTTAATAAGTGATGATGATGAAAAAACTTTTCATTATTGCTATATTAAAGATTTATCAAAACTAGTTTCTGCACAAATTTCTAAACATCACGGAAAAAAATATATTTGCGATGGTTGTTTACAATATTTCCCTACAGAAGAAAATTTATTACAACACAATAGCTATGATTGTGATCATTTACGAATTAACCTACCTTCTAAAGAATTAATAAAAGATAAGTTTGGAAACTATTCATATGATAATATTTTGAAATTTGTAAATTATCATAAACAAATGAAAGTTCCTTTCGTGGTGTATGCAGATTTTGAATGCATTTTAAAGCCTTTAAATAATGACAATGTTGATAAAAATCCTAATACTTCATACACCTTAAAACAATATGAACATATTCCACATTCATTTGCCTATTACATTAAATGTTCATTCGACGATAATTATTCTAAATTTGAAAAATATAGAGGTCAAAATTGTGATACATTATTTATAAATTCTTTAGAAAGAGATGTGTATAACATATACAATAAATATTTAAAGACTCCTAAAAAGATGATTCCTTTGAACGAACTGGACAAAATTTATCATAACTATGAAACAGTTTGTCATATTTGTAATAAACCTCTTTTAAATGACAGGGTTGCAGATCATTGTCATATAACCGGTCTTTATAGAGGTCCAGCTCATTCACTCTGCAACATAAATTACAGAATACCTAACTTTATTCCAGTTATATTGCATAATTTGCGTAATTATGATTCTCATCTATTTCTTAAAAAATTATGCTTAAACAAAGAACAACTAACAGTTATCGCACAAAACAAGGAAAAATATATTTCATTTGAAAAGCTTATTCATGTGGATAACTATTTTGATAAAAAGACACAAAAGGCTAAGAAAAAAAATATATCATTAAGGTTTATTGATTCTTTTCAATTTCTATCCCATTCTTTATCAAAACTCTCTGAAAGCTTAAAAGATGAACAATGTAAGGAAATAAAAAAAATTTTCAATGATGAAGAAAGATTTAAACTTATTCGGCAAAAAGGTGTATTTCCTTACAATTATATTGATGATTATTTAAAATTAGAAGAAACAACTTTACCTCAAAAAGACCAATTTTATAATACTTTAACGGATGAGCACATCAGTGATGCAGAATACCAAAGAGCTGTAAAGGTTTGGCAATTGTTTAAATGTGAATCTCTTGGTCAATACTCCGACGTTTACTTACTCTCTGATACTTTACTTTTGGCAGATATTTTTGAAAATTTTAGAAGCACTTGTTTATCCACATATAAGCTCGATCCAGCTCATTTTTACACTTTTCCAGGTTTATCTTGGGAGGCGTGTTTGCGTTATACTGGAATAGAGTTAGAATTGTTAACTGATCCAGATATGATACACTTTTTCAAAAAAAGCGTTCGCGGTGGTGTGAGCTCTTGCATTTGTAGAAAATCTGAAGCTAATAATCCATTTCTTTTAAATTTTGATCCTTTAAAGCCAACTAAATACATAATTTATTATGATGCAACAAATTTGTATGGTTATGCAATGTCACAGCACATTCCAACGGGAGATTTTGTTTGGTTAACAGATAAAGAAATCAATGATTTAAATATTATGAATATTTCTAAAAAATCTAATAAGGGATATGTTTTAGAAGTTGATTTAGAATATCCTACAAGTCTACATTCCTATCATAACGATTTTCCGTTTTGTCCAGAAAACTTTAAACCGCCAAATTCTAAATGCATAAAATTAATACCCAATTTAAATGATAAATCAAAATATGTTATTCACTATCAATTATTAAAACAATGTTTGGAACATGGACTCAAGTTAACTAAAGTTCATAGAGTTTTACAGTTTTCTCAATCTGATTGGTTGAAAAAATATATAGACTTGAATTCAAGATTAAGAAATGATTCAAAGAATGAATTTGATCGTAATACTTACAAGTTGGCAAATAATAGTATTTATGGCAAGACTATGGAAAATGTTGATAGGAGAATTGACGTAAGACTTGTTACAGAGTGGGAAAAAAATAGAAGAAAAGATGGTGCTGAGAATTTAATTGCAAAACCATATTTCAAGGACTTAACAATATTTTCTGAAAACTTGGTAGCTATTCAAATGCAAAAGATTCAAGTTACTTACAATAAACCAATATATGTAGGCTTCTCAATATTAGATATATCTAAAACTGTCATGTATGATTTCTTTTATAATTTTTTAAAACCTCTTTATCAGGAAAATATTTCACTTTTATACACCGATACCGATTCGTTCATTTTAGAAGTCACAACTCCAAATATTTATTCTGACATGATAAAAAATATTCACAAATTTGACACATCTAATTATGAATTTAATAATATTCATGAAATGCCTATTACAAAGTCAGTTATAGGAAAATTCAAAGATGAATATGCTGGTGAACCCATTACTACTTTCTTTGGTACTGGAGCAAAAGCATATTGTATTAAAACGGAAAACAGTTTAACAAAAAAAGCAAAAGGTGTTAAAAAAAGTGCAATTAAAAAGCAGTTGGATTTTATTCATTATAAAGATGTTGTTGAAAATCATTCTAAAACCTTTTGTTCAATGTATGTTTTTCGATCTAGACAACATACAATTTTTACAGAGTTAATTAATAAATTGGCTTTGAGTTCCGAAGATGATAAGCGGTATAAAATTCCCTATAGTTTTAATACATTAGCTTGGGGACACCAAGATATTGCTTTGTATCAATGGAATGCAGAACATGAAGATTTAGATATATTTATGTAGATATTATAAGGTATTTAAATTTGTTGTTTTTGAAACCAAAGTTAGTCTTCATAAGTCTTTCACAAAATGTGCTTAGAAACTTTTGACAAAGAAATTGATAACAGTTATTTTAAAACATATGAAAAACGACTTTCCACTTTTAAAAAATGGAAAGGAAAATTGAGACCAGAAGTGTTAGCTGGAGCTGGCTTTTACTATACTTCAATCAATGATATTTGTAAATGTTTTTATTGTGGTATTGAAATTTTTGATTGGTTAAGTTATGATGATCCTATTGTGGAGCATAAGAAATTTGCTAGGAATTGTGATTTAAATAACTGTTTATGGAAAAATAGGAATCGAATAATTGTAACCATTCAAAATAAGTCTTCAAGCTACACATTTTATATAGTATTATTAATATCCTTATTTATGAACTTTTACATATATTTAAATTAAGTATTTTATTGTTATTTTTTTACAACTGCTTTTGCTTTCGTGGTGAAAGTATCTGCTTAATGTTAATAAATTTGGAATATTATTATTAATTTGTTTTAATGACTATCAGTAGATCTCAATTTATTCTTCTTTATTTTATTTTCCAAAATGTTTTTTATGTTCATCATCCCCCTGGCGTAACACAGTGTGAAATATGTTTTTCTAATAAAACAGACGTCACTCTAAGTAAATATTGTAAATTTATGAAAATTGGATTAATTAACAATAGTACAATTAGTTGGATGGAACGAATAAATGGAAATGAAAATGCAAGTAAATTTTTTAAAATTTTGTATCATTATCCAAATCGATCTATTTTTGATACAAATTGGATAGAAAGGTTAGAGTTTAAAAATAATCAGTTACAAATTTTAACCCCCAACTGTACCAATTATTATGACGGATTCAAAAATTATTACTTTTCCATCATTAGTGTTACATTAAACTTTGCATTATTTTTATACATTACCATTTTAATTATTTATCTTTATTATAAATTTCAAACTGGAAATCTATTTTTTCATTAATCCATTTTAAACGAAACTTTAAAGAAAGTGGGGATGAGAATATTTAAGTACAAGAATAACACAATATGTTTCAGTCTCGTTTAGTCATTATGAACAACGCCGTGGTTCATAAACCTTTGGAAACGCTTCTTAATTCAAAAATTTATTTTTTAAATAATTCTTTGTCAAAATTTGTTCTTGTTGGCATTAGTTTAAATGATTTTTCTCCAAAAATTGTAATTGGTGGAAAAACTGGATTTTCAATCGCACTAACCGAAGAAAATTGGAAAGACATTTGTGTTCATCAAGGAATTATTGTAAACAATTTCTACTTTCCTCAAGTTGATCAAACCAGTGTGAATATAAACAACATTCATCTGCAGGTTCAGAAAATAAATGATACCCCTGTTCTACAAATTACAAAAGGCCCACACTTCATATACTTAGGACAAGAGTCTTTGGACAATTTGTGGCGATTAAAGGAAATTATTGATTATAGATTATCTATACTTAAAAGGCAAGAATTCAATACATATTTCAAAATATTTCAAAATAATATTTCATCTGATTGTGGCGACTTGTGTACGCATGTTTATAATATAATAAGTCCAACAGAAAATCCTAACAGTGAAAATGTTTCAACTATGATGGAATTACTTGCTTTATATCCTGAACAAATGGAAAACAAATTGAAGCAAAATGGAACAAAACGAAAATATTACGAAGAAAACAATGAAAATGGATCAAAAAGAAAATATTACGAAGAAAACAATATCTTTTCTGGAAGAGAACAATAAGGTGCATGTGTTAGTGAAGTGGAGCTTTGCTTACAGACAAGCCCGTAGGAGTAACTTTCAGATGTGGTACTTAGATAGACTCCGTTTTGAAAAAAGAATAAATGATTGTAAACTTATTCTAGATTCGATATTATCTGAGGAACATAGAAATAAAATATATTTGACACGTTTTAATAAAAATTGTATTTGATGTTTTACTTAATAAAATTTTAGTTTAGTAAATGTGAATTTTATTTGAAATTAATTAGCACATTAAGACTTTGTAATTTGTATCAGCTAAAGCATAAAGTGAGGAACAGAAATAAAACAAATTTAACTAAAATTTAATTTCAATTTAATTAAACAATATTTTTTTTATCAATCCATGTATTATATTTTTTATCAAGTCCTAACCATTTCACATAAACTTTGTTTCCTTTCCTTCTCAAAATCTTCTCAATAAGATACACATCGGTATGCTTTACTTTTAGTAATTCTTGCTCATAAAAACCACCCAGAATGTCCTGATTATCTTCGTCTTGAATTAAATATGTCCAAGGGTTTGTCATCTTAACTTCTTTAATGTGGAATATCTCATTTGACCAATTTGGTGTGTAACCTTTTGAAAATGCCTCTCGATGCTTGCTTATTCGTACGTGATCACCCACTTTAAACTTTGGAGATTTTATATCTAACGTTTTAGCATGAGTAAATGCAGATTTCAAGATTCTATTTTCATTTGTTTTATTTACTTGTTTTGGCTTCATTCCTATTGAAGAATGTTTTGTATTGTTATAATCTTTTACAATATCCGCTAATATATTAAACCATTTGTAATTTCCTTGAATGCTAAATATTTTCCACATATTATTCTTTAAAGTCCTGTTCACTCTTTCTACTATACTCGCTTTCAAATTGGAAAACGTGCTATAATGGTTAATTCGAAATTGTTGCATCAAATTTTGAAAATTTACATTGAAAAACTCTCTTCCTCTATCCGTTTGCAAGTTTTTTGGTGGAGTTTTTGCACTGATTAATATTTTTTTCATTGCCGCTGTTACGTCTTTTCCAGATTTAGATTTTAACGGTTCGGCCCAAACATACTTAGAAAATACATTTATGGTAATCAAGATATATTTAAATCCCTTATTAAATTTGGCATAGGGTAACATTTCAACCAAATCAGCTTGAAAAAGATCATTTAACCCTTTCACTACCACCCTTCTGCGTTTGTAGTTTTTTCTAGCAGGTTTATGTAATTCATTAACGACTTGCTGTTTAACGGTTGTCATGACAACAAACTTGTTTATTCAATTTTAAGGAAGTTCACTTTCTATGTTTTGTAATAATTCGAAATATAACTTTTATATGTTTTTTCCCATTCATTCAATTTATCAATTTGTATTGTATAACTTTTTTCATTTAAAATTTTACTAATTTTAGTAATCTCCTTTTCTAACGCATTAAAGGATTTTTTTATCTCTCCAGTTAAGAAAGTAGTTGATCTACTATCACTATTTTTTAATTCCTCCTCTGTTTTATTTAATTCTTGTTCTAATTTCTTAATTACACTGGACATTATATTTTCCAAGGAAATATATTGTTGATTTTCTTCCAAAGTGAGTTGGTCAATTGTTCTACTGTTAAGAATGCTATTTTGATTTCTTTTTTTTTCATCATCTAACCTTTTTATAAAAGTTCTTAATTGTTTAATTTTTTCCTTGTGTTTTTCAATTATTACTTCTCTTATATTTGTTTCCATTATTTTATTAATTTTGTTGATATCATCACTTAATTTTTTGTCTTCCTTTTTAACATGTTCATTTAAAAATTGCAAATCTTTACTTATTTGATTTAGCGTTAGCAACTGTTTATTAACGTTTTCAATTGAGGTATAACATACTTTAATCTGGTTTTCATACTTTAAAAAATTTTCATCAAAAACCTTAAGCTTTTTAGCAAAGATTTCATTATTTGTTTCATTTTCACCTAATCTCCTTTTTAAATTATTAATGTCACTTATTCTCTCTTGATTTTGTTTTGAAATATGGCGTCCAAATTTATCAACTGTCATGTTGAGCTTTCATTAAACAATAAATATGATTATATTTGATAGCTGTTATTTATAGTATTACTTTATCTTCTCTTAATTCTTCAATAATAGAGATAATCTCGTTACTATGAGCATTATTTCCCGCATCACTTGATGAAATTAATAAACGTAGCCTATCAACAATTTCGTTTACATTATTCCAGTATACATAGTCTGTATTTGATCTGTTTGTTTTCAAAATTAATCCCTTTCCTGTAGATTTGGCTCTAGTTGTTCTAAACGGAGGTTGTGGTTTGTTAAATGCTGTAACTAATCTTGGCAAGGTTTTTGTCTTTGTAATCCCCTTTCTTTGTAAATATGGTCCTATTATTGTAACATATTTGTGTGATGTATTTCCTTGAACTTGTTCATTTGAATCAAAATTCCTACGATATACATTTGTTTTAGCTAGAATGTTCATGTAATTATCTAAATCTTCCTTCTTATAACCTATCGGTTCTTTTTTGAAAAGCAATTCGTATAAACCTGGCGTGCCTGTGTACGTTATTCCTCCCACTTTAATGTCCTTTCCAATAATTTCTACCGGTATCTGTGTTAAACCAAAAGAAAACTTATCCGTTTCGAGGTCATGAACTATTCCGTAATAATGGTCAAATTTATGTTGTGTATCTTTCACACCCTCATCAATATATGATCTGGGTAATTCATGAAAATCTGCTAAGTAATCTTTATATGATGGTGTACCAACATAGGTTTGAATTGTTTTTCTAGTTTGTTCCAATATGTCTGACAAGTTTAAATTTGTTGTTGTGTCACTAGAAGGATCTGAAGTTTCTGCTATAACAGTTGATGACAATGGTTGTACTACAGGAGAGGAAGAAGTGATACTACTGTCATTTAAAAATGTTGGTAGTTCTGTAGGGAGTAACGGAGTTTTTCCTGTTTTCTGAATATTTTTCGTCGGAGTTGATGTTTTATAAAGCTTTGTAGGTGTTTTGAATTCTTCATACTTTGAAACTCTTTCTTCTTTTAAATCGAATGGTTCGGATTTACCAATACTTGAAATTAGCTGTTTAAGTGGTTGTGTTATTGGTCTATAAGTTTGTTCTAATTCGGACTGAGCAGTAGAAGTAGCTAATTTCAAGCTTTGATATTTCTGCTTCACGGCTTGTCTCGATTTTATTAATTCTCGAGCTAAACGTTTATCCATGCTGTACAAGTTTTAAATGAAATAAAACTGCAAATTTTTTACTTTTATAAATATATAAAGGAATCGAATTTACTCCTATATCTGCCGTGATTTACTTCACAATCTTTGTCAATTACAAGAAAGCCATATGGATCCATCCAACAGTTAGCACAAATATTTTTAAACTGATCAAATGTCATATCCAATATACAGTGGTCATTATATATATGTTTTAAACTCAAACAGTCCTGTTTAAATAAAATTAATAAGTTTGCATTTTCTCGAATTAGACGTTTAAGGATTGAGGAATATCCTTGAAAAATAAAAAAACAATCGGTGTTTCTATGCCTTCCATGCGTGAAATAGTCCCTAATAATAGATTGATTATGACAAGGAATATCATCAAAAATGATAACGGAATTTGGCTTTATCTCATGAGGTGAAATAATGTTCTCATCGCTATCATATTCAAAGTATCCAATTTCTTTCATAGGCTTTAACAACTTCCTTAAATATTCATATTTTGGTTGATCTAATGACTTTGAATAAACATAGACATTTTCAAACCTAATTCCATTAGGATGCTCGAGCAGTGTAAGCATAACGTTGGTTTTACCGCTACCACTGCAACCAACTATAAGCCCTCGTTTTGAACCACCGCAAAATAAGTCACCATGTTTTCTCAACTGTTTACTTAAAATTTTTTCGTCATGATTATTTACTGGTAATGAGAATTTTTGTTTTTCAATCCTCATTCTTAATCACACTAGTAAATATTTTTAGCTGTAAAAGTATTTATACCAGAAAAATGTCAATGTGTTTTTAGTATAAAAAGAACTTCAATGACTGTGGGTCGTCATAAGTTGAAAAAAACTATTAAAAGACGTAATAGAAAAGGCTCTGGTTTAGTAAATAAATTAATTAGTAAATTACCTTTCGAAGTTCATATACCAGGATATAATTATTGTGGTCCCGGCACCAACTTGGAAAAAAGATTAACTAGAGGTGACGTTGGTGTAAATCCATTGGATTCCGCTTGCAAAGAACATGATATATCTTACTCTCAGACTGAAGATTTATCAAAAAGACACATATCTGACCAAATATTAGAAAAAAAAGCCTGGGATAGGGTAAAAGCTAAAGATTCTTCTATTGGTGAAAAAATTGCAGCTTTAAGTGTTGCAGGAATAATGAAGGGTAAAAGAAAGTTCGGTTTGGGATTAAAAAATACAAAAGGGGGTAAACTTAAATTGAGAAAAAAACGTATCATTCGAACACCCAAAAAAATTGGAGGATTTCTACCTCTTTTGTTTCCCATTCTTGGCGCCCTGGGTGCACTAGGTGGAGGCGCGGCAGGAATTGCTAAGGCAGTAAATGATGCTAAAGCAGCTAAACAGCAACTAGAAGAAATACATAGACATAATATTGCAATGGAAAATGCTTCTAAAGAAGGTAAAGGATTATATATTAGACCATATAAAGGAAAGGGACTATTTATTAGACCTTATAAAGGAGGATCCGTCAAAATGAAAGCAATCAGACAAAAAAAAAACTCAAAATAAGTTTTCCAAAAAGAGCACTTACGAACAATGATATTATTAAATATGTAAAGCTGTTAAAAATAACTGGCTTTAGAGGTGTTTTTATGCTCGATGAACTTCCAAAAAAAATTAATCTGAAAGAATGTGGTATTGTAAATTTGGATAAAAAACAAAATAAAGGATCTCATTGGACTGCTTATATTAAAAATAACAAAAATGTAATATATTTTGATAGTTATGGAAATTTAAAACCACCTTTAGAACTTCTCAAATATTTTAATTCGAATGGCAAAGTGGATGTATTTTATACTTATGAAAATAAACAAAAATTTAATTCATATAACTGTGGTCAACTATCCCTAAAATTTTTGCAAAAAAATATATAAACTCATTATTTATTGTAATATCTCATTCATAAATAAACTGCAATGTCTACCACAATTGCCATATCAGGAAACAGTTCTGTTTTGTCTGCTGATTTTAATCCGCCCATATATTTAGAGGATGAAAAACAATATTACCTGGGTTTAGCTGATTTTGAAACGTTTATGACTATCCCCAATATAAAAGAAGGATATAATAAATTTTATATAGATAATAAAGTAATTGTTATTCCCGACGGAACTTATGACATTACAGATATAGAAACATACATAAGAGAAAGTATAGAAGATTTATTTCCGAATGAAAAAATTTTTTTTCTTTTAAAAGCAAATGTTAATACTCTAAAAACTTTTTTAATGTGTAGTAGAATAATTGATTTTACCAAGGAAGATTCGATAGGAAAAATGTTGGGTTTTAATAGCAGGATACTAGAAGCTATGAAAGAGGAAGAATCAGATAATGTTGCAAAAATAACTAAGGTGAATGCTATTTGTATTGACTGTAATATTTGTGTCGGTTCTTACAATAATGGTAAACCTGTTCATATTATTCACCAGTTTTATCCAACTGTAGCTCCAGGGTATAAAATAGTTGAATCTCCTTTGCCCATTTTGTATTTTCCAGTTAGCGTCAAAGCAATTAACAATATAACAGTTAAAATAGTTGATCAAGACGGAGAACTTATCAGTTTTAGAGGAGAAACTATAACAGTAAGGTTGCATTTACAAACAAGTGAAATATAAAATGGTTGTTAGATATAATAGAGCCCTTGGGATGAGACTTGCCCCTACCACTATCAACAAAGTAAAAACTTATAAAAAGAAAAAGCCTAAACAACAGTTCAGTATCAAATCCAACACCAACAAGTTAAGACGAGATAATCGTAAATTTCTCACATCCTTGGGTTTCACTGTTTTAAAATAATGAACATATTAAACGTAAACGAAAAGCTTTATGTAGACAATTCCATCGTCAGTTCTGAGCTTCACACATATCAACCATATATTTCTTCAAAATTCGATTACAATGATGAAATAAGGATCCCAATTCAAGAACTCGATGCTTACACTCTACCATCAGATAGTTTACTTTATATCGAAGGAAAATTAACTAATACAGAAGGTAAATATAAGAAAGAATTGCTATTTATTAACAATGGTATAGCCTTTTTGTTCAGAGAAATCCGCTATGAACTAAACGGAATTACTATAGATTCAATAAGAAATGTTGGATTAGCATCAACCTTAAAAAGCTACCTTTCTCACAATACCAACGAAAGTTTAAAACTGGAAAATGCAGGTTGGTTTCCACATCGGAAAGAAGGTGATACAATTTTAGTTGATAATGATGGAAAATTCTCCGTATCCATACCACTAAAAATGCTTTTAGGATTTTTTGAAGATTACAGAAAAATTATTATGAATATGAAACAGGAATTGGTTCTTATTAGATCAACTGATGATTTAGATGGTGTTATTTTCAAAGAAGATCCGGCACACCTTGTTACTGCTCCTGACACTCCATTGGTTACTTTCGATAAAATTTATTGGAAAGTTCCTCACATTTTAGTTGATATGCCACAACAACTTGCTCTATCAAAAATATTAGAATCAAATAAAGATATATTGATAGGATTCAGGAGTTGGGAACTTGTTGAATATTCTTCTCTAACCGAAACAACCCGTCACACATGGCCGGTAAAAACAACTAGTAAACTAGAAGCTCCTCGTCATGTTGTGATTGGCTTTCAAGAAAACAGAAAAGGGAAAATTGTTAAAGATATGAGTAAATTTGACAATATTACCTTGTCAAATATTAGAGTATATTTAAATTCTGAAAGATATCCTTATCACGATTTGTACTTAAATTTCGAAGAAAACAAATTTTCTGCTTTATACGAAATGTTTGCCAACTTTAGACAGTCTTACTATGGTGTTCCAAATGAACCCATTTTTAATCCTGAACAATTCAAAAACATTAGCCCTATTACACATATTGATTGCTCCCATCAAAAAGAAACAATTCAAACGGGATTGACATCAAAACTACAACTACAAATTGAAAAATTTATTTTTAAAATTAATCAACTGAAAGAAGAAATTGCAAATTATTCAAGTAAAAAAAGTCTCATTAAAAAATTTGCTGCTTTGAAAATATGAGATTGGTTATAGATATTCAAGGATTCAAGGATGAAAAAAATAAATTTATACCGAAAGAGCTTGCAGCTTTTGATGGTTATGAAATGACTCATTACATTTTTAAAAGGCCTTTTCCAATGGAGTTTCTTTCACCTGATTGTCACAAGCAGGCGGTATGGTTAACGAAAAATTATCATTGTATACATTGGAATAATGGATTTACTCCATTACATCATTTCCCAAAAATAATTGAAACACTTACGAAGAAAGCAGATTTTGTTTTTGTAAAAGGAAGCGAAAAAAAGGATTTTATACAGAAATATTCTAAAAAGCCTGTGATTGAAATAGATGAACAACCAGCGCTAAAGCTAATGGAACCAAAATGCTTCTATCATTCAAAATCACCTTGTATGTGTGCTTTGACAAATGTGTTATTTTTATATGACAATTGTTTTATGAATGAATAAAAATATAAAAAACTTAATTACCTTTTTATTTTGCATTAACCAACCATGATTGAATACAATTAATATGATACCTTAAATCTAATTTTCTAAATTCATTTAAAAGTTCATACTCATTTTTGTATTTTAAATAATCATTACAAAATTTAGCGGCTAATTTACATTGTTCCATTCGATCTATATTATTAACATATGCTGACAAATCTTGTGCTTCTGCGTCTTCTTCGCCTACAATTGATAAATATTGGAAGTATGCAGCAGATATAATAAACTCTTCATACATTTCAGTAACCATTTGCTCCATTGTAAATATTATTAAATTTATTCTTCCTTTTCAATTTCTTGAAGAATAGTATCCTCGTCAATAAATTGCTTCAAGTCTTTTAAATAGTAACCAAAGCCAATATCTTTTAGATCTTGAATAAGTTGAAAAAAATTTAATGTTTCAATGTATTTGTTGCAACAGAGGGCAGCCTTTACGAATTCCTCAGATTGATTACAATAAAAGTCTATCCACTCCGGACCACTTGCCATACAATATGAGAAATAGGTTTTTGAAAGATTACTAAATTTCTCCTCTAATAATTTAACTGCAATCAGCAACTCAGCCATTTCATTTATTTAACATAATATTTTAAATATGTAGGGGGACGTCTCTTGCGAATAGGATTAACTTTCTTTGATAATACCTGTTTTTTATCTTCGTATAATTGAAACCTCTTTTGGGTTGCAATAATAGCAGGTATAAATTGGCAATCTTCTCCTATAAATTCTATTAGGTGGCTTAATTCTCCTACAAAGTATGATTTCCCAAATGTATTGAAAAACGTAGTAAGGCTTATAATTCCTTCTAAATAATCATCACAACAGTCAATTGCTTCCAAATAATCTCGTTTCAGTGGATAAAACAGCTTGGTGTATTCATCTTTCGAAATCACTTCAAAGAAATTGAGATATTTAACTTTTAACTGTCTGATAGTTGTAGTTAATTTTTCGCGATTACACATAATTCACTTATTACTTGACACATTTTTTCTTTTTGTTTTATACAAAATTGGTGGAAAAATTCAAAAATAACTTTTTACGCAACTCGAGCACAGCTTAGTAAATGTGCCTCGGCATACTAAAATGATCATGATGCACCTATTTATAAGACTTAAGAATGCAAAATCAAATGTGGGAGAACAAAGAGAAAAAATTAAAAATATGATGCGAATGAGAATAAAAGGGGAGGAAGTTAAGAATGAGGGACATGAGAGAGAGGAAGAGGAGGAGGAGGAGGCGCTCCCATATTATAACTACTACTAGTATTATAAGTCTTACTTATACAGGGTGACCCAAATTCCATGTCAAACGTTGCAAAATAAAAAATAATTTTTCTCCATTTTTTCAAATGGAACACCCTATATGTTTTTTTTCTGTCCGGTACAGAATTAACAGATCAACATTTTTCATTATTACACTTATCTCAAAATTCCTGAAGGTTTTTGAAATATTCTTAAAAAACTAATGTTGTACTTTGTTTTTCAGTACGATAATTGAATAAACTCAATAGTAATGTGGAAAAATGGAACACCCTATATATATATTTTTTCTGTCCGATACAGAATTAACAGATCAGCATTTTTTATTATTACACTTATCTCAAAATTCCTGAAGGTTTTTGAAATATTCTTAAAAAACTAATGTTGTACTTTGTTTTTCAGTACGGTAATTGAATAACCTCACTAGTAATGTTCATAAGTAAGCACCTTCGCGATTTTGAATAATAAATAGGTCAGCGTAGTTATAGCTATGGGAAAAAACCTAAAATCCCAACATTTTTTGTAATTACGTTTACCGCATAAAATTTGAATTACTGCCAAGAGTTAAGCCGTAAAGACGTTTTACATGCTGCAGGTCTTCCTACAAGTTGCAAGAGACTTGCACAAAGGCATACGCTGACACTTGCAATTGAAATACAACTGCCGCTTTACAGTCTGCAAGACAAATTGCGCGCAATATCTTGCAGGTGCAACCCCTTGCTGCAAGAAACTTGCAGCATGTAAAACGGCCTTAACCTTTATTTAATATTATTGACAAGTGTTGCCCAAATTATTAACTAGAATTTAAGTAGGCCATGAAAAACAAATTGTCTAGAAACTGTCAAACAACTAAAACACATCGGCAATTTACTTATTCGTTTTTTAAGTTTTACAAATTGAAATAATTATCGGATTTTTCATATAGTGGTCTTTACCTTCTACGTAGTTCATTTTTCGTTTGTTTGCGTCACTGTTTACAAGTTTTATTTGAACGTTCTATCGTCATGGAGTACACCCGCGAAGAACTGGTTGATATGGTTTTTGTGTTAGGAGAATCGCATAGAAATGCCTTTTTGGCCAGTAGGATTTATGCGCAAAATTATCCAGAACGAAGGCACCCAGACAGAAGGAGCATGACGAACTTATTAGAGAGATTTATGGCAACGGGAAATGTAAATTATACAAGACCAGTTAGAAATAGGCCCGTTCTAACGGAAGAAAATGAATTAGCTGTGCTATTAGCTGTCACGGAAAATCCTTCTGTTAGCCAAAAAGCAGTCGGGGATGCCGTAGGAGTAAGGGAAAGAACTGTTCAGCGAATTTTAAAGAGCCATAAATTTCATGCATATCATATTCAGTTGCATCAAGAACTCCTTCCAGCAGATTTTGAGAAACGTGTTGACTTTTGTAATTGGGCACAAGCTAAAATTAGGTTAAGCTTTGATTTTTTTGATAAAGTTTTATTCTCTGATGAGGCCACATTTCATAAGAATGGATTTGTAAATCGTCATAACTACCATTACTACGCCGACCATAATCCAAGAATTTTTAGGCAGCTTGATCTACAACACAGATGGTCAGTTAATGTGTGGGGGGGAATTATTGGTGAACATGTTATTGGTCCCCATTTTTTTAATGGACATTTAACTGGAGCCATGTATCTCGACTTCCTAGAAAATCACTTGCCAAATTTGTGCGAAAATTTGCCGGTTAATCTGAGAAATACAATGTGGTTGCAACAAGATGGTGCTCCAGCACATTTTTCGTTGCCAGTTAGGGATCATTTAAATAATAATTTTCCAGATCGATGGATTGGAAGACAGGGAGCAAGTGCGTGGCCGCCCCGGTCGCCTGATCTAACGAAATTAGATTTTTTTCTATGGGGCTACGTTAAGGAAATTGTTTACAACAAGCCTCCAACAACTCCCGAAAATATTTTCCCCATAGCTAGAACTACGCTGACCTATCTAATATTTAAAATCGCGAAGGTATGAACATTACTAGTGAGGTTATTCAATTATCGTACTGAAAAACAAAGTACAACATTAGTTTTTTAAGAATATTTCAAAAACCTTCAGGAATTTTGAGATAAGTAATAATAATAAATGTTGATCTGTTAATTCTGTATCGGACAGAAAAAAATATATATAGGGTGTTCCATTTTTCCACATTACTAGTGAGTTTATTCAATTATCGTACTGAAAAACAAAGTACAACATTAGTTTTTTAAGAATATTTCAAAAACCTTCAGGAATTTTGAGATAAGTGTAATAATAAAAAATGTTGATCTGTTAATTCTGTACCTGACAGAAAAAAAATATATAGGGTGTTCCATTTGAAAAAATGGAGAAAAATAATTTTTTATTTTGCAACGTTTGACATGGAATTTGGGTCACCCTGTATAAGTAAGACTTATAATACTCGTAGCAGAATAACTATAAACCTTTTGCAGTAAGCTACTAGGTTACCTTAGCTTTTAAGATGTTTTATCTAATTTTTATAACTATTTTAAATGTAGACTATAATTTTTTTTTTCTTCGATTTTACCTTTTTTCTCCGAAACTATTAAAAAAAGAGAGATAATATTCTAGGAGTCTGTAGACTAGGCAAAGAGTGTTCCAAAAATGTAAAAAAATATAGGGTGTTCCATTTTAAAAAATTCAACTTTTATGCGCCACTATTTTTTGTAACACCCTGTATAATCAAGAATATTTTTAAAATGTGCTCTCTAATCAACAGCATATAGTGGCTTTTAAATATTTTTTCTAAAATAAATGGTTTAGGTATAATAAAAGACGGGAGGTGAGCTGCAGGACCCTGTATATACGTATTATAGCGTGTTCATGGATTTAGGTACATAAAAAGTGTTCATTATTAAAAAAATAAGATTGGCAGCAAAAAATATTTCATATAATATAAAAGGTGCACAAGAAACACGTAAACGCAAGGAAGTAAAATAAAAAAATTGAGAAATTAAAATTTCTAAGATAACCTAGTTAGCGCGGCGAGAGATGAAATAAAAAGTCATTTAAAGTTTTTTGTACGAGGTTTAGTTTGTAGGTAATTTAATGGCCAGTAAATAAGTAGAGAATTTCAAATTGAGACATTTTCTACATATTCACCACTAATTTTCTCAAAAACTGTGTCTACTACTGCGCTTTCTACAAAAAAAATGTACACTGACATCTTGTGTTAGTGTTATTGCACTTCGAAATAAAAATCATAATTGACTATTGTACTTTGGTTTATTAAGACTTTATGCAAACTAGGAAGTACTAAATAAAAATGAAAGCGTAGGAACTTCTGGTACCTATATAACCTCCATCTTACAAACGACACTATTTTAAAAATCATAATGTTTAAAGGTAGTACTTTTAAAACATTGGATACCTAATATTAATATTTTTATAAAATATAATAAAGCATTTTTAACCAATAAAATTTATTGGTTCGGTATAATAGCAGTTCTATTTTAATTTCTTTTGTTTTTATTTGTATAATTAATATTAATTTTACTGAATTTTCTTCTAACCTAATGTGTCTTAGATGTTGATATTTCGTAAATAGGTATTTAACTAATATTTTGTTTTGTATTAAATTTGAGTACATTTAAATGAAATAATAATACTTATGCTTGTTTTTATTTAAAACTCAATTAAGACTGTATTAATAAAATTATTTATATTTAATTATTTATGGCATGTTGCGTCTTAAATGCGTTGATACTTTTTATCTACTTAACTTTTCTAAATAATTGCAGTTACTTAGAAAAAATATAATTTCCTAGTTCAACTAAAAATAACCATTCCGCTTATTAAAAAAAATCATTAAATTTTATTTATTTAATTCAAATAGAGTAATATAAAGAAAGCAGAAATACAAAAGGACAGTCGAAACGAAACAAAAAAGAAAAATTCCATGTACTTTGTAGCTAATGAAAGCCTAATATAAATTTCAAAAGAGTTTTTTCAAATATGCTCTCATATTGTTGCGCCGTTAAATTCTTAGTTGCAAATTTTCTTAGGAGCAAGCTTTAGATCAAATTATTGTATTTACTGGGCACGTGTCGCGACAGCTCATCATCTAGAATGCGTTCTCGCTATGTTAATTTATTTTGTGCAGACGGCAAATTTGCTACATTTCTTTACAACTTTGATCGCTATTTCAAACCCAATTGTCAATTCTAAAGCATCAATAACAACAAACGTTGAACTTAAACTCCTGAATGAATATAAGGGTATTTATACGAAAGGTTTATTATGTAAAAAGTAATATTCAGTAATATCTAAAGTAAGCTGTTAAAGACATGAATTTTAATGTTTAACCAGTTTTTTTTGGCACCTAAAATAATTGGCTTGTTTAATTTATGTTATATATATAATAGTTCGAGTAAACCTGGCTTCCCGTGTCTATTTTTAAGTCTATATTACAAGAGTTTATACATATGTTTTCAAACCAGTCTATAGAATCTACATGGGAACTAGTACAAGATGAAATACAAGTGTTTTTTATTGTCCACACAACTTGTGTATCACTTTCTGAGTCACTACTATTATTGTTTATTTCAAGTACTTTATGGTTCTTTTTTACACAGAATTTTCGGTAATGTCCCTTTTGATGACACAAGGAACAATATCTATTGTAGATAGACAAGGTACATTGTTACCTTTTTGATGCTGCTGCCTCGGCTGCTGCTGTTGTCGAAATTTATTTCCAGTGTTTCCTGAAAACTGTCCATTCCTGTCAGCAGACCACTGTCCATGTACCCCTCTCTTAACGGCATTTACTTCCTTAGTAATTTCACGTTGAGTAAAAACACTACTCTCCATTGACCTGCAAATGTCTATTGCTATCTTTAGCTCTAAATCAGCACACTGTAGCAATTTTTCCTGTATTCTTGGATCTCGTATTCCCAATACAATTCTATCCAAGATCAGCACATCTCTTTCCTTAAATTCACAAGTCACGGCTAACTGTTTTAGAGCAGTGACAAATTGATCAATTGTTTCATTAGGTAATTGATCACGCTTGAAAAATTTAAAGTGCTCATACACTAAATTTTTTAATGGATTACAATACTGATCAAATTTTTCTATTACGATAGGGTACTTCTTTTCATCGCCGTCATTCGCATATTCAAATGTGTTGAATATTTGTAACCCTTCATCACCTAAATGATTTAAAAGGATGGCGATTTTAATTTTATCATCCTTGGAATTTTTCCCTGTGGCTAATAAAAACAACTCAAATTTTTGCTTCCAAAATTTCCAATTATTAGCCACATTATTTCCTTGGAAACAAAAAGGTTCAGGAGCTCTTCCTTCAGACATCTTGATAAGTTTTTGTAAACAAGCACAACAGCTTCTAAAAATCACAAATTAACAAAACTATCAGTCAGTTTAGTCTTAATAAATTTACAGCTATATCAGCTTTTCAGTAATCCACTCCTAACCGAGCCACTCTGACAACATTGTACGCCCGGTCACCGAAATTTTCATTAATCTACGCTTCGATCGCACAAATCGAACTCTCGATTCACGCCGAATTCCACATTCCCCGGATTCCGCCGGTTAACCTTCGTCACTTTACCGTTGCCACCATGTAATGTTCGTTGTTTCTTGTATGTTTTAATAGTCCAAATGAATAGACACTTTGTTTACGAAAGGTTAACTTTATTATGCGAAGTTACAGGAATAATTATTAGATTAATTATTGAGACCGACTTTAAGGACTACGCACATTGCGAACCATCACGGAATAACTACTGGTTCCCTTGTTGCCAGGTTTACTCGAACTATTATATATATAACAACAAATTATTGAGACCGACTTTAAGGACTACGCACATTGCGAACCATCACGGAATAACTACTGGTTCCCTTGTTGCCAGGTTTACTCGAACTATTATATATATAACAACAAATTATTGAGACCGACTTTAAGGACTACGCACATTGCGAACCATCACGGAATAACTACTGGTTCCCTTGTTGCCAGGTTTACTCGAACTATTATATATATAACAACAAATTATTGAGACCGACTTTAAGGACTACGCACATTGCGAACCATCACGGAATAACTACTGGTTCCCTTGTTGCCAGGTTTACTCGAACTATTATATATATAACAACAAATTATTGAGACCGACTTTAAGGTCTACGCACATTGCGAACCATCACGGAATAACTACTGGTTCTCTTGTTGCCACGTTTACTCGAACTATTATATATATAACAACAAATTATTGAGACCGACTTTAAGGACTACGCACATTGCGAACCATCACGGAATAACTACTGGTTCCCTTGTTGCCAGGTTTACTCGAACTATTATATATATAACAACAAATTATTGAGACCGACTTTAAGGACTACGCACATTGCGAACCATCACGGAATAACTACTGGTTCCCTTGTTGCCAGGTTTACTCGAACTATTATATATATAACAACAAATTATTGAGACCGACTTTAAGGTCTACGCACATTGCGAACCATCACGGAATAACTACTGGTTCCCTTGTTGCCAGGTTTACTCGAACTATTATATATATAACAACAAATTATTGAGACCGACTTTAAGGACTACGCACATTGCGAACCATCACGGAATAACTACTGGTTCCCTTGTTGCCAGGTTTACTCGAACTATTATATATATAACAACAAATTATTGAGACCGACTTTAAGGACTACGCACATTGCGAACCATCACGGAATAACTACTGGTTCCCTTGTTGCCAGGTTTACTCGAACTATTATATATATAACAATTTAGTCCATACCTTCATTCTAATTCTCTTTGAAAAATATAAGTTTTCAAATTACTCTCTAAATTTCAAAGTAAAAATCACAGTGGATACGCCACTGAAAACCGGAAACAAGGTGTTGTCTTTTCCCGGTCTCGTCAAGGTCACGGCTAGGCTCTTTCCTGTACACTTATTTATTCAAAGGTCCAAATAATGTCACATTTTGACAGCTGTGAAATTTACCGTTTTGGATTTACTGGCGAAAAACGAAATCTGCTATTTTCGGATTTTCGCCGATATATTCAAAATCAACTGACTGTTATCAATAATATTATGCTGTAGGTATAATAAACCAATTGCGGAAAACACTCCCCATTCAATCGGATGATAACATCGTACAACAAATAAATAAATAAAAAAATACTTATAAGAAGTACAGGTCTTTAGAAAACATCAATTATCTATTACCAATTACCCGAAGTATTCTCTATTTCGGTCGGATAAAATAGCTTATGCAAGCCTAAGGACATAATTGTGTCAGCGAAAAAACTCATCTTCCATCTACTTAAAAAAACGTATCAAGATAAACAGGAGAATCATAAAAAGAAAAAATGGTAAATTGGATTTACCCGGAACTTATCTCATAACACATTCCACCGCATAAAGACAACACTCAAAAAGCTCAGGACACCCAACTTTTAGCATCATATTCAAAGTGCTTTATTTTTGAAACGAGAAAAAATATTAAGTTGCGGCTGTTAGATGTTTCCTGCAAATATTGTTGGTTATTAACCAGTTTATTTGAGGTAAGAATTTTTTATAACGGGTGCAAAATAAGACTATGCAAATGTTAAAATAATTCAACTAAAAATAATTTACAAAAACTATCTCTATTTATATTTTTTATTTACTACACTAATACAGTCCTTAGTAAAATTTGCAAAAAAATTGGCTGTTTTTTTGAAATTTTGAAAATTTCCATATATCTTTTTATAAATGTAGAGACGTATCTGATGCACGCATTGGGCACGTGGCCCTTCAGAAACGTACACTACAGAATGCTAAACATTCCAACGAATTCGCAAATAACATCAAATAAATAAATAATGAAGTCAATAACTCTAAGAAAAATATGTCAGCTCAGCAAACAAAAATTACCAACAAGGAGAAAGATTTTCAATTTCTGAAGTGCCTTCTTTCTTCTAAATTCAAGGGTTTGAGGGCAGCAAAGAAGAGCTCTAGTACTGGATGACAGACTTTGATATGGGAAATGAAATTTATGTGAGAGGTATTTTGAAAACATATTTTGGACCCTTTCGATTCTGTCGATGCGATACTGGTATGATGGATTCCATATTGTGCAACACTATTCTAGAACACTACGAACCAATGAATTAGACACCCAATTGCTTTGGTATCTTAAGTACAATATTATTAATATGTAGATTAAAAGTTAGATTTTCATCAAAAATAACGCCTAGGTCCGTGAAAGAACTAACAACTTCAAGACTTACTTTATGCATGAAGGAGGTGGAGGGTATGAGATTAATACGTTTATGAAAATAGTATAGGAGTACTTTATATTTTGATATGTTAAGAGGTAGATAATTAGTGCTGCACCATTTGACAATGTCAGACCGAAGATGAATGGAGTCTGAGGAGACTGACCAAAAGAATTTTTTAAGTCGTCTGCATATAAAAAACATTCAGAAAATTCGAAATATGATACTATATCATTTATAAAGAGCAGGAAGAGAACTGGACCAACATGCGAACCCTGTGGGACACCCGATGTCGCAAGAACCTCCTTTGAACCACCTATGTTGACTTGATGGCGACGGTTAAATAAATACGATTTGACCCACTCAAGATATTTTCCACAAAAACCAATTTCCTGTAATGTCCATAATAGAAGCTGATTGCAAACACTGTCAAAAGCCTTAGATATATCAATGTATATAACATCGATCTGTTTGCCAGCTTCAACCGATGTCACTAAGTAGTTTTGAAATATTGCAAGATTGGTAGTGTTTTAAAGACTCGAATATATGATCGGTGATAATTGCCTGAAAGAGCTTTGGTATATGTGAAAGTAAAGAAATACCTCTGTAGTTCTTCACATCACTTTTATCAGCAGAGTTAAAAATGAGGAAAAGAGTAGAAAACTTCCAAAATTCAGGAAAGGGACCCAAATTATTGGATCCGTGAAAAACGAAACATAGAGGCTGAAACAAAACAAATTTCCTGAATAACTTATTGAACCAATTTTACTAAAGTCTAAATTGTTGTGGTAAGTATAGCAAGACCGAAAGTGATTTCTTGTCCGTTGTAATTCATAACATTGGGCAGATTGGAGTCCCTTCTTAAGTTTGGCACAAATGGCCAAAAGTATTTAATGTTTTTTGGGATAAGTAGTTCAGTCTGTGTGACATATATAAGATAACACATATCAATTCGAAGTTTAACCTCACGTCTTATGTCAGAATAGGCCAAATAGTCAACATGTTTATCGGTCCTTTTATATTCTTTGTATAGGCATTTCTTTTGCCCAATAAGCTTTCTTAAGGGAAGGTCAAACCACTATTGAAACCCTGAAATAAAATCCTATAGAATCGTTCAATCATTCTATCAATATCAGGCTCAGATAATAAGAAAAACCAGTCCGACTGCTTATAAAAAATATTTAGATTGACGAAATTTGCTTTATGAAACTAGTAGACACTTACTCGATTTTGATTTTTAATTGGCAAAACATATTTAATTTTATATTTCACTTCAATGGCTGGATAATAAAGTTGGAAAACATTGACAATTTAAAAAAAGACTTGTTTTTTTTTAATGGATCTTAACCCCAAATAATACACCACTCTAACCAATTTTTTTAACATTGTCTCGCCTTACTGGATTTTTCCAAAATATTATTATTACCAGGTCATCCCCATATGATCCTTAATTTTTGTTCAAAATTAATAATTAATTTTTCATCATCAATTTGAAGCCAATCTGGAAAGTAGTTTTTTAGCTACGCCGAGAACAGAACGACAGACCGACGGAATTGAGAAAACCAGTTTTTCGTCATTTAGGGACCCTGAAACGTGAAAATCTGAAAAATCTCGGAGAGTAATTTTTCACGATTCCAATACTTCCCTTTTTTATTATTCCATTCATTACCTCAATAGCTGGAACTACAAATAATTCATTCAGTAATTGTTTCACGTAACCACACGACAGTTGAAAAAGTGAAAGTACTTTGCACTTGCAATCTCAGAAAGTTTTTTCTAAATTATAAATAAATCTTTACTGTACTCGGTAGTAGAACTTGGCTTTCAAGAAACTCAACCTGTCGGAAAATAATAATAATAAAAGTAACGAACTAATACATCAAATGAAAAAAAAATTTACTCAAATATACAGAAACTAAAGTTTTCATGAATACAATCGTTAAAAAATCCAAGTCGCTATTAAGTAGAACAGCTTCATAAAACATTTAAAGCTTTTTGCATACTATCATAAATTATCAGGCGTTAAAAGAATGTTTTTAACAAGTTATGTGGAATATATTATTATGATTAATATTCCCAAGTCACGAAATTTAATGATGTAAGTAAAAAAGTGTCTGCAGTATATTAGATATATTGTGTACTAACATTAATTCCATTTACACAACATTAAACTATTCCTATATCCATTCTAATTTAGTAATGAACTATCAATAAAAAATTTAATTTTGCTTCAATGTTGTTGCATTATATGGCTTTCATAGTTATTTACATATAAATAGGTTATTGCAGACTGTCTCGAATTCATTCCCTTGAAATACGGTTTGTCATTATTTTACGAAAATAAGTTTAAATCTAAAACTCCATTTTTAATTGAAATAAATTCGCATGCAATTCTGTTTCAATGCATACTAAATATTCTTATACAATATTCATTTCGTAGCTCTTTCGCGAACAGATTTAAGATTTGCTTTAATTATTTAATGGTTCAGAAAAAATGTGTTGTAAATTTACTATACGAATGGAAAAACTCGTCCATATTTCTCAAAGAGACCTGTTTATAATTCTATTAAATAAAACACAAAGTCTTGGTCTAAGCCAAACAAATATTTGAAAAAACCTAAGGTGACACATGTTTCGCTCTTGCGAGCATCATTGTACAATGTTGGAAAAACCTTATATACTAATTATACAATTGAAAAATAATATTAAGTATAGCTACCTTAATACATTTAAAACAACAAATCCAGGTACAAAATAAGAATTAAACACAAAACAACAAATCACACGTTACATCTTAGAAGTACAACAATAATAAATAGCACTACACGGATGTATTGATTTTCTGATAAAAAAAACAAATAAAAGTACACAGAAAAAGAAGCTGCAGCTGATAGAGAAAATTGATAGATCCTAAAGAGCGGATATCAGGACCAATTCATTCAGTAAACATATTTCATAAACACAATTTATAGAAAGTATAAGAACCAAAGCTGAAAAAGTGAAGGTTCTTTGCACATGTAATCTCAAAAGGTTTTTTTTTTAAGTAAAAAATACATTTTTCTAAACTCGATAGTAGAATCTGACTTTTAAGAAAATCAACTAGTGGGAGAACAATAATCATAAAAAAGCGAACTAAAACGTGAAATGAAAACAAAAATAGTCTACACAAAATGAATTTTAACATATTGCGAATTTAGCCCTAGTTATAGATTTGTTAAGATTTAGATGAATTTATTTATTATTTGTTATTTTATTGAAGTAGACTTACCTTAATTTTGATCCATGTAACGACTATGACAGTGTCAAAAATCGTTCTCGAATGTTCTATTAGGCTTATTTCTTCTCACCCTGTAGTATTTAGATTATTCTAGAATTTTCTAGATCATTCCATCCTTTTCTAAAGGCGTTATAAGCGCGTCGCGAAGCCACATTGAATAATAATGAAAAGATGTAATAGCCATTCGGCTGGCATAATTTAATTTTGCTTCAATGTTGTTGCATTATATGGCTTTCATAGTTATTTACATATAAATAGGTTATTGCAGACCGTCTCGAATATTCATTCCCTTGAAATACTGTTTGTCATTATTTTACGAAAATAAGTTTAAATCTAAAACTCTATTTTTAATTGAAATAAATTCGCATGCAATTCGGTTTCAATGCATACTAAATATTCTTATACAATATTCATTTCCTAGCTCTTTTGGCGAACAGATTTAAGATTTCCTTTAATTTCTTATTGGTTCAGAAAAAATGTGTTGTAAATTCACTATTCGAATTTGGAAAAACTCGTCCATATTTCTTAAAGAGACCTGTT
Source organism: Kuschelorhynchus macadamiae (assembly GCA_030620095.1). Classification (NCBI taxonomy): domain Eukaryota; kingdom Metazoa; phylum Arthropoda; class Insecta; order Coleoptera; family Curculionidae; genus Kuschelorhynchus; species Kuschelorhynchus macadamiae. The sequence continues at coordinate 327,703 of JAUTXW010000667.1, read as the reverse complement.
TATAATTCTATTAAATAAAACACAAAGTCTTGGTCTCAGCCAAACAAATATTTTAAAAAACCTAAGGTGACACGTGTTTCGCTCTTGTGAGCGTCATCGGACCTACAATGTTGGAAAAACCTTATATACTAATTATACAATTGAAAAATAATATTAAGTATAGCTACCTTAATACACTTAAAACAACAAATCCAGGTACAAAATAAGAATAAAATATAAAACAACAAATCACACGTTACTATTACACGGATGTATTGATTTTCTGATAAAAAAAAAACAAATAAAAGTACATAGAAAAGAAAGAAACTGCAGTTGATAGAGAAAATTGATAGATCCTAAAGAGTGGATATCAGGACCAATTCATTCAGTATAACATATTTCATAAACACAATTCATAGAAAGCATAAGAACCAAAGCTGAAAAAGTGAAGGTTCTTTGCACATGTAATCTCAGAAGGTTTTTTTTAAGTAAAAAATACATTTTTCTAAACTCGATAGTAGAATTTGGCTTTTAAGAAAATCAACTAGTGGGAGAACAATAATCAAAAAAAAGCGACCTAAAACGTGAAATGAAAACAAAAATAGTCTACATAAAATGAATTTGAACATATTGTTGCGAATTTAGCCTTAGTTATAAATTTGTTAAGATTTAGATGAATTTATTTATTATTTGTTATTTTTTTGAAGTAGACTTATCTTAATTTTTATCCATGTAACGACTATGACAGTATCAAAAATCGTTCTCGAATGTTCTATTGGGCTTAATTCTTCTCACCCTGTAGTATTTAGATTATTCTAGAATTTTCTAGATCATTCCATCCTTTTCTAAAGGCTATATAAGCGCGCCGCGAGGCCACATTGAATAATTCGGCCATTCGGCTGACATAAGAATCGAAGAGGATCCCGAACACATTTTGATTCAGTTGTAATTGAGATTTCGAAGTGTTAAAAACTTGACATTGACAAGTTTAAAGTTACCTTAGTTACGATTGTTAAGTATAACCAGTGTCTGCCTTTGATACTTGTAACCTGTATTTCGAATAAAAGGAGTGCATTCAGAATCATCGTGTTTGTGTACCGGCCAATCCGGAACAAAATTTAGAAAATATAAATACGCTAATAAGAACAAGGGAATCAAACAACTTTGTAGATAAAACTGAAAAACCGAGAACGAATTAACCAATACATGATCCAGTTCACCACTACCATGACTAACCTTCTTCTACACTCAAACTAAATAATCCAGTAGCCTAGCCAGACTTAGCGCTTGGTGAGGGGGATATAATTTTACAACATGGTTGCAAGTTGTTAACGGACATCAACCAAAGGCAACAGGGAAAAACAACAAAAAGTCAACGGATATTGCAAAACTATTTTACTTTTATTAGGAAGAGTGAAGTGTGGTCCAATTTAGTTCAGAACATAGTCACAGTATATATGTTTTACATATACTCTCTTCATTTTTTATTGGGTACCATTTTGATCTATTATATTGGATTCCTACCAATATGTTTACCATTTCAGTTCTACCTATGCCACACTTGACTTTTGGGCATAATTTCAAATAAATTCAATAAGTATTCTATTTTCATATTTAATTTTTCTGCAAAATTAAAAAATCAATTGAACAAGATTTTTCTACGTTGATTTTTTTAGAAATTTTATTTGGCCGCCATCTTAAATTGAAACATATATTATGAATTTTTTCCCACTTCGTTGGTTAGTTTCTAAATGGTCTTTATTAACGATCCTTTTGTTGTTATGTTAAAGTGGTATATTATTTGAGGTTAGGATCCAGTAGAAAAACAAAATCTTTTTTTTAAACTGTCGACGTTTCGCCAATTTATTACTGCATCCACAGGACACGTAGATATTTCCCAACTCCAACTAATACACCACTCTAACATAACAACACGAAGATCGTTAACGAATACCATTTAGAAATTTAATGTCTGGGAAATTTCGACGATCCAACGGAGTATGTAAAGACTGATTATATGGTTATCATGCAGGATTTAAAATTTATATCTGCCTTGAGCATGCAACGATAAAGTTGCGAAACGTCGACAATTAAAAAAAAAACATTGTTTTTTTTTACTGAAGCCTAATTCTAAAGAATACACAACTGTAACTTAAAAACAATAACAATAACATCAATAATATCTGCGGACCAACGTAGCAGGTAAAGACTGATAATATGTTTCATGCAGGATATATATATATATATATATATATATATATATATATATATATATATATATATATATATATATATGTTTAATAATTCTTAGAATGTTTTTTTTCTGGGTAATGGGTATCTATTAACGTTTGTTTAAATTTTTTCAGAGTTTCTGGTCGGTATTCTGGAGAGGTTAGTGCGATTGAGCGGTCAGTTAATCCTATTATCACACTATTTTTTTGGTTATTTGAATGAATGGAATTAAAATTTAGATATCGGCCCAAACAAGTTTTTTTTGAATACCATTTAGTTTTTAAGTTGTTTTGTGCTAGACCTCTAATTAACGTTAAATCTAAAAAATTAAGTTCATTATTTTCTTCAATTTCCATTGTGAATTGTTTAGGGTGGAAATTATTAAAAGCATTTAGTAGTTTATTTATTTTGTCTTCTGAAATAGCAGTTAAACAATCTTCAACGAACCTTTTGAAAAAAATTATATTAAAATCCAGTTTCTCCATTACACTTTCTTCCAGATACTCCATTACAAGTTGTGCTATTGAAGAAGAAATTGGAGAACCATATATATATATATATATATATATATATATATATATATATATATATATATACATGTTGTTTTTTTACTGAATCTTAACCCCAAATAATACATCACTCTAAAATAAAAACAAAGGGATCCTTAATGAAAACCATTTAGAAAATTAATATCTGGGAAATATTTGCGTTCCAACGTAGTAGGTAAAGACTGAAATTTCGTGCAGAATATAGAATCTATATATGTGTCCTGAGGATGCAACAATAAAGTTTGGAAACCTTAATTTCAAAAAGTATTTTTTTTACTGGATCCTAACCCCAAATAATATACCACTTTAACATAACAACAAGAGGTCGTTAACAAAACCATTTAGAAACTTAATATAATATCTGAGAAATATCTGCGGACGAATGGAATATGTTAAAACTGATAATATTGGGTTCGTGCTGCAATAAAGTTTCGAAACGTCGACTATTTAAAAATAGACTTTTAATAACAAATAATATACCACTCTAACATAACAACAAGAGGATTTTTAACGAAAACCATTTAAAAACTTAATATTTCGAATGCGGAATAACGGAGTAGGCAAAGATTGATAATATGGATTTCATGCAGGATATAAGATTTATATATGTGACCCGGGGATGTAACAATTAAGTTGCAAAACGTCGACAATTTAAAAAAATATTTCTTTTTTTACTGGATCTTAACGCCAAATAATACACCATTCTAACAAAAATTGTGCAACATTATTCCGCCATCTCCATATCACCCTTAGTTTTTGGTCAAAATTTGAAGTCAATGTAAGTAGTATTTAAACTATGTCGCGAACTGACAGACAGACCGACGGAACTGATAAAATATGTTTTCTGACATATAGGGACGCTAAAACGTAAAGATATGTACGCCCTGAGAGGGTGATTTACTTAATGATTACAAAAATTTTATTTGGCCGCAATTTTGTTCCGCCATCTTGAATTAGTAACACAGTTTTACTAGTTGAACCCTATACTACAATTAATTATGGCACACAATTTGAAATTAATCCATTCAGTAGTTTTTTCAGGCTGAATTTCTAAATATTTTATTGTACCGCCATCTTGGATTCGTACCAAAATTTTACTAGTTGAAATAAACTGGATAAGCAGTTTTTTCTTAATAATTTTTTAACATTTCACTAGGCCGCCATTTGGTTCGCCATATTGGATTTTTACCAAAATATTACCAGGTCATCCCCCATATGACCCTTAATTTTTGACCTAAATTTGAAGTAAATCGGGTAAGTAGTCTTTAAGCTATGTCGCGAACTGACAGATAGACAAGCAGACCGACAGACGGACCGACGGAGTTGATAAAACATATTTTTGGCATCTAGCGACGTTAAAACTTAAAGATATGTAAAACCTGAAAGGGTGATTTTTTTTCAAGAATACAAACATTTTATTTGGCCGCTATTTTGTTCGGCCATCTTGAATTAGTACCACTCTTTTACTAGTTGATCTCTATACCACAATTAGTTATGGCACTTAATTTGAAATCAAACCATTAAGCAGTTTTTCCAGGCTGCATTTTTAAATATTTTATTAGGCCGCCATTTTGTTCCGCCATCTTGGATTCGTACCAAAATTTTACCAGTTGATTCCAACATAATACTTGATGTTTTTGCAATTTCAGATAAATTGGAAGAATAGTTTTTAAATACTTCACAAGGCCGCCATTTTGGGTATCTCCATATGACCCTTAATTTGAAGTCAATCGGAAAGTAGTTTTTTAGCTACGCCGCGAACTGATAGACAGACAGACCGACGGAATTGAGGAAACATGTTTTTCATCATCTAGGGACCTTGAAACGTGAAGATCTGAAAAAATCTCGAAGAGTGATTTTTTTACGATTACAATACTAAAAATCACAAAGATTTTTAAAAATTTGGCTATACTTTAAAAGTCTTGAGGTGGGGGATATTTCCCCCATATCTCCCACCGTGGTTATGCCAATGAGATAATATAAATATGTAAAAGAATCCTTCAAGAATACAAGTACATACTTGCTAGAGAAGTTTTACCTTTTTATGATGCACTGCTTACGCAATTTCGTTTTCTTTAACCAAACGTAGCTAAGACCACTCACGAGATACAGATGAATCATTTAATGCTTAATTCATGAAAATTGGGGTAGGCGTAGGTATAAAATGATAACAAATAAACATACATAAATGAGGAATGACTTTTGAAGATATTAATTTATATTTCTATGCATGTGCAGTCGAATAAAAGGTTGTGTTTAACCTTTAATCAAAATCCGCTCAAATTGTCCCTTAAATATCAGCTGTGTGTATAATCGACTCGACCCCTACTCAACCCCCTGTAAAATTTTGATACGTATTTACACAACCTCTATATAATCATGCTGCATACATATCATACGAAACGATATTTTAATATACTTTGAAGGCCGTTTTCAAGCGTCACATGAGCGTAATATTTCGAAAACGAATATTATCTGACTCTCCTTATGCCAGCGTCTTCCCCTCTGAAAAGTGCTGTGGCATTTTCGATTTAACAGTGTTACGGGAATCTAAATTAGCATATTTCGTCCCATAAAACACACTTGTTCCGAAAGTTTACAACAGACGTGCCAGCAAATATCCAGTAAATTTTGCTGTCATAATATGACACCTCTATAAAATAGTGCTCCCTTTCCGGATAGCTTTATTCCTAGACCCACATAATTTTATTGGAGTCATTGGGACGAATTTTTATGCCTTCTGTCTCACGGGTAGGACAGTCTTGAAAAATATCTCTGTTAATAATGTGTATGGAAAAATGCTTTTAAAAAACCATGAACTACACTATTCTACAATATTTAAACAATATCTTTTATAAAAAGTCATCAATTGAAATACCGACAATTAATTTTAATTGTTGGTTTAATATTTTAGCGCCCTTAAATCGAACCTCTCAGGGTCTGACGTAATCTCCTTGTAAATGATGAAATATTGCAGCCACTTTATTGCTTTATATGCAACGCACAATATAAATGTTCGTTTGGAGAATGCACAGTTTCTATTATCCTAGAAGGAATCTATGATATGGTCGTTTTATAGTGATTCTTTCCTCGTCGAAGGCATTAAAAAGGATTCTTTATAATAAAAAAATGACCAATACTTTAAATATTTGAGGAGCAGACTTTCTAATCGAGTTTTGTCCATATTTTCAATTATAGATGGCAATCGTTACTATATTTACATTTCTTCTTAATAAAACGCCCCGAGACGATCTAAGCGTATTATATTCTATTTAAATTTAGTACAGAAAAACGCCTAGACAAACGAAACGTATTTTGTCCTCAGTTTAGAGACAAACGAACCGAATTATTGTGGACAAACTATTTTTTGTCTTTAGTTGTTATTTGGACTTCATAGTGTTACGTTCGCGCGTAAGAAAAATGTCGGTTTGTCAAAAAATATTTTTATCAATATTTAACTGTGGACAAACCAGACTTTGCACTATAGCTAAGAAAAAAATTGAGGGAAGAGGAATAAAAGACCGGCGTGGTGGAGATATGCGATCCAAGAAGAATGCTAAGAAACTGGAAAATGTTATTAAATTTATTTCTTCTTTAAAAAGCCAAGAACGCCATTATGGCAGAGCAAAATCTAAGAGGATTTATTTATCATCTGAGTATAATATAAAGAAGCTCTGGAAACTTTACAACCAACAAACTTCCGATGATTTGCTAAAAACCAACTATAAATACTTTACTCGCGTTTTCAACGATAAGTTTAATATTATATATAGGTAATGTTGCATAATGCTCTAATATTTTAAAATACTTAATATTTACGGTAATATTTTTGTTTTAGGATTTGGAAGTTCGGCTACCGATATTTGCGGTTTTTGTATAAGAATGCAAACACAAATTCAAAATCAAAAATGATCCTCAGAAAACAAAATTAAAGACCGATTTGACCATTCATAAGATTCCCGCAAAACAATTTTTCAAACTAATGAATGAAGAACCCGTTGATTGTGTTACCTATTGTTTCGATTTACAACAGGTACAAGTTTTACCGAAAGCTCCAATTCAAGAAGTATTCTATGCTCAGCAGCTCTCTTTCTGCATGCATTTTGTGTAACAGACATATCGTGTAAAACTCCAGTGTTTTATACTTGGATTGAACATGAAGCTGGGAGAAGTGTGACAGAAGTGAGCTTTGCGGTGACCGATTTCCTAAGCAAGGCTGGCTTTGATCCAGATACCAAACATGTAAGGCTCTTTTCAGATGGATGCGGGGGCCAAAATAAAAATTCCCACATGGTTCATGCTATGATTTTATGCCTTTTTAACGACGCTCCAAAAACTGTACAAACAATTACTTTGACGTTTCCTGTACGGGGACATTCGTATATGCCATCCGACCGGGTCTTTGGTCAGATTGAGCTGAAGCTACGTTCTCATGCTTTTATAAAAACAGCAGAAAATGCTACGAAATCTACAGAGAAAAAGACGAAGTTCGCAGGATTTGATTGGGTATTGTATGATGTAAAGCAGGCTGTAGATTCACTAAAAAAAATTCCGGGTATTAGTGAAGCCAAAAGTATAAAGATATTACGAAAGCCACAAACTAAATGACTAGATAAAATTTTTATTAAAACCGAGGTGCTGTATAGGAATGATGATCCAACAAAACAGTTTTCTAATTTACTAAAACTAAAAAGAGACTTAGCAGCATACGTTTACCTGTTTTACCCATGGGTCATCAGATTAAGGAAAGAAAACTGGATAGCCTATCAAAATTTTTGGTCAGTTTGGCAGGAAAAGTCTTGTTTGTCCAATGTTTTTTTTTATTGAAACTTAAACTGTTTTCAATTGTAGTACAATACTTAATACTTTAAAACAATATATTTTTCTACATTTTTTAAGTTTTTTTTTTATTGCAGTATCGTACATAGTATACAAGCAGCGAATTTTGGCCTTTCCTGAAAATTGTCCAAAATGGACATAACCTGATTAGAAAGTCTGCTCCTCATTTTTCCGGTTGTTGAAAAAGACATAATACACCTGCTACCCTTTCCTCCATTTTAGATGACTTGATTTTTTTTGATACCATGAATCATTACTTATTGTGTGCCAAGCAAGTACTATGGGATCTGATATTATGTGGATTTCGTGAGTTCTTTTCTATTAGGAAGCACTTTACTGATAACGGTGAGAAACCTCAAGGGTCAGTCCTTATAATATTCAACTACATCAGAAATTTATTTTTATAAATATCATTTTGTAAATAAAAAGTTTGGTGAGCTTTATGCACTATTAAGCAAAAATAAGTTGGTATCTAGTGGGAAAAAATACGTGAGTTGTGGTCTTTTTAATTATACACAACCATCTGAAACGCACTGAGCATTCCAATGCATTATTAAAAAAATCGTATTATTAATTTAAAACTCTTATATACCAATAAACAGGTTTTATCGAAGAACCTTCGCTAGGTTCTTGTAAAATAACTATGTTTACTTTAATTTATGCCCAATTTTTGTATGGTTTACTCCTAAATGTCAGAAAAATGAAAAAAAAATTAAAATGTTAAACAGTCATGCCTTTGTTTGATTTTTTCCTATAGCTTTAAGAATTTGATTTGTTAACCTGGCCATAGAAGCAAATTGTATACCGCAGTTTTTTTCAAGAACTTTGTACTTATATCCATAATCTAGATACTCACCGGAACGCTACTATTTCCAGAGATGCAGCTGCTTTATTTCGGACAAGCTTTACTTATCAAGCGCCTATATGTATACCATATTACCAGAAGCTGTTAAAAATCTACTCAGCATACGACTCTTCAAAACTACTTACAAACGTATGTTGCTAGATGGCAAATAGAGGGTATTCATTTTTTTTACTGAATACTTTTCATAAAAAATATTTTACCATGTGATTGTGTACCTTGGATGTAGCTTATACTTTATTATTTTTCGTTTTCTGTTTGTTATTTTATTTATACTAGTGTTGTTGAGAATTATTTTTTGATTTTTGGCTTTTCTCGGCTTTTATGGTTCTATTAGCTTTACAATTTTTAGTCGGATCTTACCAATTTTATTTGATTCCTCTAGCAATCAAATTAAAAGGATTGTTGAATAAAAAAAAAATGTGGTTGACTTTTATAATAAAAGATATTAAAATTTTGACTATTATTTCTATCTTTTTATTACCACCTTGTATTTTAATAATATATAATATGGATTTTTTATTGTAATACATTTCTGGAATCCTCTAGAGAAAAGGAAAGTTAACTTTATGTGTAAGTGGTCTGGGCAAATAATAAATATTTTTTAATAAGATGTGGTATATACCCTTTCAGTCAAAAAAAAGAAAAAGAGATGTTTTCCTGTACCCTTTTTCTAATCGACCACGCGTCAATTTAGGATCAATCGCTTTTCTCGTCTTTTCAAATTTTTGTGGTTTCTTGTATGTTGCGAGGATTGAAATTATTTATGTAATTTATTCCACACTGAAAGTTAAGTGAAAAGTTGAAAAATTGCTACAAAAACCAAAGACAGACTGGATACCATTATGTAATGATAGATTAAGCGACAATTACCTGCACTTTAGAAAAACATGTTTAAAGTTTCAAAATTTCGGTTTATTATCCCAAAACTTAGCAAAAACTTAGTGTTTTGATATTGTCATTCTTACTAAAGGAGAAAATCGATTCTAATGATCTTATTTTTACCAAAGCAGACAAGCAATCATAGTTGGCGATAATGACAAGGATAAATTACATAAACAGGTTTATGTACTAGAATAAAACTGATATTTTCTAGATTCTTTGATTTGTAATGACGGTCCTGCCGCATATGTAGTATAGTCCGGGAAAAGGTATCTACCAAAGCGCAGGAACATTTTAGCCTTTTTAATAAATATAAAAATACTGACATAATGGAAAGTCTGTATTTGCGAACATGCACGGAAAGAAAAACATTGCAAACATAACAAAAAAAATATTACCTTTAACTATAATTTTTAGTTCTATATAGGACAACTAACTATTTTTAAAAGGCGTGCAAAAAATACAGGAAACTTAAGTCACAATGCTTCGTTTAAAAGTAAAAAAACACATTGTTAAATATGAAATACATTTTATTATTTTTACTAAATAATATTATGTAGCTTATTTCAACTTATTTTCAAGTCCTATTATACTGTTTTGTAATTATTTACTAATACACTATTAACGGTTAAACCCATTTTTAGAAACCTTTACTATTAATTTGGGTTTTCCTTAAAATGAAATATAGATACCCCTACTATCTTATATTTTAAAACTTACTGCTATCCTATATTTTAAAGCTTAATACTAAATATTAAATTTTAAAAATATTACGCTGTAATTTAAACCATTCTCGTTATAAACTGTAATACTAATTATTGAAAAATGCAGGAAATATGTGGCAGTCAATCAGATGCTGTTAGAGAGAGAGATAGCAAGACAATTTATATAATACCTCTCTCTCGTAACTCTTCTGCACTTTCCAAGACAATCTTCATATCAAAGGCAAGAAAACTACGGGTCGTTTGGCAAGGGAAACTTTCGCTCTGCTACTTTGCGGTCTAAAAGTGAACTTTCTGAGCAAGTGTAACGAAAAACATATCCATCCCCCTTTTCAATGGTAATTTTGCCCCACATTAAGTCAAAACTTTTGACCTTGAGTAAATGTATAAAATTTAAAGTTATAATTTAAAGTTATCGGGGACCAGAATACACCTTTTTTCCATCTTCTAGAACTGCTTAAGCCTTTAGTGACAAAATAATTCTAATTATTCTTTTGCCAAACAAATTTAGGTTAGTTTAAGTTAGTGAAAAGTACTTTCACTACACAAAATGTGGAGATAAAATAAAGCATATTCTGTTTTCTTCTAGCACAATTGTTCCCAAATCCCCAGATTCATTTTCTGTATTTTTTTTTATAAATAACTCGATAACTAACGAATCCTGCTAAATACCCAGAAAATTATAATTTAAAATAAATATGATTTAAGTTAATAACATAACCTTAATATAATGTTAATTTGCTGAATTTTACCGCCAAAATTACAAAAATGATATTAATGATAAGATATAAAAAGCTTACTTTCACATACAGTTAGTACACCAGCTAACCCCCATTTGCTTAATATGTCACCTTTCCACATGATTATATTTTTTTAGAAAACTATCGAAAATTAACCAAAACCTTATTAATATACATAATATATAGACAAGTTTTAATTACATCACATCTATATATCTATAAAGTTACAATATTTAATAGGTTCGAATAAATCTTGCAATTTATCAGATTTTACAATATGATCTAATCGTAGCTAGTATATTATGGTTTACTATCGGTTCAAAATCGAAACAACCTAAATTTTTACTAATATTAAGAGTTCTAGTGAAATTATTTTCTGTTTTCTATTATTATATCACATTGGCTTAACATTAAATTATAATTGTTCAATATTTTCTTCGAGATGGTGTTACAAGCAAACAACGAAACACAGTCTTTATTCCTGGTCTTCATAAATAAAAACAAGGATATCAGCAGAAAAAACTCACAAACGCTGTGTGTTTAACAACAGCGCTGGGCGCTCTTTACCGTGGCATTGCGTGAAATGATGTCAAATATCGTCACTTTCAGACCTCAAATATGTACAGTAATATTTTAGAAAAAAAAAGACTTTTTAAAATTATTATATTGTATTATAATATTAGATATTCTTCCAAGCATAATTTTAAACATTGCCATACTTTTTTATTAATCGCATAAAATTGGTACATTTGTTTTTAATGTTTACCGAACATGTTAGTAAAGCAGTATAGTTATCTTTAATAATTGATTTTAGCAAACATTTTAAAGTTTAGTTGAATGTGCCATGAGTTTATTGAACTCTAATATTTAATTTAGGAAAATTTACAAAAAAAACTTTCCAACACTGTACTAAAATATGTAATAAATGGCATTTTCTAAGTTATTTTTTAACCGTTAACATATATTTTTATAAGAACCTAGTTTTACGAATTTATATAGTTATGTTAAATATAATTTTTCATAAGAAGCTTTTACTAAAAATAATCGTTAATAGGAAGCAAAGTGTTATATATTTAGTGTCATATTTTATTGAAAAAATAAATATAACAATTTTACTAGATTATTTCGATTACAATACAGGTACTATATAATTTTTTCCGTGTGACAATTAAACATAAGTTAATAAATTCCATCGCAATGCAAGAGAGTTGGAGCTAATTACGGTAGACATTATTTAAATTTAGGCTATTTTAATAAAAAAATAATTTTTTCGTCCTTACTAAAAGTCAAATTGTTTGTTATTTACCGAACATGTTAGTAAAGCAGTATAGTTATCTTTAATAATTGATTTTAGCAAACATTTTTAAGTTTAGTTGAATGTGCCATGTGTTTATTGAACTCTAATATTTAATTTAGGAAAATTTACAAAAAAAACTTTCCAACACTGTACTAAAATATATAATAAATGGCATTTTCTAAGTTATTTTTTAACCGTTAACATATATTTTTATAAGAACCTAGTTTTACGAATTTATATAGTTATGTTAATTATAATTTTTCATAAGAAGCTTTTACTAAAAATAATCGTTAATAGGAAGCAAAGTGTTATATATTTAGTGTCATATTTTATTGAAAAAATAAATATAATAATTTTACTAGATTATTTCGATTACAATACAGGTACTATATAATTTATTCCGTGTGACATAAGTTAATAAATTCCATCGCAATGCAAGAGAGTTGGAGCTTTACGGTAGACATTATTTAAATTTAGGCTATTTTAATAAAAAAATAATTTTTTCGCCCTTACTAAAAGTCAAATTGAGTTTTAAAGACTATTTCCAAATTCTTAGGAAAAATACACCATATCGTTATTTTGATTTTTTTGAAAACAAGTAGTTCAAGCTAAAAAAGAAGGAAGTTTATACGTGCTCAAAAATCAAATGTAACATACAGGGAAAAACTGGTAACGGATGAGATATGATGAAATAAAATAAGCCTAAAAATATGTTTAAAAAACTATAAGAAACAATGGACTTCAACTTTTGCTTTTAAATCAAATCTCATTGGAACGAGAAGGAAAGAAGGTGGAAAGGGAAGGGAATGAGAAAAAAAAAAGAAAACAAAATAACAGAAAAAAATAAAAGAGACAGTAATAATGAAAGAGAAAACGCAAGGAAAAAATAATCACCTGAAACTTTTCTTGTTAGGATTTTTTTTTATCAGGGAAAGCGAAATAGGTAAAATAACCGAGTTTGCATATGTACATGGTTGTTTTTTATAATTTGCCACCTCCTGAGAGATTTTTCTTTTTCAAGATAGAAAGAAATGGTTCCTACGGAAGTTATAGGGAATTTAAAAAACAAAAGACGATCGGAAAATCACCATCAACTTTGTTATTTTAAATAGGACACCCTATATTTTTCCCCTTTCCAAAAATATATAATTTGTCTATATTCGGAGCACTAGTTTTTGACTTATTCTACTTATATATATATATATATATATATATATATATATATACTAATACAACGAGAATTAATATTTTTATAGCCTATTGACGTGACCCCTCCATTATCCAAGCAATTTTGAAACACTTTTTCCAGTTTCCTAATTGCTTGGGTAATGAAGGTGGGACATTCTGTATTTAAAACCCTAATTGCATACATTATTTTTTGTCGCAACTCGTCAACACTGTCCGTTCTATTATGATACACTTTATCCTTTAGGTATCGCTACAAAAAATTGTCTAAAGGTGTAAGTGTTGCTTGTGGACAGTATTAAATTGAACTCGTTAACTTTTAAAACATTTAATGAACAAAATTTGAAGAAATTGCATTATAAAAAATGCACGTAATAAAATATGAACTGTCTTGTTCGACGGTCAAGCGAAGTCTCTCTCTTTGCCATTCGGTACGCTTTTGCAACGTTGTCACGTCTCTCCATACTCCCCCCCGCGAAGAAAAGGCTCGTCTTCGGGCAAAGGGCATAACTTAGTGATAGCCCGTTTTGTCTCCCCATGACTGGTTCTGACAGTAACCACACGAACCACATTATCTGCACCAGCATGTGTGGCGATGACTCGTCCGAGTAGCCACATGGACGGGGGCAAATTGTCGTCCTTGATGAGCACCAAAGTATTAATTTTAATGTTTGGGGAGGACTGCCTCCACTTGCTTCTTTGTTGGAGATGGTTTAAATAGCATTTGGACCAGCGCCTCCAAAAATCCTGTTGGATTTTCTGCAACAACTGAAATCTCGACAAACTATTGGTTTTAACATCATTAAGGCTGGGATCAGGAACTTGCACAGTTGGCCTCCCAATTAAAAAATGAGCAGGAGTTAGGGGTTCAAGATCGGATGGGTCACAGGACATTGGATATAAGGGACGAGAATTGAGGGTTGCCTCAATTTGTAACTGTAAGAAATTCTTTCGTAAGTGAGAATGGTGTTTTGAATCACCCTTTTCAAATGGTATTTAACCCCCTTAATGTTCGATTCCCACAATCCTCCGAATGTTGGCGATCTGAGCGGTATAAAATACCATTCAGTGCGACAATCACTCAGATCTATAGCTATTTGATTGGTTGAATTTGATAAAAATTCGAATAACTTTGACAATTCGTTATTTGCTCCTATAAAATTGGAGCCATTGTCCGAGTACAAATGCGCTGGTTTACCGCGTCTGGCGGCAAACCGTCTAAATGTAGCAATAAAAGCTTCTGTACTTAAATCGCTAACAAGTTCGAGGTGCACAGCTTTAGTGCAAAAACAAATAAATAAGCAAATATATGCTTTAAATTGCTTTGCACCTCGGCCTTTGCGGTCTTTTAATAAAAATGGGCCAGCGTAGTCAAGACCCGTAATTATAAATGGAGCCGATACTGTGACTCGACTACTTGGCAAATCTGCCATAATGGCATTACAATTTTTAGGTGAAACCCTGAAATATCTAACACAACCATGCACTACACTCTTAGCAACATTCATACCATTAGTGGGCCAATATTTTTCCCTAACCGAATATAACAATAACTGTGGTCCGGCATGTTGTAATTGAACATGCATATTTTCAAAAATTAATTTGCTTAAACGATGTTTTCCATCCAACAATAATGGATGTTTTTTATTGTAGCTAATTTCTGCGTGTTTCAATCGACCACCAACCCTTAAAAGCCCTTGATTATCGATAAATGGACTTAGCGCCAAAAGTCTGTGTTTGGGTTTTAAGTTTCTACATTTTGACAAAATGTTTAATTCAGGAGTAAACGATTCAATCTGACTTAATTTTATTAACGTTATCATAGCATCCTCCAACTCTGTTGGAGTCAACGGACCTGTCAACCGTTTGTTGTGGTTACTCCCGCGTAATTTACTATTAAATATAAAACGATAACAGTATGCATGAACTCTTATTAATTTTGATAAAGAAGAAAAACGATTAAATAACAAATAAAGCTCAATTTCAGTAACTTTTAATACTGAAATGGTTTTCACCAAGTCAGGCAAATCAAACTTACTTGAAAACTCCATTTCTTTAGGCCACTCCCTGTCATCCCTTAAAAAAGTCGGACCCTGCCACCAAACTTCAGAATTTACCAACTCCTTAGGCGACATGCCACGACTAGCAAGGTCAGCGGGGTTTTTCCTTGTATTTACATACTTCCATGTTTCTAATTTGGTTATATTCCTGATTTCCGACACTCGATTACGAACAAAAATTAGCAGTCTTTCAAGAGGTGTGTGTAACCAATGTAACACAATCTGCGAATCACACCAAAGAAAAATGTTTACATCAATTTGTAAAGCCTCGCAAACAGTTTTAACTAAACGTGCTAGCATTATAGCTCCACACAATTCTAGCCGTGGTATGGTCATATTCTTTAACGGAGCTATCTTTGTTTTTGAACATAATAAATGAATCTTGGGTTCGCCTTGATCATCAAAACTGCGAACATCACTGCACTATAAGCCTTTAAAGAAGAATCACTGAACCCATGGATTTCAATATTAGAATTTTGTGATGATGCAAAAACATGCCTAGGAATTCTTAATGAATCAAACAAACTTAAATTTTGACGAAATTGATTCCAGGAACTTTCCAAATTAGAAGGAATTTTATCATCCCAATCCAATTTAAGGACCCATAGAGCTTTGATTAAGATCTTAACTACAATAATACATGGACTTAATAGCCCGAAAGGATCAAAAATTCTAGCGATGCTAGATAAAACATTTCGCTTTGTAGCTGGAAGAGAAGTATCCAAATTATCAATATAAAACGTTAAAACATCAGATGAACTAATCCACTGTATTCCCAAGGTCTTCACGTGTTGGTCTTCTCCAAAACTTAAAACGCTTAAAGGCTCCGAGGAGTTCTTCAATGCAGCTAAAACCTCTGGTGAATTTGATGACCATTTCCGTAATGGAAAACGCCCTGACAACAAAATATCCGAAACTTCAAGTCGTCGACGTAAAAATCGTCTAAAATTACCTTAGAAGCCGTAGGAAACTTGTCCTGATGTTCAAAAGCCAATTGCTTAACGCATCTTATCGCCAAATAGGGTGAACTTACCATCCCATAAGTCACTGTGTTTAAAACAAAACTAGATAGTGGTTTATCTGGATCTTCCCTCCAAATAATCATTTGCAGACACCTATCCCTTTCATCAACCAAAATTTGGCGATACATCTTAGTTATATCCGCTGTAACTACAACTTTACCTTTTCTAAATCTTAATAAAATGGAAAAAATATTATTTTGAATAAGAGGTCCTTTAAATTGAATCTGATTTAACGATTTTCCCTGACTTGGTACTACAGAACCATCAAAAACTACGCGCAACTTCGTACTTAAACTATCTTCGCGAATAACGCCATGATGTGGCAAAAAACATGAAATATCTAAATCATTAGTCTGTAATTCCATATGCCCTAACTCTTTATATTCGTTCATGAATTCTTTATATTTAACTTTAAAATCTGAATTATGAGCAAATTTATGCTCTAAATTTAAAAATCTTTTTATAGCAAGAGACTTTGTCTCTCCCACTGCAGTGGGTGCATCTTTTAAGGAAATCCTAACAACAAATCTCCCTTCAGAATTCCTATAATGTTCTTTTATAAATTGATTTCCTCATCTTCTAATAAACAATTATTACTGTAACTTGCCTCCTCTATGGCCCAAAACTTTATTAAATCCTCATGAATTTGTTCATTACAAACAAAGAATGAATTATAGTTTTATCTTTATTTTCAGATTTATTGTGACTAAACAACCCAATTTAATTTGAATTTAAATTAATAGTACCTGAGATAACATACCCAAATTCTGTATTTTGCAATGTTGGTAGGTTTTTCCCTAAAATAATTTTCCCATCTTTTAAAATATCCCAAAAATGTTTAGCCCCAATTAACAAATCAACTTGGTTAGCTATAAAATAATTTGAGTCGGCAAGAACAATATTATCCGGAATATTCCAAAGTGACACATCAATATTAAATATTGGTAAATTTTCAGTTATCTTAGGCAACACTAAACAAGACATATTTAAACAAAAGTTATTGTTTTGAGACCTAACTGTCACATCACATTTCTTTTGCAAATTAAAAACCTCACTATTTATACCCATAACCGAAACATTAGATCTATATAATGGCAAACCTATTTTCTTTAAAAAACCTTCTGAGATGAAACACGACTGACTTCCACTGTCCAACACAGCACGAGCAGTACAAAATTTTCCTTGGCTGTCCTTAACCAATATCTCAGCTGTTGATAACAAAACATATTCCTTGGTCAAACTCTGACTCGACAAAGCTATCTCTACCTGTTCTTTATCAGTCTTTTCAGTAACAACCAAAGATTGTTCTGTACTGCCCTGTGCTTCTGATCTGTCTCCGCTTGGCTTTGAGTGTAAATGAAGTAATGTGTGATGCTTACATTTGCATTTTTTGCAAGGAAAAAATTTACAAACTTTTGAAAAATGACCCTTACACAAACAATTTGAGCATAATTTTAGTTCTTTTACCTTGTCCCATCTTTCAGGAACTGACAACCCTATAAATTTACTACAATTATAAATAGCATGACCTTGTTCACACAAAAAACATTTTAATCTTTCAATTTCCTTGCTAAAAAGAGAATAACTAGGTTTACTTACTTTGTTATCTGGGTTTGTACTATGTTTAACCTCTAACGATTCGAGAAAATCAGCACGATTATTAAGAAATTTTAAAAATTCATCAAAAGTAGGTAAATTCTTGTCATTTTGTTGTTCCCAACTTCTTGCAGTATTTTTATCTAACTTTACAGATACTAGATAAATAACCCAAGCATCCCAGTGCTCAGTGGGCAACCCTAAACTTTTTAGTGCCCTTAAATGTTTGTTTAAACTGTCAAGTAAATTGCGCAAACCAACAACTGATTCTTTAGAAAGTGTTTCTAAATTAAAAATGGCCTTAAGATGGTTATTTACTAACAAACGCGAATTATCAAACCTTTGACAAATTAATTTCCAAGCCTCAGTATAATTTTGTGAAGAAAACTCTAAACTTTGTATTACTTTAATTGCCCCTTCTCCCAATGATGCTCTTAAATAATGAAACTTATGAAATTCCTTTAATGAAGTATTTTTGTGAATTAACGAGTCAAAGGTTTCTCTATACTCAAGCCATTTACTGTGTTCACCATTAAAACTGGGTAATTTAATTGGGGGTAAATTCATGTTTGTGTTTAACATACCACTTACTGGTTGCACCTCAGGTAACACCTTTTTTTGTGTTAATTTTTCTAATGCCAAAGTAGCCGTAGCCAAAATATCTGTGTGGAGTGAAGTAAAGTCATCTCTATGTGAATATTGCTCCTTTAAACTTGCTAAGGTACAATTTAACTCTATTAATGACTGTACTTCCTCATATTCATCAACACCTGAACTAACTTTTCGATTCTTATTCTTAACTCCTCGATAGTTTTCTCATCAATATCTAAATTATTTTCGCTTACCTCATGTTCTATAGGAGCAAAGAACTTCTCAAACTCTGTAACTTTATTTTGAATGTTAGCTCTTTTTCTAATTAATAAATCTAACTCCACTTTTTCATCTTGCTTTGCTGCATTGGCAGCTTTTGGCTTTTTGTTTACCATCTTAACCTTCTTTTTCTCTTAAAAATAGGTAAACAAATTTAAAATACACCAAAACTCAGGTTAACAATCTTATAACCGTAAATCAATCCAACCTTTTATCAAATTCAACTTTAAATCCTTAAAAACTAATATAAACACAACACAAAACTCTTTATTTACAATAAAATGTCAAATTTATGCAAATTAGCAAATTTCAATGTCAAATCAACAGAGTACTCCGGTTGTACTCTAGTCAAACGTCAAAACTCTAAGTGATTATCGTCCATAAATGACATTTCAACCGATTCGTTACCATAAAACTAAAATTCCCTAAAAAGTAACCAGTAAAACGCCGGTCACCTTTGGATCACCTTTTAAACTGAATCAAACATCAAACGAATCAACCCAAAGAAAAGAACGCCTCAAAACACCATTTTTTTTTTATAATCTTAAACCCGTAAAAAAAATACTTTTACAAGACTTTATTTTCTTGTACAATAATACAAATACAGGCAAATCTCTTTTCTCAGGAAAAAATTAGGAAATAAATTGGAAAGGACTCACTTTTTTTATTACTCGGCCGCCATTACATCTCCTGAACTTCGCATCAACTTCATTTAATTTCAGGTTTTTTCTTCAAATTTTTAACTTCTGCACCTCTCATCGGGCTCGTGGCACCATATGTTGTGGTGGACTGTATTAAATTGAACTCGTTAACTTTTAAAACATTTAATGAACAAAATTTGAAGAAATTACATTATAAAAAATGCACGTAATAAAATATGAACTGTCTTGTTCGACGGTCAAGTGAAGTCTCTCTCTTTGCCATTCGGTACGCTTTTGCAACGTTGTCACGTCTCTCCAGTAAGGTCGGGACTGTTCGCGGGCCTATGAATATGGCCATATTTGTCAATCCACAAATTATATCGAGCATTTAAAAAATCTGTCACCTCTCGAATGTTGTGTGGTGGTGCCAAATTATTTGGTTATAAGTGTTTAAAGGAAGCTGCTCCAAAAAATGCTCTGCTGATTTAAATATCGGACCAATAATTTGGTTTCCCAAGATGCCGCACCACATATTTATTGACTTCCGCCCTTGTCTCTTCCGCTCTTCAATTATATGTGGATTTCTTGTTGCCCAATGGTGCTTGTTATTTCTATTAAACATTCCGGCTGTAGTAAAACAAGCCTCATCAGACCACAACATTCTTCTGAATAATAGCATATCTTGCCTCAGTCTGATTAGCATATCCTCACAGAAGTGGAGGCGTTGGTTAAAATGATCGTTGGTTAATAGTTGCACTGGTCTAATTTTATACGGGCGGTATCGATTTTTTTTAGCACTGAACGGATGTAGAACCTCGGATTTCAGGTTTTCCGAGAGACGTCCGGAATCGATCAGCTTGGATTTTCTAAAAATTAGTTTTAATTAACTTTTAGACTACCTAAAGAATTGTTTATCTTCAAAATATAATAATATGGATAATTCGTCGTCCAAGTCAAAATTTGCTCGTCTTCTATACCTCTGCAAGGATTTACTTTGGGCGTGGTTTTTTACTATATATTTCAGTTTTCCTTAAAGGAACTCTTGCACCAGGATATAGCAGCCTGTATTGTCGCACTGCAATTGACGCATTATTAGCATTTGCGAAATAAAGTTGAAGAATTTTCAGTATTTTCTTCGGTAAATTGCATTTTAGATTTTAATAATTTTGTTTTCCGTAAAATCAATAAAATATTTTACTTACGAATAAAAGTTTTTTGTTTTTGTTGGTGACATTCCATGGGTAAAGCGATTTCATCATTTCATGGGTACCGCGATTTAAGTATGGCTGCATATCTGTGAAATTGTCATATATGGTAGCTTTAAAGTGGAATAAGTCAAAAACTACTGTTCCGAATATAGAAAAATTATATATTTTTAGAAAGGGGAGAATAAGGAGAATCCAAAAATGTCAAAAAATACAGAGTGTCCCATTTAAAATAAGAAAGTTGATGGGGATTTAGCGATTTTCCGATCGTCTTTTGTTTTCAAAAATTGCCGCCATGTGAATCTTTAGGAAATTCCCTATAACTTTCGTAGGACCCATTTCTTTGTACATTGAAAAAATAAGCCTCTCAGGGGTGGTAAATTATAAAAAATAACCCTGTACCTACCTCCGAAGTACATCTAATTTTTTTTGATAAAATGGAAATAATGTATATAGAATAGTGCCAAAAATACAGTACAAAATAGAAATAATTTCAGTCGCCTTCTTCTGAAATATTACTGAATAATTAGTTGAATAGTTAGTTAGCCAAAGGTTGCTGTTAAGTTTGTGTCTAAAAGCACATATTTTTACTTGTATGAAACAAAAGTTTCGACTATGGCGGAAACGTTCCACAATAAAAATGTACGTTATGTAACGTAAAGCCCAACTAAAAGTTTCCCAGTCTTACAGATGTAGGGCAATGTGCAAACGTAATAATTTATGTCCCATGTGGAAACACTGATCGTCTTTTCAAACGTGACGGCTTCGTGCAGTATTAAATTTGCTGCTGAACGTTATTTGCGAAGTTTTAAATTAATACTTAGATTTAAATTTAATAGCAGGGCTAGCGAAACATGAAAACATACTTTTTAGTACGTGGTTTTGAAATACTTAATTATTTAAATCATGCATATATGCTGCTTAACTATGAATATGGTATGTAAGTTTTTTCCATGCAAATAAATTAACTATACGTCAGCTCA
Source organism: Kuschelorhynchus macadamiae (assembly GCA_030620095.1). Taxonomy (NCBI): domain Eukaryota; kingdom Metazoa; phylum Arthropoda; class Insecta; order Coleoptera; family Curculionidae; genus Kuschelorhynchus; species Kuschelorhynchus macadamiae. Next base: position 306,040 of record JAUTXW010000667.1, on the reverse strand, counting down.
GATTAATTTAGCCACTTTAATTTTAAATGAAATATGATGTATTTTTGTACGTTTTTTTAAATTTCATGTTTACGGAGTTTTAAAATGTAATGTTCCATTAGTGCAGCAGCACAGGGTGAAACAAATTTGTTCTTACTATTACGATCTCGTAACAAATATAACAACATATAAAAATAAAGTTGCAAATTTTAGTCTGTAGTCTTGAAACATGGGGTCTTATATTTTTTTCTGAGGTAGTTTTCAAAGATAACGAAAAGGGGAAAAAATGGGCAAATTCGTAGATAAAAGTATCAAATTTGGTATTATTAAAGTCAGAAAGAAGAGGCCAATAAAGAGGTTTTTTTGACACATTCTGTATGTTGAGAAACACCTTCTAATATTTTGATGGGGTTGCATGGCGTTCTTCACCCTCGCTGACCACAGGATACAAAGTGCTGCGGCTGGCTCTGCGAGAAAAGATGCTTCTATGTTGTCAGACTGAGCACTCGCTCTCCGTCGCCTGTTTTTCTTACGTAAATTTTCTCGGTGTTGCTTAAAAAGTAAAATCATTATTTTTACAGGCGACCGTGAAGCGTAATGGTGGTTATTTCCACGGTCTTTATACTAAATCAGACGCACGTTTTGATATGCACCCTTTTTTATTTTTGTTTCAATGCTCGAAGTAATTTCTCATTATCGACAGAGGTATACCAAATGGCCGCTTGTATCTGCCTTTAAATTACAAGAATAATTGATGGGCCTCTTAAGCATTAATATAAATTAATCTGTTTTACATGCACGATTTTATGGCTAACGTTGGTTCGCTGACAGTGTTGTTTATTAACCGATATGTGACTGTGACCCATTTACTATAATACGATAATAATATTAATAATAATACTAATTTTTTAAATTACTGTAAAAGACTGGATCGTATTTTTTTGGTTTCTATTGAAGAATATATAACAAACAAATAAATGTGCGTCATATCCTAAACTATTATGACCCAATTATTGTGTGATATTTATTATTCTTAAATATTTCGTTATGCTAAGTCAATAAAAAAGACTTAGTATAATTAATTACCAAGAGTAAGTTTATAGTTAATGTGACACATCAATATTTTATAAATCTAATAAAGATGCAAGGAATATTTTTATAAATTAGAAACAAGTTTACTTAAAAATCGTTAAAGTTTCTAAAATATTAAACAGCTTCTTTTTTGGGATTTCATCTAATATTAAACATACCTTCTTAATGTTTGTTTTTTAATTAAAAACAATATTTGATAAAATCCTGTAAACAGTGCGGCTTTTTGTTTTTTGAATCAGTTAGAAAAAGAACCTAAAATTTGTTACACTTCAGTAATAAATTAAATACTTCTTTTTAAGCATGTGTATTTTCTAATTAATTTTTTTTAATGGCAACTGTACGCAATTTTAAAGAATAAAAAATTAAATGAAAATGAATTTTAAGAATACTTATATAGAATCGCTTTAATTTATAATGTTATTTTGCAGACAGTTGCGAAATGTTTTTTATATTATATCAATAGGGTAGCAAGTCAATTTTTGTAACAGCTGGACCGCTGGATGTTTATCCAAGTATCTTTAATCCATGAAAATATTAAATACATGCTTTTTAAACATCGTGTTTCTCTTATCGATTAGTGTTCTATTAATTATTAATAGAAGAAAACGATAAACCATGTATGAGTATGCATACATTCATAAAATATGTTAAAAGAATAGATTACCAAAACGAATTTGCTAGGCAAAGACATCAAACTTGGTAAGCTTTTCACATCAAGGCCTCAAACGTCAAGAATTTATTTGAAGCTTGTTTATCTTGTCGTTTTATATTATTCGTATTTGTGTTTTTATAAAGTCTTGTGCCGTTTAATCATCCAAATCAATCCTTTTAGGAAGCTAACTACTTTTGTTGTATTTTTTGGTGGTGGTAAGTACTGTTATTAGTTAATAGTAATCCAATTTATAATTATTATTTATATTTATATCTACGCTCATAAGGAATGTTCCTTTTTGACAATTTATATTTTTATTTAGTTGGTATGAATATGAATGATGATGCATAACGTATCAACAAACAGTTGATCCCACGGATTGGTTAAGATTGAACACTTACCTTTGCAAGTACGTTGATAAGGCTCAAAAGGTTTTGCGGGAACGGTTTTATCAGATTTAGTGATATATCTTGTCCAGCACATTGTTTTCTTTCGCTTAAAATTTGCATTTCTTTTCCATATTTCAGGATTAGGGACACGCCTTTTGGTTTCATATTGTTTGGATGTCATCGGATCGGCTTTTTCGATATTCGCTGTTGTAACATTTTTTATCCCATCGCTATTAGATTTCTCCAAATCTTAATCAGAAGACAAGTACTCTGATCCTGAATCCACGTCGTATTCTCAGCCATCTACAAAAAATACACAATACTAATTGTTTTTATGACATTTTTAAGAAAAACAAATAGTTATCGTTTCTTTATAGTTTTAGAGCAAAAGTAGAGCAAATGACTGAAACAAAATAATGCAGACTAGTAACTTTGTTTAAAATTATTATACAGGCACTACTTACCAGTAAAATCATAAAAACTACCTCTGAGAATTAAATAAAGTTCAGTTTAAAAACCCTTTATATTTATATTAGATATCCAACCAAAAATTATATCATATTTTTAATTGAAATTTATAAATTATGCCTACTTACCTCGAATTAACATATCTATATATATTCATTGGCTTTTCTTTAAATGTATTCAGATTATTTGTTGGGTTTAGATTGACAAACAAAAATCTTTTGCGCAACTGAATAAAAATATCTCACTTTAAATTCATTGAAGCAAATATTTAATAAAATTATGTATCTCAACATGTAGACTAGTCTGTCTACGGAAGGTTTGGATATATAATATAAACAATATTATTTAAGCTTAGATAATATTGTTTATATTATGTAACTAAACGTTCCGTAGACAGACTAGTTGAGATACGTAATTTTGTTAAATATTTGCCTTAATGAATTTAAAGTTAGATATTTTTATTCAGTTGCGAAAAAGCCAAAAAAGATTTTTGTTTGTCAATCTTCATTGGCATTCATATTGTTAAATGGAATATACACAATAATTAAAATTCGAATAATCCACAATAAATCAAGTTCCGATTATATACAATACTTAAAACATCTAAGATTTAGCAGCAGACAGTGGCGGCTCGCCAGGGGACGCAGATAAAGCGCCGCTTCACCTACATTTTCCAATCAATTTACTTAAAAATAAAAATATTTTTAAAATATTAAACATTTTATAATTTATATTTTTATTATAAAAATGCAGTATGTTTTATATAAATTCACATTATTTACTTAATTATACCATTATTTTCTATCAAAAAACGCACTAGTTATATATTCAAAAAATAATAATGACTTAAAAACGTAGCGCGCTGAACACCTTTTCATAAGAGCGACCAGTTGAAGAATCACAATCAGCAGTAACAAATTCCGCATCAGACTTCCCCAGCACGCCCGCTTTCACGCTCTAGATTTGTTTACGACAGTTGCTATGGCAACGCAATGGTGAATATCCGTAAGCCAAATAGAGATGAGAACGGCATAAAGCTGCGGCTGCAGGATGCAGGCGCTTGTTATAGAATTAATGTAAATAAATACATTCGGATCATCGGAGGCGGAAGCAGTTTTGCATCGATCGAATCGAATCGAAATTAACTTTAAGATATAGGTACATAACTGTTTTTTAAGAACAAAATATTATTTCCCCTACGAATTAAAAAACGCTCCAAAGCTATGGATAATTAACATCATAAATGGTTAAAAAACAGTAAAATTTTTGTCTGCGCCGTTGTGCACCTAGCCACCTGCGCTTCACCCGTTATTAAATCTACGAGCCGCCACTGGCAGCAGACTAACTGCGTTTGGTCCACTTCTAAAAATTTCAAGTGAAAATAAAATACCAAAATACACAATAGTGGTTAACGTTTTGATTGGCTGGAGCCAATATCCGCCACTAATGGGTAAAAATTTTATTGTTTACCATTGATCTTATGGGAATTTCGTCTAGTTTACTTCAGTTTATTTGCAAATTTATAATATATCGTTACTTGATTTTTGCTTTAATCGAAAGCTAGTTATTTGGACTTTGTATTTTAACAATATTTATGTGGCTTGGGATCAGCTGTTTACAAAAATGTGCTATTTGCTACTATAACTACTATAACTAATATAAGCTTTTTTATTTGAGCATTTGTATTTAATAAAGTATGTTATTAAAAAACTGTTAATGAAGCTATGTAGGAGTGTTTAAGAAAGATAATAATATAAAATGCCTTATTTGCAATAAACATTAATTTATTTACATAATTATCCCAATATTTCAAGGTACATACCGAGAAGAGATCGCTCTTCCTAAGTATTGCAAAGAATATTTATACAATGAGGGCATAAAGTCTGGAAACCTTGAGATATGTCAAAAACTATACAAGTTGGGTAAAAAAATTTCATATAAAAGTTGTATAGTTCCTTACGATTAATGATTCAAAAATGTCTTGAAATATACAGGGTGTTTTAAACTCAAGTTACACGCCAAAACTTCAGAATCTCTAATGGAACACCCTGTATATTATTTCATTTTAAGAACCTACATGAAATTCTAATCATATTTTATTAAGCATACCCTATCCCTAAAGTCAACTGTTTTTGAGATAAAAAAAATGAAAAAATGGAAATTTGGCTTTAAACAAAATTAACTCATTTCCCTATGCAGAGTGAAACCTGGTGGATTATTTTAGAACTCCCATAGAAACTGTCATGTACTGACAATAAACTGTGTCAATTTTTAACATATGTTGGAGAGTTACTTTTTTCCTGATAAAAATGCTTTCAGAAAGAGAAAGAATAGAGATTCTTATGATGTTTGGATGGGGAGATCGCCAAAGAAATCTTGACGAAGTATGTGAACTTTTTAATAATACGCATCCCGAGCGAGGACAAGCAATTGCAAAATCCACAGTTAGCAAAATTATCAAAAAATTTCGTGATCATGGTTGTGTAAAAGATCTTCCCAGGACAGGTAGGCCAAAACTAGATGATGATATGAAATTGAATGTTTTACTCAGTTATAAGGAAAATCCACATTTACCTACAAGTCAAGTAGCATTAGATTTAAACCTTAGTCAATCATCGGTAAAAAATATTCTGCACACGGCAAAGTATCATACCTACAAAATAAGATTAATCCATGAATTAAATGAAGACGACTTTGACCGCCGACTTGATTTTTGCGAAAATATGCAAGAGCGGTGCAACCTGGATCCATTCTTTTGTAGAAATATTTTATTTTCCGATGAAGCCACCTTTTTTAAATATTTCAAGATAGAATTATAGATCCCTACTTTTTCGACGTAAATTTAACCGGCGAAATTTATCTTGATTTTTTACAACTCGAGTTGATTCTTGCCTTAGCTCAATTGTATCCAGATAATGAGCTCGATATGCCTACTGCAGCGATGTGGTTTCAACAAGATGGAGCACCACCTCACTACGCGCTACCTGTTCGGCAGTATCTCAGTGAAATATTTCCTATCCACCTGGGATAGGACGTCATGGTCCCTACGAATGGCCGGCCAGGTCCCCGGACTTAACTCCCCTAGATTATTTTCTGTGGGGATATTTAAAGAGCAAAGTTTATTTGAACAGACCTCCTAATATGGATGCGCTGAAAAATCGTATAAGAGATGAAATCCGATAAATCCCACCTACTTTCATTCGAAATCTACAACAAGAGTTCATCAATCGATTAGGATATTGTCAGGAAGTGAACGGACAACAGTTTCAGCATTTATTACGTTAAAACGCATCATTTAGAATTTTAGACTATCGTTGTTAATCGTTATTAAAAAAAATTTGTAAAACAGTTTTCTCATTTTTTTTATCTCAAAAACAGTTGACTTTAGGGATAGGGTATGCTTAATAAAATATGATCAGAATTTCATGTAGATTCTTAAAATGAAATAATATACAGGGTGTTCCATTAGAGATTCTGAAGTTTTGGCGTGTAACTTGATTTTAAAACACCCTGTATATTTCAAGACATTTTTGAATCATAAATCGTAAGGAACTATACAACTTTTATATGAAACTTTTTTACCCAACTTGTATAGTTTTTGACATATCTCAAGGTTTCCAGACTTTATGCCCTCATTGTATAGTATTTGCAGTTTACATCAATATATTTTATAAATCAATTTAAGTCTATTGTATATTTTAGTTTCTTTTTTTATGCCGAGGGAAATCTGATAACTCTAATTTAATAATTTACTTCTAAATAAATATTTTCACAAGGAAGGCTTCCACAAACAAGGCTTATAAAAACAGTATTTTTTTAAAAACTTAAAACCTAAATGTACAATAATTAATTGAGACTCAAACTTCATACATAAATGCACAACACTGGCATTTTAAAACTGAAGATATTCAGGCACAAACTATTTAAAAACGCAAAACAAATATGCAAAATCGCCGTTTACACACATATAAACAACAAAGATTTAGCCCATTAATGGCGGATGGGCGGAGCTTAGGCTCTATTGTCGCCACTGTCCTGTATAAAGTCACTGTACCAAAGGAAATCTGGTGCTGTCATCTAGTGATAAATATCCACCTGGAGGCAAAGATTTTACAACAAAACAATTTTATTATTCCGTTATTGCACTCATAGCCTCATTTCATTATGTATTGTTCTTGTGTCGTGGTGTTTCCCATAAATTGTTGATAGGCATACAGCAGAATATAGAATTCGCTGTTTTCAATTTTTTTTTAAATGCTTACTTCCCCAAGTTAAAAGGCAATATTTCTCAACATGAAGGCTTAATCTCACTGTTCATTTAAAGTTTTCGAATTACAGTGTCTGAGCGAACAAAAAACCTATTGGCGGGACCGAGAATTTATTAGGTCACATTCCAGCTAGATAATATTAACTTCATTTCGTCGCCAGATACTTTCGAAGTCGTAAATCTTCAACTTGAGCCTGGCTGCGAGTTCAACAACGTCGACTTTTGATAAGCGAGAGAGTTATCTCGTTTTTCTCTTATGTAAATTGAAAGAACGTATTTAAGTTGAATGGATAAGCCGAAAGAGGTACTGTGTTTTTGTTTAAAATTGACAGATTTATTACGATTGGCTTATGAAATATTTGAAATATTCGTTCGATCTAGTAGACTATGAAAATAAATTCTCAAAAAAAATTGTATATGTTTTATTGGTCTATATTTCAAAATTGCGTTCAACTAATATGATCAAGTCTGTCTGAAGATTGTAGACAATGGAGCATTCTGAATAAAATATACTTATCGGACTTTCGTCGTTATTATTCACAAGGTTTTGATCAGCGATGGATTTCTGATTGTTATCAAGTGTAAATTAAGAGCTGAGTCTAAACTACTAGAATATATAATAAAGTAATAGAGAACAATATATAAAAATCAATCACAAGTTAAGTGTAAAAGCAAGTGACTGTGGGTGTACCTCAAGACACTGTTTTGGCTCCGCTTTTAGTCTCAATTTTTATTAACGATCTTTGCTTCATAAATACTCCAGGATAAATTTTTTCCTATGCAGATGACACTGCTATTATATTTTGCTTGTATTTTATATTGTTATTATATATTGTATAACAACTATAAAATAATGGCTAGATTACAATTTACTATCTCTGAATATCTCAAAAACAAAATATATTGCATTTTCCTTATTACGTAATCATCTACCAAGTTTAACAGAAATTGCATTGAGTACTATAGGTTCCAAAATATGTAGTACAGATAACATTAAATATTTGGGTGTTATTGTGGACCAGCGCCTAAAGTAGCGAGATCACGCATTGTTATTACGGATAAAATTAGAAAATTACTACACATATTTTATAAATTAAAGGAAGTCTTAGCAAGGAACACTTTGAAAACAATGTACATTACACTAGTAGAATCCTTACTTAGATATGCCATTATTGTATGGGGTGGGACATATGATGTTTCTCTAAACTGTTTATACATTATCCAAAAAACCATTTTAAAAATAATGCTACAAAAATAAAAAATACATTATATCCGAGCAATCTGCTGTTTAAAGAGGCAAACATATTAAATTTAAAAAATTTGTATATTTTTGAATGTATAAGCTATGTAAAACAAAATATGAATGTCTATGTTAATCCTAACCAGAATCATATAACATGTACTGTAGTGAACAGAAATGCCCGTATTCTGTTGCAAAGTAAGAATCAACAAGTAAAATTCTTTGATTATCTTGGCCCATATTATTATAACAAAGTCCCGCATGTTATAAAAATATTAAAAGCCGGCATAAATTTAGGAAAACCATAAAAATTGTCTTCTGAACCATCTAATTATATTTTAATATTTAATTCTATTTATACAAAAACTGATATTCAGGTATCACCTCTGTTAGCTATAAGAATAATGTTTATATTTTTGTACAACTTAGTCAAGCACGTGGATCAATATTATATTAAACTGGGTTATGATATCTAAATACAAATAAAGGCACAATACGAACTATAGTTTAGGTGCTATTAATTTTTTAAGTAAAAACTTTGTACTCCCATTGTAAACGCTCCAAAATGTATAATAAATGTTTTGAACTTGAAAGTCATGCACGACAGTAAATATTTCTAAAAATATCTGGAATACCGATACTACGCTTCCTAAAAATTTTTTTTCCTCCAATTTTATTCTATATGAAGGATTATAGTTTCTGATCATTGGATTCTATCGTCGTTGTTCCAGAAATCTTCGGCGATACCAGATCTTGATGTTTCCCCCTTCTCCTCCTACTTTCGATGTTCTTTAATTTTTCTATCAAAAAGTCTCTTCGATTCTCAAATATAAGATTGACTATACTCACGACTACATATAATACTAAAAGCCAGCAACAAGCGTTGACAAAATATTCAGAAAGATGTGACAGATGACATTTCCAATAATAAAACTGAATTATCTATATCACATTTCTGTATGTTTTATCAGCAAACTAGTCATGCATGTACTTATCTGGATTTTTCAGCTGGATCTTCTGATATAGCCGAGAATCAGAAACTCTAGCCCCACGTTGGGCGCCATGTTATCGGGGGTTGTTTTTATTGTTTTTATTTGGTATTTTCTTCCCAAAGCTCCCACCTAAAAATTTTTACTTAGCAAAAAACACGGAGGGATTTCCAAATTCAGCTGTCTTTCGGTCGAGTCTTTTGACGGACGAGCTAAGGGCCGCCTCCATTTTACAAGAGCGAGAGCACGTCATGCGCGCGTACACGTTTTTGGCGTGAAAGTTAGGATATTGAGAAAATATATCTATGGCCCATTAACAGTATAAATTATACAAAATAGGAACAAAAAATGCAACAATTTAATAAAAAATACTAGAAGTCTAAAAAAATAGGCTTAAAATATGAAAATACAGTAATACCTGTCAAAAATAAGTATAGTTCCCATGACAACAGAGAACAATTATTATTTTCACGCCGCTGTGATGTTTATGTCAAATAGTTCAAAATTAATAACATCAATTTTGTGGTTGTGTCTATAAATTATTTTTTAAGGGATGTGATGTAAATTATTGGTTTTTTCTATTAGGGTTTTTTCCGTTTAAGTACAGTTTAGGAGTCTGATTTAAAAGATTTTTAAATTGCGAATGTAAAAGAATTGATTCGTTATCTAAAAATATTTGCCAATTAAGCCAAAACTGTAAGTCAGACCCACACATACTATATGTTATAATATCTGAAATTGACAATAACGCACCATAATAAACAATGTGTCAATCATCAAAGTTATAAAAGATGAAATTGATAGATATAATTATGTCGGTCATTTGTTTTATCGGGCTTGGTTGTAGTTAATTGGTTTTGAAGTGTTTCCCTCCTCAAAAGTTGTTTCTTCTATTCATCTGGATTCGGATTTCAAATATTTTTTTACATATGGGATAGTTATGAGCCAGTCAAATTTAGGTTAATTTTATTTTGACATTTCATAACTGAGTTATGCATGTTTGTTATCAAATTTTCTCTGTAAGCATTCAGCTTAAGGTCATTTTTAACATTACTAATACCCTTGTCTAAAGATTCTTCGTCCATACATAAGATTATGGCTTGGTTATATAGAGATTTAATAATACCTTGCTTTTTCTGCCTGATTCTAGGTCTTCATCCTGCGTATATTCTTTAATTTCTTTATACTTTTGCGTATCGTCGTTCATAAGGTGGTTCTCTTCTATCGGTGGTAGTTGACTTGGGACATAACAAGGCCTTTAGTAACATTTTCTAGTATCTTGTTATTTTTCTAGTTATCATTGACTTCAAACAGAAATCTGGAAGAATAAGGTTGTTGTTTGTAGCTTCTTTTAAAAACTGGCGTAACTCTTCCTTGATTGGGTATAATTAATTTAATTCAAGCGACAGAGCAGCTAACTTACCTGCTCATAATTAGGTGAAAGGAATGTTTAAAAAAATCAGATGAATAGCAACAAATATAAATTTTTTTATAAAAAAATGAAACCCACTTCAAAAAAATGCACTAAAAATTGAAAAACAATCTTTTGTTCAACCAAGAAAATTTTACTCCGTAAAGTTGGCGCTAAACCAATAGACAGTAAGTCGTTATACGCGTAGTATTAGACATCAAAACACCGAATTGATTGAACAAATGATTATGTTTTTCTGATTAAATAATTAAGAGTAAGTTTAGCGCCGACTTCACGGAGTAAAATTTTCAAGGTGGAATAAAATATTGTCTTTCAATTTTTAGTGTATTTTCTAAAGTCGGTTTAATTTTAGCATACAAAATTTTATTTCATCTTTTCAGTTTTATATATACGAGTTTTATTGCAAAATCAGATTTAACAAGTGAACGCGTAGAATCGAGACGCGAGCGTAGAATACTAAAAAACTTGCAATATATCTTGCCGCAAAAAACAAAATGGCGCCATTCCGTCATTTTATATATAACTTTAATAATCTTGCCATGGGACCACTCTAGCAATAACCTGAATATCCCCTGAATATTTCATCCAAATTGGTCAAACTATCGCGGAGTATACACCACTGGTCAAACGCCTATAGACATCACATGTGAAAATACCTAAATTGGCAGCAACACTAAAGGACAATAACATAATTGTCCGAAAGAAATTTCCTTTATTCCATACTAGTAGGAAGAGCGTATTTGGTCGATATGTTTCTCTAAATTGACATTTAGGTCTTATAACGGTTATTATACGTAGGACATCGACTACAAATAGAGGAGAAAAAAAAACAATTTGATAATGTAGGAAACGCATAGAGTTACTAACTCTTAATAGCATATTGCATTTCTATCACCACACCGTTATTAGACAATGCCCAGAAAAATTATCACTTCATTTTTAGGATGCTAAACTCTAACTGTTTAATAATCCAAATGTTTTTTTAACCTGTGAAATATCTTTTTAGAAACATTTGACCAAGAGTAAAAGTTATGGTAGGTGCGGGGATCGAGCCCGCACCTCTGGATCTCTAGCTCATTGCTCTAAAGAATTACTCTATCGTCCTATTTTAACATTTTATTGTAATAGTTTTTAGTGTGTCAATCGATGTTTTATAGTTTTGTATTTATTGTAGGCCAATAATATCCTTTTGAAAAAGCTCTGTATGAAGCGCGAAACGTTAAGGAAATAAATGATTCTTTTAAGAAAATAAACCAGTACCTAAGAATTTTTAACAAAAAAATATTAGACATGGTTTAAGAAAACGCAACAAAATATATATCTATATGTATATATATATATATATATATATATATATATATATATATATATATATATATATATATATATAGGCTTTTGGTTCTTGGGAATTTAAGATGCAGGGGTTAAAAATAAAGTATTTTTTCCTGTTGATTTTTTTATTGCATTTTTGACGTTTCGGTCAGGTACGGCCTACTTCAGAAAAAATCTCTGTAAAAAAACCGCAATAGTCAACATGTAAACTAACATTCATAAAACTTACCCATTTTAAAATATAAAAGGTTCTAATTAGGCTATTAAAAAATGGCACGTATTAGGGCTTTCCGAATATTTTTTGCTGGCTTGTGTTAGAAAAATCTTGTCGGCCAGTGTAACTGAATCGTTTCCAAACCTACAGCTTTTTTCAGGGGATGAAGCTGTCATCACATTGATGTGCAAGCAAATAGCAATATTGCCATGCTGTCTTGGCATTTGTTGAAATATTTTCAAAAATTAAACGTTTTAAAATTAAATATCTCGAAATCCCGAATTTACCGATGGTTTATAAGAATATTTTGTTTAAAATCATGCATACTATGTTAAAATATTTGTAGTTAAACCTCTAATACCCAGTAGAGAGTACGAGATAAATACAAATACAGAAGGTTGCAAAACTAAAAAAATTTGGAATTGCAACTTTTGAGACAACTAAATTAAAAAGCTTGCAAATACAAGTTAAAAAGTTGTGAATCGTTTTTTGGTAATAAACTTAATGAAAATGAACGGTGAATATGTAAAAAATACGTCACTTTCTTGATTTTTTCGCTTTTCAAACTTTATATAAAATATGACTCTTTTATAAATCAATCTTATTTTTCAGATAAACCTAAACTCACAAATAAAAATGTTGTCCATATGTTACCCAAATCCACGCACACACTATAGAAAATACAGTTTTGCCTATTTTGTATGTGTTTTGTTTTCTTTTTCTATCTTAATACTATTACTCTTCCTAAGGAGTTTTTTCTTATATTCTATGCTTATCTGCTTATTTTTCGAGATTATAAGAAACAGGAAATATCCTACGTACTTCCCTGTTTCTGTTTAGAGCTCCTATTTTAGTTTACAATGATTAAATCGAGTTTATCTAGTTTATATAGATAAACAGATGCCGCCATATCCTGCAGCCATTTCGTAATGCTCGTGATGGATTAGCTCGAAATAGTCAAGTGCGCAAAGTTCAGCGAAGCTGCAGCATACTCGTAGTAAATGTGCTTTTGGATTTACAGCACGTGTATTTAATTACTATGTTGTATGTCTTTAATGAGCAAAAGGAGCAAAACAAGAACGTAGTTTAAATCTCCTGGTTTAAGAGAGTTTGTATTTATTCTAAAAAGATCCACAAACAAATTAAATTTGCTTTAAAATAATGAGATATCCGGCTAGCGTTTAGTCTGTCAACGTAAAAGAGTTATACAATTGAACCTATAAAAAGTGTTCAGGAAATCAGTTAGCATCGCTTAAGATTACGTTTATCTACCCCGAGTGAGAAAAAAAATTTAAATTATGTTGGGTTGAAAAATACATATGGAAGCTACTGTCGTAGGTATTAAAATAAAACCCCATCACCTTCAACACATATCATTTTTATTCAGACATATATTAACCAGCGCTTTTTGCATCGAAAATAAGAGATATAAAAACTTTTACTTTGGAATACCAAAGCAAATACATGTATGGAACAGTGTACCGATCCCAGTTTTACCACAGGTCCCAGTTCCGGCAAGCCACATTTGATTGTTCAAAGTGAATTTAATTTACGTGATTTGGGGTTATCCAAGCAACAGTCGGAACTTCTGGGTTCCCGTCTTAAGGAATGGAACCTATTGGCCAAAGAAACAAAAATAACGAATTTCGGAAAAAGAAATGCTATGTTTTCTGGATTCTACAGTATGGAAAATTCGTTGTGCGTGTGTACTGATATAGATAGTTCAATGCAGGAACTTGATATTGAACATTCTCCCCGTGAGTGGCGCTTATTCATAGACTCATCTAAATATAGCTTAAAGGCTGTGTTATTGCATAATGGAAATTTAAAATTCTCTATACCAGATGCCCATTCAGTTGCAATGAAAGAAAATTATGAAAATATGCGCACGGTTTTGAATAAAATAAACTACAATAGGTATACATGGCAGATATGTGGGGACTTAAAAGTTATAGCGGTTTTAGTGGGACTTCAGGGGATTTATAAAATATTGCTGTTTTCTTTGTTTATGGGACAGTCGTGCAATAAATCAGCATTATGTAACAAAAATTTGGCCAGAAAAAAGCGAATTTCAACCGGGATCTCAAAATGTTAAATTTATACCTCTTCTTGATCCCAAAAATGTCCTTTTGCCTCCTCTTCACATTATACTTGGGCTGATGAAAAACTTTGCGAAGGCTTTGAATAAAGACGGTGATGGATTTAAATACCTAAGACAAGTCTTTCCCCAGTTAAGTGATGCCAAATTAAAAGAAGGAGTTTTTATTTGGCCACAAATCAGAAAATTGCTGGACGATGTCAATTTTACGGAAAAGCTTACCAGGCAGGAACACAGAGCATGGAATTCATTTGTTAATGTAGTAGGAAGATTTTTAGGCAAAAATATGGATGAAAATTATGAACAACTAGTTAATGATTTCTTAGATGCCTTAAAGCGCTTGGTGCCAGAATGTCATTAAAAATTCACTTCCTCCATTCCCATCTGTCATTTTTTCCTAAGAATTTTTGAGCTGTTAGTGACGAGCAGGGTGAAAGGTTTCACCAAGATTACAGAACAATGGAAATTCGGTACCAAGAACGATGGGATCCAGCCATGATGGGTGACTCTGTTGGTTTTCGAAGAGAGAAGATAGGACACCTAATAAACGGAAAAAATAAAGTTTAATTAGTGTTTTAAGTTAATATTTTTCTCGTTTGCTTTTCTCTTAGATGTATGGTATGTTTAATAGGCGCCAACTGTAAAGTTAACATAGTCAATAAACAGGGTTAAGAATTTTCTGAAATCATTTTTTCTCTAGATATTAAGTATAGTAACATTCGATATGGTTCTACAACTCTAACAAGAAAACCCTACGTGCTACAACTTTCTATTTGTCATTTTCGTATTTGGATAGGTCCAATCTATTAGATTATGCTATTCTAATTTGTGTTAAAACAAAAAAAATTTTTTTGTCGGCCAGTGTTATTTTTGTTTTGATTATTTTTTTGGAATGTATGAACTAATGTTTTAATAAATTGTGGTTTGTTAGCATAATATCGGCGTGTATAAAAAAAATAGAAAAAACCTGTTACTAAAACTTTTTGGATTATTTATTTGTATAGTTTTTAACTGTGCAACCCTAATTAAGTTTATTAGTTTCCAAAAATTAATAAATAATATGAATTTACCAAGCATATTAATTTATAGCACTAGGTAGGTAATTCACACACTAAACAAAGTATTTAGAAATTTAAAGTAAATGCTGAAAATGACTACCGCTACTATTTAAACACGTACGAATACGGCGAATCCAATTTTCTTGCACAGATTCAAGAACGTTAGGTCTTTGTCTGTTATACACTAATGTTTTCATGTGTTCTGGGGCATTTCGACCTATCCACATACTATCAAACGTATGATGTTATAACACATTGCTATGAATGTGGACAGGCGCTTCATCATGAATAAACCAGTAACTGGCTCGCTGAGCTAAAAGAATATCTTCTAAAAGAGTGGGCAAGTCATTAGTTAAAAATTGGAGGTATGCCTCTCCTGTTAAATGCTTTGGTAGCTCAAGAGGTCCGATTAACCGATTGTGGATTAGCCCAAACATTTATTGAAAACCGTTATTGAAGTCGGTCTTGTTAAATCGTGTGTGCAGATTTTCTTGAGTTCAGGTATGAGTTTTTAAAATTCCATCTCTCGTAAAATAACATTCATCGGTTGTCAGTATGTTTAAAGTAAAATTTTCATGTTCTTGGTTTTTTCGGAAAAGCCATCGGTAAAATTCTCTTCTTCGGGGTACGTCCGCTAAAGTCAAAGCTGTACTTGCTGCACATGATAAGGGTACAGAAGGTAAGAGATTTCCCTTGTGCTCGAACCAGAGTTTGCCTCCACTAGGGCTAAAATATATTTCCCGTTTTCGGGTGTTATTTGCCTTTCAGGCCCCCGATGAGTTTGACGGACGTTTACACTTCCTGTATCGCGAACTTTTTGTAGGACCGCCACAAATGTTCTGTCATTAGGACACCTCCTCTTAGGATATCTTTGCCGGTATGTTTGGGACGCCAAATGCCACTCTCCATAAAAAGGTCATGTCTGCATATTCAATATTCATTTTTAAATCCCGACCACGTATTAAAAAGGTATAGAATTGCCTCATACGGCAAAATATTGAGGTGAAAGAACCAAAAAACAAGACAAATGCAACTGATATGTTTGGGAATTGTTATTAAAACCTGCTCGTTGCTCTACGGTGGGCAGTGTTGCCGTTTTCAAATAAGCGATATATGGTAAAATAAAACAATTTATTCGTTTTTATTTTTTAAATTTAGGTCGTTTAGATATAAATCCTAACACCCTGTATATAAAACGACTTTTTTTTAAATTTCTTAAGTTTCCAGATGAGCAAAACTTTTTATAAAGAATAACTTTATCGCCTAAAAACGCAAATGAAAAGTTGTCCATATGTTACCCATTTTCGACTTATTGACCATTAAGTTACCTAAAAACTACACCTCGTACAAAAAAACTCTAAATGACGTTTTAACTCTTGTTTTTACGCTCTCCAATTTGACTATCTTAGAAAATTTGATTACCTATTTTTTTTTGTTTTACCACTTGCTTACGAGTTTTTTGCACAACTTTTATATTTTTTTTTTTTGAAACCAAACTTATTTGTGAGCAAAACTTTCTATGTAGAATAACTTTATCGTCCAAAATCAAAGTGATGCTAAGTACCACTTTATAGTTCTGAAACTTGTTGGTAAGGTAATTTAAATTTTTATCCTAAAAATTACTTTAAAACTATTCGTCGAAAGAAAACTGTATATACATATTTCGCTTCCACTGTTGTTTTAAATAGTTCTACTAATTTAGTATCTTCTTCCACTGAAGAAATACTCCTCCGGTCTAATCCTGCTTCTCCGACTTTATTGACGTAGTTACCTATTTTTTTCTTGGCCAGTAAAATAGTGCTTTTACCTGCAATTCTTCAGTTATAGTTTTTACGATTTGGAATTTTTAATGTATGCTTGTTGAGTTTGAATTTGATTATATTTCATTCTATCGTTACTGTTATCATCTGTAAGCTTTATACAGATTCGTGTGACCATAGCCTTAAATAAAACGTAACCACACAGTGATGCCAGACTATTGAATATTTCCTCAGATCTTCTCTTTAACGTTAACGGGGAAATCGGAAATATTATACAAAATTAGAGATTTTTACGTAAGTCGTATATTATCTTCCAAATGGCGGCTAATGTAATTTAAATAGATGATAAATAAAACGAAGCATTTTGCAATGTTACAAATATTCCTAAAATTTTCACCAGGAAAAATAAACAAGCAAACATCTAACTATATTTATTATATATCTCTTAAAATTTAAGTTTTTACATTCATTTATTCATATAATTGGCAAAAAATAAACTGTACATCTCGAATAATATTTTACTTGACCGTTGGCGGCATGTCTTTTTAAAACTTTCAATCGAACTTTATTAAAACAACTATAACAGTAGCGCAAACCGCTTCGACTTTGCTGGAGGTGCTATGGTTAGTTCACGACTTTCCTACAACGTTGCCATGACAACGCGTACGCGATGACGTCGAGCACATGGAAGAATAATGTTAACCAGCGCCATACAATGCTCTCGGTGAATTGCTAACGCAGTATACTACACCCACGTGTCGTTCAGTTTGGGGGTGGTGTTTACTTTTATTTTCGCATTTTGTTGGAAACTCCATTTAATCGATGGAAGGAACAAGATCAGAGTTTAAATCGACATCCTGGTTTTCGGGGTACAAATGGTTATGTAGTAGGCAAATATTACAAATATTATTTTGCTGGCCTTGTTTACTAGTTTCCAATAAATATTCAGTGTGGAATAGGAAAGGATTTGCAGGTATGTACTATGTTAAATATATGAAGGTCTTTACATAAACATGAAGACTCGGCGGAGCATTTAAAATGCGAATTAATGCTAGAAACATTTGTAAAAAATCAAAGCACTATAGCTGACACTTTAAAAGAAAATGCTAAACAATATAAAATACATTTTAACGAAAACGTCCGATTAAATAGACTATTTATGTGCTTGGTAATTGACGCAGTTTTGTACTTTACAAAACAAGAGTTAGTCTTTCGCGGCCATGATGAGAGCAGCGAGTCAATAAATAGGGGGAATTTTAAAAAGCTTTTAGATTTGTTAATATCGAGAAGTCACGAAAAAATTAAAAATGTCTTTACTCGTGACTCGAAAACTATTCAAAACGAAATAATTGAATGAATTTCTGATTATTTAAATGATCATGTAAAAAATGAAATAACGAACACAGTTTTTTTCTGTGCAAGTGGTTGACACCATATCACGGAAACCTCCCAGTGCTCCATAATTTTAAGATACGTTAATTCAGAAGGTTCAGTAGTCGAGAGATTCTTAGTATTTTATAATGTCAGCTCCGATAGAACGTCGGAGAATTTATATTCTCTATTGGATCAAATTTTGGACCAATTTGACTATAAACATAAATTAATAGGGCACTGTTACGATGGCGCAAGTGTGATGTCTGGCCATCTAAATGGCCTTCAAAAAAAAAAGAAAAAACCCCGCAGGATAGGAGAAGTGATTTAGTATACAAAACTTAGGTTAAGTCGTAAAAAAATATTCTACCCCTTGCACATACAAAAAAAATTCTGGAAAAAACTATTGCGATATTTTCTTGCTTCATTTGCACTTCACTTACTTTTTCATCCGCGAGCCGCCACTGTTACCACGCCATCGCGATCGCATGGCCCCTGAAAGCGTTTGTATGATTAGTGCATGTTCAGTGTATTTTGTTGCTTTTTATCATAGACCATTTACAGTAGTATCCCAAATAAAACCAGATCAGATGCGAAAACTCCCGTATCGTGTGCTGCATGCGACGGCTAACAAAGTAGTGGGGAGCCCAGCGGTAGGCCGCTTTGTGTGAGAATGTAAGAAAAATTATTTAATCATGTGTACAATGTCATTATACCTACATACAGAGACGTTTTACTTTGCTAGATAGAAATGCCTGGTTATAATTGTCTTTACTTGTTATGTTCTAACACAGGTAGTATAGGAAATTTCGATGAGGGTATTAGAAGCTTTACCAGAGTCTACTTTGAATGCATTTGTAACGGCTGTAAATGATTCTTTCGCTACAGGAATCTTTCCTGAATCTCTGAAGGAAGCGATTGTCATTCCAATTGTTGCCTACGATTGCTAAAGCAGTTGAAAAACTTGTAAAAAAAGAGTTATCTCTTACTTAGAGAAGCACAAAATCTTAACTGTTGATCAATTTGGTTTTCAGAGTGGTAGAAGTAAAGGAGATGCAATTTTTGTATTTCTTGATAATCTGTATTTTTGCATTAATGAGGGTGAGGCGCCTGCAGCAGTTTTTTTGTGATCTCGCTAAAGCTTACGATTGCGTGGATCACGGAATACTGTTGCGGAAGCTAGGGTGGTATGGTTTCAGGGGAAGTACTCTTCACTGGTTTAGGTCTTATCTCTCTGGACGATGTTAGAGGGTCGAGAAATTATTTTTGGAGTACCTTAGGGTTCTGTTCTAAGACCAATTTTATTTCTTGTCTATATAAATCATCTAGCGTCACTGAAAATTAGGGGTGAATTCACAATTTTTGCCGATGATGCCTCAGTTTTATGGCATTCCAGGAATCCTGAGGAGCTAGCTCATGCAATCACAAATTAAAGGGTGGTGTGATGCTAATCGTTTTTCTTTCAACCTTTCTAAGACCAACATTATGCATTTTTGGCGTTCGCTTGATGATGTCTATCTTGATAATGAACAGATTTCGATAAAATCAAATATTAAATTTTTGGGTGTAGCCATAGACACTAAGTTAACCTTAAAGGATCATATTTTGAAAGTATGGATAGTCTGGCAGCGAGATGTTATGCCCTGAGAGTTGTATCGAACGAGTTGGATGAGCACATTGTGAAATCAGTATATTCGGCTTTAATAGAATCCCATTTGTGTTATGGGGTCTGCTTCTGGGGTAATTCGAGCCAATATCTGATAAACTCAGTTTTTGTTCTGCAAAAAAGGGCAGTGTATACGTGCGGGGTAAGTGGCAGAGATTCTTGTAGACCACTATTTATTAATCGCAAAATCCTAACTCTAACTTGTATTTTTATTTTCGAGACTTGTATGATGTTTAAAAATCGAGAGTATCATAATCATTATAATACAAGACAAACTGGAGCTCTACCACTGCCCATACTTCACACTTCGCGAGTTAAAAGCTCAATATTCTATACAGGTAGAAAGATATTCAACCACCTACCAAAGAATGTGAGAACTTTGAATAATATTAAAACATTTAAATCTTCTCTTAAATTCATATTACTCAAAAAAACTTATTATGGCCTTCTGGATTTTTTCAATGAGGTATTATCACACTGGATAGACTTCCTCATTCCAAGTTTCTGTTTAGTGTTCTTTATATTTAAGTGTGTATGTATATTTATATTATATTAGTGCTTTTGATGTGTGTTTTTTTTATAACTTGCTGTTTTTATTTTTTATTGTTATCTGTATATTCTCTACTTTCACTTATATTTTTTACTGCTTGTTGGTTTATATATTTCTACCTTTGGCTTTGTAACAAGATTTTATCTTAAACAATAAAGCAATTTTTGACTTTCACTTTGATTTTATTCAGGTGCCCAAAAATCGTCAAAAGTAAGTATATCTGAAAGCATATTTTACAACATAATACTTGTTTAGAATTGTGTCGTAATTTCATAAATAGATTTAATCAAGTAATCTTGATTTTGTTGTTTTGTAAGTAATAATAATTTTTTAGAGCAATGGCGTGGCTGCTGGAAGAGCAGATCTTTTATAGAAAATTTATTTCTACGATTTCAGCAAGCATCAAAGGGTATACAATGATGCTACCCCGACAATTTTCTGTGGACCAAAACGATCTATTACTGACATAGGATCTGAAGAGACTCCTCCAAGGATCCTTATATTATCAGGTTAGAAAAAAATATGTATAAAAAAATACATTTCCAAGAGATGGGGAAGTATAGTTTACAAAACATTATTTCGGCGAAAAAAATCTGTTTGTTAGTTTACGCGATACATTTCCAAAGAAATGGGCCATCGAGCTGAAATTTTGTACACAGGGAGTGGTCCATACGAATGGTTCGACTTGTTTTTGGTCAAAATCTGAGCCGGAAGGTGTTGAAACGGGGGGCTGGTAAAAAATAGGAATTGTTTGTAAATGATCGTGTATCATGTCCTTTTATGGGTCTTTGGTTATATAAATTTTAATAATAAGCCCTCTCTAATACTTCTGCCGAAAGTAAGAGATTAGGAAAAGAGAAAAGGGGATGAACATTAAGTTGTAAAATCGAGTAATATATCATTTTATGGGTTCCCGGATATACAGATCCCAAATTAAGAACTTATTTCATTTAATTTAATAGTTACTTCAATAATGTTGAGGGGTATAAAAGGAGTGTTGAAATTTACCCTTTACTAAAAGATTGTAATGTAAGGCACAAACTAGGAGGTTTTTATCCTTTTATTATGGACGTTATTTCCCTGTTGTTCTAACTGTTATCTCTTTTATAATATACAGTGGTTTAATTTAGATTTAATGTTTTCAGAAATGACACATGATTTTTAAGATTCGTATTAGTAATGCCATAAACATTTACTCGTAATTTAGATATCTTTTTAATAAGTATATCCGTATGTATTTTTGCACTTATAGTTGTAATTTTCAGTTTATTTGCCTAGAATAATATTGTATCAATAATAAAATATTTGTTTCAGTTACCAATAAACGACATATTTATTATAAAATGAGTGTTTATTTTTGTTACCAATTTACAAACCTGACACGTTTATATAGAACTGCATTGGTGCGGGCAATTTTCTAACAGACGTTGCAATAACTATAAAGACATTATGGTGCAGACCGCTTAAATCTGACGCGTCAAGGTCATTGAAACTAAACGATAAATTTGTCAGTCTTTCGCATCTGGTCTGTTTTTATCTGGGGTAGTATAGTAAATAATATAGCGTGTATGACCGATTAACATTTAAAGCTTATTATTAACTCAAAATCCCTATACAAATAAAACATTTTAAATGTGTATTTGGAAAATGTTTATTTTACTTATTTTTAGGTTTCTTTTATTTTTAGGATGTTTAGACTCTTAGTGTACTGCTAATATCAATGTATATTCTGTTTTGTTTGTTAATACACATATGATTATAAAAAAAAAGATCTTTATCCCCTTCCATAATACAAGTATGAATACTATAGAATATCTACGTCTATGATTTTATACTAAGCTAATCTAAGGGAAATTTTCATGTTCTACTCTAAGGATCTTTTATATCATCCTTCTGGCAACATATTGTCAGTCATACTCCTGTCTACAAAGCTACGAGCTAACTGCATAATGGTGTCTGAGATTTTTTTGCATGCGATTGTAAGCAATAATTTTAATCCACGAGTATATAAGACTTGTTGGCTTAAAATAGCCCGTATATATACCACGTGTCAAAATATTTAGTTGTCAATTCTCTTTTATTCTGTATTTTTTAGAGCCTATAAAGATACGGCAGGTTAAATATTGCTCAGTTAGTTAACAAAGCAAATGGTTCGATATGCGATTTGGCTGAATATTGCACTTATCACAAGTATACTGTGAATCATTCGTTGACATCAGATATGAGCAATTGAGGCTATAAATCACTTGATATTGGAGACATATATCTTAGGTCCATTGATAAATGCTATCTGTGGTTTATAGGAGGATTACGTCGCCGGTCTATTCATACTGTTTGAGGGCAACTAAAGGGAAAGTTGGATCTGTTCTAATTAAAGGATTAATGAAATTGGAGTTGAAATTTAAAGCATTTAAATTGAAGTGTGCATATTAATAAAAACCTTTCTTTTATTAAGAAAATACAATAGTCAATTTAACAATTTTTTTTAACTTATTTGAAAAAATTAAGGATTTCTTAATTTGACACAATTTCGTTTTTTATTTATGTTTTACGTTATTTGGGCAATTTTTGTCTGTAAAAACCCATCATTGCCTTTAATTTGCGGATTAGAAAAATATTTTTCATCGTCCACTATCACAAGTTGGTTTTCTGTGAAGTAATATCATCTTAAGGCACGGCAGCATATCAAAGTCCTGCGCTACTGATCTTAGGTATATTTTGGGCCCTTCTTCTTTTTCGATATTTAGCTTCCTTTCTTTTTAATTCCGAACTAACGATCGTTTGAGAAACAGGAAACCTTCATGCCATTTTACGAGTCGATAATCCCATTCGGTTTCTAGCAGCTTCCACCAACCTCTTTGACTGGGCGCCCACTTTAATGGCGGTGTCAGAGACTACGTGCATTTAGCAAATGTGTGAACATTCGGGCTTTCTACTACACCTTTGGCTACCCTCCCACACGCTACAGTATTTTGAAAATGTTACACCACTGCCTCTAGTTATCCAGTCCAAATATTCCCCGTAGTGTAGTGGCGTTTTGGAGAAGAGATTGTTGCCACCACTAGTTGTGTTTTGAGCAGTGCTTTATTATTGCAAAATAAAAAAAACGCACGTAAAAGAAGATGGTGGATATTGTCTTTGAATAGAAGTCGTTCTAGGTAGGTATTTAAAAAATTTTGATTCGACCTTTTCTTTTGTAAATTACTTGTTTTGTGTATATCTACACATAACCTTACAATTTTACTGAAATCAGTTGACTTACACCGGAAAAAATAGTGCCTTACTGTGCTAGATTTATACGAGGAAATTAATTGGTAAAGTATTTTATGGACCGTCAAAGTTAAATCCCATCAGAGCATCCTTCTTTTTTTTTAATTCGCCAACCGGAAACTCGACGCTAAAGTGGGTTATAATATCGTTCCATGCATCGGCCACTCTATTTCTGTTTTTGTGATTTGGAATCTTCAGGTTCAGTTTCGAATAATTGTAAAAACTCGAAAGTTAATTCGTTGATCCACATTGAAGATGCAAAAATCAACCTTCCAGCACTGCATACATATACGCACTGCCCACTTACCGCTAAACAAAACACTATCCATCTCTCCCTACCCCACTGAAGCATATGGAAGCAGTGCCGAAGCCACACGTAGTTGATTATGCCGCATTACGGGCTCCTATGCTTCGTGTCAGTTTACCGATAATCGCCGGAAAAATGACGAAGGACTTCAAACGTGCTACGTGAATAAGCACGAATACCAAATATTCGCCGAACATACGCATCGTCTGGGACCGGCTTTAGAAGATTTACGTATTTTTGGGCTTCCTCATATTCGCGAATAGTTTTATACGTAGTAGAGATAGCGATGTTTTGATCTTGAAATGCGGAAATATATTCTTAATCTCAGTTTTTGGCACCCGTCCAACTAAATTATATATAGTTTTTCGAATATGCGGTTTATTATAAACCTTGGGTTACAGATTAAAAAAATTTGCATCGTCCTTTTGAGCTAAGCGTTTGCGCTGGTTCTTAGCCCGTCTTATAGATCGGAAACATTTGCGCTTTGCGTGGCTTGTGGAACTAACCTTACTTTTATGTTTATATTTATCGGCTTTTTGTGCAATACAATTTTCTCTTGCTTGTTTTAAAGTTCCTGTGCGGTTTTTTAATTTACTGAGATATTTAATCAAAATCCTAGTAATGATGCCTAGTAAAGACTATGCATTGTGGACATATTAACATAAGTGTTTATTTCTACTCTGATATTAATGTGTGCTGCAGCTGTAAAGTTGTTGAACAGAAGGCGGCAAAGAAGGTGATAGTGGGCTAATTGGGGTAGAAATACTTAAAACCCCTACCAGTATTTTCTTAAAATTAAAGACAATCACCCAAGCAATGTTTTAAATGAACGAGGATATTATGTTTGTATGTTAATGTTAAATTTATTACGAAGGACGAACGTTTTTAAAGGCCCTCTAAAATCCAGCAATTTCATTGGTTGCAGCTTAACGCAAACGTCGATTGACGCTAGCCGCTTCCGTCTAAGTTAAAGGTCGCCATCTTTTCGACGGCCAGCGGAAACTCATTGCTTTATGTTAAGTAAACTTCAAGGACAACGCAAACGTCGACGCAAGACACAAACGTTTTCAATCTATAACCCAGGTTTTACTTTGCTGAAATTTGGCAGATATAATCTGACGTATCGAACTACAAAAATTATTAAATATTTGCAAAGGCAACTAGATGCTAATCTTTTAAGATAAAACAACAGTCGACGAAAGTTTTCCGAAAACTTTTGTTAAATACGTTGCGACAATAAAATATGCCAAACTTAGTCAGGCCGCACACCTAAGGTACAAATGTTGGCGCCACAAATGTCTTGCCACATATGTCGTTCAACATTTGTAAACTTCTTACAAATGCGGTACGAGCCCGCACACCAGCACGGAGTAGTTCTCTAGCGCATTTCTATACCATGACGTCGTCCTCGTCTTCTGACGATGATGATTTTATTATGTGGCAATTATTAAGACAAAACCGAAAAAAACGACGCTACTGGGTTCATCCCTATAATGAGGGTTGCTCTACTAAGGGAAATTTTGAAATAACAAAGCAGTTAGTGAGTGATGAAGAAAAATTCCAATCATATTATAGAATGTTACCTAATACATACAAATTATTATTTGAGTTGGTTGGCCCGAGCTTAAAAAAGGAGGACACGAAATTCAGAGAGTCAGTTTCTGCTGAAGAACGTTTATTGATTATATTAAGGTAAGGAAATAAAAAATTTGAAAAAATTAAATACATGTAACTCTAACTTTGCGGGTGTGTTTGCGAACATGATGACTGTGCAGGTGTAAGATCTTGTAGGTGAACAACTTGCTGCGAATGTGTATGCGGTGACTCTGCAGAAGTAACATCCTGTAGGTAAATGATTTGCTGCGGATGAGTACGCGCACATGATGACTGTGCAGGTGTAAGATCTTGTATGTGAGTCGTCTGCTGCGAATGACTACGCGAAGACTGTGCAGGAGGAATATCCTGTAGGTGAATGATTTTCTGCGAACATGATGACTGTGCACGTGTCACATCTTGTAGGTGAACAACCTGCTGTGAATGTGTATTCGAATATGATGACTCTGTAGGTGAAAGATCTTGTAGGTGAGTGGTCTGCTGTTCTGCGTATTCTAAAGGAAATGCATTGTAATACGAGCCTGCAGGAGTTGGTGCATGGTTTTGTTGATTAGGAACCGATAGTACTGGATATTTGATGTTTTCAACTAACTGCAGAATGCCTTTTGAAAGGAAAGCTGTTGCCTTGGAGTCATGGATTCCATTTGAGGAACAAGACTTAAGAGAAACAACTCACAAGAACTTTGTTTCAACTGTGGTGAACCAGTTACTGCTTCTGCTTTTTTCTTTTTTGCATTAAAATAATCAATTGCGCATTTATCCACAGCACTAAGTCCTTTTGTATTACAAGAACTTGTTTTCACCCGTTTTCCGAGTAGTTTCATAGGAAGAGCTGGGCTCGATGGATTCACTGTTTGTTGATCGGTAGTATCGGTAGTAGAGGGACCTGCAGCGGGTGTATCAGGTCGAAACGAGTATTGACTCTCGCCTAGATCATCAAAATCTGTAGAGAATTCTTTATCTCTGGGGTCACTATTTATAGAATCAGCTTCATAAGTTCCGGTTTCTGCATTGGACATTTGCGATTCGCCATTCAGATTTTCTGGTTCTTGGTTAGGAGGTTGATATTGCAGATTTCCCTCTTGGGGATAGCTTTTTCTGAATGCATTCAGAAATTTCAAGTATTGTGCTAAGTAGTACGGTTTTTTCGAACCAGCACTAGATCCACTCTTACCTTTAGTACTAAGACTGCGAATGTATGACGATCGTATTCCTTTCCACTTGCTCTTGCAAGCATCACCTGGAAAAAATTATGTTAAGTAGAACATGGAATAGTTAATAAAGGGATTTTTTCAATTAAGAATTTTAAAAAATTTCCATCACCAATAATTATCTTTTAGGTTTTTGGCCACAGGCTCATCATTTCGATCCATGTCGTACGTTTTTATGAGGGGTGAAACAACAATAGGCCAAATAATTGACGAAGGCTGTGACATTATATGGCAAGTCTTGCAACCGCTATATATGAAAAAACCAAGTACAACTGACTGGTTGGAAATCTCTGAAAAGTTTCTGGAATTGTGGAATTTACCACACTGCATTGGTGCAATAGATGGTAAGCACATCCGCATTAAGAAACCTGCAAACACCGGATCTGCATACTTCAACTATAAAGAATATTTTTCCATTCATCTTATGGCATGTGCAGATGCAAATGGTTTGTTCACAAGTATTGATGTCGGAGATTTTGGTAAAAATAATGATTCTGGCGTATTCAGAAATTCAAGCCTTGGACGATCACTTTTAAACAATACTCTAAACATTCCGAATCCGTCACCGTTGCCGGGAGAAGAATTGGGCCCCTCATTTCCATACTATTTCGCAGCAGATGAGGGATTTCCCTTATGTGTAAATATCATTAGGCCCTATAATCAAAGAAATTTGACTAACATACGTAGAATATTCAATTATCGACTATCTCGTGGTCGAAAAATTGTAGAATGCGCGTTTGGCATGCTTGTCTCAAAGTTTCGTGGGTTTGAGACCCCTATTTCATGTTCAGTGACAAAAAGTATCAAAATTGTAAAAGCTGCTTGTGTTTTACATAATTTTATAAAAATAAAGGAAAAAGTGCATCCCAATTTCTCTGGAGAAAATACATCGATGGAAAATATTTTAAACCTTAAAAGTTATGTAAGTCAAAATCCAGGAAGGCCTAGCGACCAAGCCATCCAAAATAGAGATTATTTGTCTCAATATTTTGTAAAACCTTATGGTTCTGTACCTTGGCAAGATAACTATGTAGTTTGATTTTTTTTATTATAATTTTGTTCAGAAGTGAATAAATATGTATACTTGTACTGTATTTTTGTTACAAAATTATAACACCAAATCACCTAGGTACAAGGTGGAGTTTTGAAAACGGCGCGGCGCGTCTATTTTATGAAATCATTCCGTCAAAAAAAATCATTACACTTCCTTTTATTTTAAATTATCTTAATATTTTAGACATAAATCAGACGTGCCCCCTTGAATAGTCTACCCTGTACCTATCGCAAGTTACAGGGCTTCAAATTGTGAAAAATGTGAATTTTGAAATGCCATTTTCTCAAAAACGGTGGAATTTAGGAATAGGCAACATAATACAAAAAGTGCGTTTAAAATATTCAGGACAATACAAAATATGCTGTGTGTTCAATTAAAAAAGCAATGTATCCAACAGTTTTGGGTTGAAGCGGCAACATCGCGTTGTGGAAAATATTTTAGAACGATAGACCAGAGTTTTTTATCACGTCGTACGTAACCAAAATTTCAAAATAATCTGCTGGACGGTTCCCATAAACTTCTGATGTACCATCGAATGTGGAACACCCTGTATATTATACTTACCTGTTTCATTAAACTTTTTCCCTATTTTTGCCCAAGTCAACTCTGTCGTCCTCCTGTTACTATACTCTGATAAAGTGTGATCATATAACTGAGAATATTTCTCTATTTCTTGGATAAATAATATAGTTTCATTTATATCGTCTTTCATTTTATTTGAAAAAACGCGACACGCCGCAACAAATATCGAACAAGTTGATTCTATGGGAAGTAGACGCAAATGGTGCCTGGCTGCAAATGTCTTCTGCCGGCAAATGTATCTTAAGTGTGCGAATCTTAATTTAAATACAGGCAAGCGTTAAATGCTGTTCGACACATTTGTGGAGAAGCATTTGTGGCGCAACATTTGTGGCTTAGGTGTGCGGCCTGACTTACTTGACAAACCAATTTCCAGGCCAACTACCTAGATCTGTCTACCCCTTAAACTTTTTTAATGAATGAAGAATTTTAGAATACCCGTAAATTTCAATGAGAACGATTTTACAATTCTGGATATGTCGTGACCGTTAGAAATAGAATTTGCTTAAAGCGAGTTTCCTTTGTTGCAAAAGTAGCAATCACCGGATTCGACTTGCCATTTTCTGGTGAATTTGCATGCTGAAATATGTTGCATTTGCAACATATTTCAGCTGATTAGTAGTCAGGCGGCTGTACACTGACGATGCGTTTCAGTCTATAATCTTGAAACAGGCCTGTGTATTGTTTCCTTGGAATGATAACATAATTTTAGCGCAGTATCGGGTATTATATCAACAATAGGCACATATACAATTGTAAGGAATACGGCCATTTTGTTTAATATCTGATATTATGTATATATACTACTTATAGGGCAGAACTTAATTTTTCAGAGCAATTTTATATTCAGGCAAGAGAACTTTATACATTTTATTTGGAACTGTCTGCCATAGGATTACTTTGAATAAAAGGGTTATAAACCTTCCTTCAACTAAGATTTTATTAGTGACGTCATCGAATTTACCGAATAATAATTACATCTAGCCAGCATGTCGGATAATCTTGTTTTATCATCAAAAATTGAATTTAAGGGTCGCGCCTCTATTTGAAATATTTCGTTTCAAATTAAAAACCTGTGACGTTAAAAATCGTATTTATTATGCGTGCATTTGCCATTTCGAAATTACGTATATACACAACTTATGAAAAAAAAGACTTCTGAATTAAGGGTGGGATACTCGAGTTGTCACAAATTACTTGGAGAATATCCGCAGAGTTTTGATCTCCCTCGCTGCTGTAAAAAATAATTGTAAAAGTCGTTTTCCGCAACAATTTTACCGCCACGGTTCGTGTCTACATATGACCCCAAAAATAAATATATCCATCAAGACTTATATTGTATCAACTATTATTACCGTTAATATTAAAAGCCAATACACTATAGGTTAGGCTCCATTTAGGGGTTCATTTATTTTACAATTTATTACATAAATAGTCATTTAACTAACCATGATAATTTTTGGATCGGGAAGAATGGAAATTTTTTGTGGTCACCAGAAGTCTTGATTTGTGGTACTCTGAAAGAAATTGTATTTAAACAAAAGGCAATACAGTTAATCAAGTGCATTGCACGATTCAAAAAGTTGTGACTTTCATTGTTTTATTGAACCCGTTATATTAATTTTTTTGATACTTTTATCTAATTTTAGAACAGTTAACATGACATATATTGCGTAAAATATTGAACAAACTTACTAGAATAAAAAGAAAACGCAAATAAGAAAAATCAAATCATATTATTATTGACAATATTCTGATAAAAAAAAATCAATTTGAAATTATAATTAAAATATTGGAATTGGGAGTATGTTCTGAACTGATATCTCTGAGGTTTTTTAAAATTTTAAACCTGATAAATCCAATTTTTTTATATTATTTAGATGATTTTTTCTTTTTCTGCTGAGATGATTTACTCTGTCAAATAGTGTATCCAATACAATATTTTTCTTCAAATTCAAAACTATATTTTTATGGGGGTTTTTATCATTTTGAGATTACGAAGTTTCGAACATGCACAACTGATGTTAAGAATTACTTTTGAATTAAGGATAAAACATTCAAGTACGGCAATGGCGAATCAAGACTTCACAAACTGCTTTACCGCCATGGTACCTGTTTTTTGTTTCAATTTATTTAATAAATTCACTTGTCTAATGTTATTACTGGATAAGAAAAAATGGAAATCTTGTGTGGTCACCAAGTAATCTTAACTTGGTTACTATAGATTAATTGATATGTGTTACTTTGAAAGAAATTGTATCTAAGCATAAGCCAATACATTTAATCTATAACATGACACAATTCAAGAAGCTATGAGTATTATTTCTTTAATGAAAACGAAAACCATTTTATTTATTTTGTTTATTTTTAGCTTTTTAAAAAAAAATTGCTCTTTTATATCCTTATATTCTTTATATTCTATAAACATAGATATTTATCTAATTTTGCAATGCTTAAAACGACATTATACTGCTTTAAAAACTGCTTAAAAAATTAATCAATTTTACTGGAAAAAGCTATAAAAAAATGAGAAAAAACTACACACGTTATTATTGCTGATATTCTGATAAAATTGATCTGATCATTTTGAAAATATATTTAAAGATGAACTGAAGTTGTTGAAACGGTGCAAAGAAGAAAAAGCTGACTGTATTAAAATTTGATGATTGTCAATATTGAAAATGGGATAGAAAAAAGTACATTTATGCACGTTTTTATTAAGTTTACTTTTTCTACATTCATTTTAACTTAATTGCCCCAACGATGAAGTGATTTTCAACCTTTACACGCATATGCATTCTTTTATTTTCTGTAATGCGCGTTTTTCTGTTTCTGAAGAAAATTTTGTATATTTGTTTATTTATTTATCTTTTTAGAAATAGACAAAAATACCGATATGGGAATAATAAAGAAATATTTTGGAAGATTGACATTTGGAAATCAAAAAGTTGCAGCCATTTCGCCCCCAAAATATGAGCTTAGCTCAGAAACTCCAAAACAGATTCCTTGAATGGTCAGAGCTAATTCCAGCTCAGTTGCTTATAAAATAAGATGTATTAGAAGTACGTTAACTTTATTGGTAATATGTAACGCATACTTGACTTACGTGAGTTATCAGTGACTCATGCTAATGACATGATACTCATTTATACAACCACGGGTAATCAACACCATCGTCATCAGCCTTTCATTCACTGCTGGATATCAGCCTTATTCTCATACATACCTATGTTGTGCATCTTAAATGTTATGGGATACCCAAAACTACAAAATATGACAGTAAGATAAGTAAAACATAATTGGAAAACTAATTTTCATGCCAACTAGATCTGTCTAATTCTTAAAAATTCTTCGTGAATCTGTAGGTAAATATTTAAAGTATAAAAAAATATTTAAGCAAGTTTCAATGAAAACGATTTTACAATTCTGGATATGTCGTGACCGTTAGAATTAGAATTTGCTTTAAGCGAGTTTCCTTTGTTACAAAAATAGCAATCACCGGGTTCGACTTGCCATTTTCTGGCGAATTTGCATGACTATATTCCAGCTGATTAATAGTTAGACGCCTATACACAGACGATACGTTTTACTGTATAATCTGGAAACAAGCCTCTGTATTGTTTCCTTGGAATGATAACATAATTTTAGCGGAGTATCGTGTATTGTATCAACAATTGCTGCGGCATATACAATTGTAAGGAACATGGTCTTTCTGTTTTATATCTGTAATTATTGAAACGTACAAAGGTCTAGCAGAATTTGATTTTTCAGAGCAATTTTATATTCAAACTAAAAATAGTGTAGTCATTTTATTTACTTCAGAAAAAGTATAACATAAGCAGAAGTTGTATTCATTTTATTTGGAACTGTCCCACAGAGGGTTATTTTAAATAGTAGGTTTATAAACATTACCTCAACAAAAGAATCTTATTACTTGCGCCATCGAATTTACCGAATAATAATTACATTTACCCATAAAGCATGTCGGATAATGTTGTTTTATCATCAAAAATTAAAGTTAAAAGTCGCGCCTATGTTTGGAATGTTTTTTTTCAAGTTCAAAACGTGCAACTTTTTTTATTAAATTTTCACAAGCTGCTTCGAGAGTAGCATATTTTGATCTGCTGGTACAAATAATTTGGTAACTATCTAGACAATTTGTTTTTTGGATCAATTTAATATCTTGACAACTAAGAAAGTTACAGGTTAACTTTATTCTCACTCAAATACTCACAGTATTTTAATATAATTTCAACTTTTAAAAACCTTTTATTAATTTATATACCATGCATACAGTGGAAGAGTTATCGATTCTAGTAAATGAAATAGGCCTAGATGCATCATGAATACCTTAAAAAACAAATTTTCAAGTTAGTTTTATTTGAATTAACTTTATAAAATTTTCTAAACATCCTGTAATGAATACCTGAAGGTCCAGCATTTAGGGTAAAATAGACGTATATGTATATCAGACATTTCGAAAAGGTTTTTCCAAATTTGCTTTAGCCTTATAACAGTTCTACATACCTTGTAATTAATACCCGACTGTCCCATACAGGTCCATACAGTTATTGTGTACACAGTTGTGATTATAATATAACAGATAAATTAAATAAAAGAGCAAGTAAGTTTTTTTCGGAAATTCAGTAAAATCGAGGCTAAGTGGAGAGACTGCCACTATTAAGGCACACAGGGACGACCTGATGTTTCTAATGATGAAAACTGGATATTTTGGTTTCATTACACGAAAATCCGAACATCTCAAATACTCAACTGGCTTTAGATAACACGACATGGGTTGAGTATAACATAATTAAAAAAAAAAGGAAAACGACTTCCTTAATTTAATTAGTGCAAGAGGTATTCGGAGATGATCCAGGCCGTAGAAACGATTTAGGCGACACCATGACCGAACTAACCGATAATACTTAATACTAGAATGGCAAAACAGATATGTTTCTCAGATGAAGCAGCGTTTTGGTACTGGACATCAGAAAATCCATACTGGTTTAAGTAGAGTCGTCCTCAACGTTAGGAAAAAGAGAATGTATGGGCTGAGATTATTGGCTTTTTAGAAAATGACTTCACTCCAGCTCAAGCGACAGTATATCCTAATGAAAATAATGTAGACATGCAAAACCCAGCTTTATGGTTTCAACAGGATGGAGTTGCCCCTCCCATCATGCTGCGATTTTTAGAAGATTCCTAAATAATGTTTTCCCAAACCGGTGGATAGGCACAAATAGATCGATAGAGTGGCCACCTAGGTCACCCTAGGTAAACTATTTTCTTTCAGTTTATGTTAACTACCAAGTGTATAAAAATAAACGATGCTCACTTGATATTCTTAAAAAGTGCATTCGTAATGAAATAAGTGCGGGAAAGCCCATAATAGCGGTCACTTCTAGCATTTCCTAAAATCATTTTTGAGATTTTCAAATGTAATCTAAGGATGAATTTACGTGGCAATAAAGTGTTATTTTAATATTAGAACGGGAATATTTCGGTAAAGTTTATGCCAAAATAAATACCACAATCTACTTATAATATTCGAAAATTAAACTCTTTTTATAATTAAAAATAAATATTTCAAATACATTTTTAGTATAGCTTTAGAGAAATTGAAACAGATATCATTTTCCTAATAAAACTTCTTTAGTTGCCCTTCGCAATAAAACCAAAATACGTACACATTTAACATGAAATACCTTGGAAAAATGATCAGTAACATACCCGCACTATTATTTTAAAATAATGAAATGATAAAAAATTAGGAAAGTCAAGCAAGTTTCCCGCTTTTTTGAATATTAAGGCTAACAAGTCAAACATATTATTGTGGTGGTATGTACTTGTCTAAATAAATATTTTTCCAAGGTTGCATCCATATTTGACAACATTGCAACTTATCGATCTGCTAAGTATTAAAAAAACATACGTACATACATACGTGTCCCATTTTGGGTACTTTTGCGAGGTATCTCCGTTATTTTTATAGAAAGAAAGTTGAGGTTTTCGCAACAGTGTGCTACTTTTTCGTAAAACTAACAAAATTATCATAACCCTTTTAGTTTTTAAGATACAGGGCTAAATTGAAAATGTTGCATTTTTAGATATCCATCATCATCTTATCGACTTGACTTCCAAGATAACTATTTAACTGAAAACTGTTTCTTATATACTTTTTACTGTAAAACTCAATTCCGCCTTCGGAATTAGTATAAAGGGTCAGGTCAAAAAGTTATCGAATTTTAATTTATTTTTTAAATAGAATACCCTGTATGTTTATAGACTATAAAATTTGTTTTTTTACTTTGTCAAAAATATATATCAGTATGCACTTTTTCTCAGAAAGACACCAATTAACGACAATTTTTTGAAATTAAATGCGTACTTTAATAGGAGACCATGAACAACAATAATAAACAATTGAAAGTTACATATTGCTAACGACGAATTGGATACCTTGCATATAGGTATCTTCTTACATAAAAATACCTATAGAGTTTTTTAATAACAGTAAGTTTGTAACAACAGTTTTATAGCATAAAGTAACATTATAAAAAACGCAAAAAACAATATTATTAAAAAAAAACTAATTTTTAAAGGTGATGTTTAAACTGATAACCATTTTCTATAATGTAAAATTGGCACATTTTTGTAATTTTTTGAATAGCGTTAAAAAGAACCATTGGTCTCATTCGCAGATTTCGAAAAGCTAAATGAATTGCCTGTCATATCGTGTTTTATATACTTCATTTTGTATATATATATATAGCCCCATAAACAAAATCTAAAATTGAGAGATCTGCAGATCGTGGAGGCCATCTAACAGGCCCGTTGGTACCTATCCATCTTTGATGAAACTTATTATCAAGAAATTCTCTTAAGAGCCTAGAGTTGTGACTTGGAGCACCATCTTGCTGTAGGTAAACAGCATTATGCATATTTTCGAGCAGTTCTGGAATAACTTTCTCAACGATTTCTGGATATCTACATGCTGTAAGACGTCCTTCAAAAATCCTATAAACTATGTATCTGCCCAAAATAAAACATGACACCCCAACTCCAAAGCGTCCTTGTTGTGCCCTTTCAAACAATAAATGCTGATTCTCACTGTTATGACGATCAAAAATTCCCGCATTTAAAAAATAGCATTCGTCTGACAAGATAACAAGTCTGCCAATAAAATCGTTAGCATCGATTTGTTGCAAATACCACTGGCAAAACAGTGCCCGACGCTCGGCATTGCCAGCATGCAAATGTTGCACTATATTAAATTTATATGCATGATACTTATATTTCTTCAAAATCCTCTGACCGTCAGTTTTTGGCACACCAATTTCGAAGATATTGCTTCTATATATCCTAAAACATCTATCTCTTTTCTTTCCCTGTTCTCTTTGTTGCATGTTTTAGGACGCATGTGAACAAATGACAACTAAATTTGCTTTTGAACGAGCAAATATCTCAAAAAAACGGTTGCCTTCTTTCTGGATATCTAACAAGCAAACACTTATAATGATAATACAGATTTTC
Source organism: Kuschelorhynchus macadamiae (assembly GCA_030620095.1). NCBI lineage: Eukaryota > Metazoa > Arthropoda > Insecta > Coleoptera > Curculionidae > Kuschelorhynchus > Kuschelorhynchus macadamiae. The sequence continues at coordinate 269,912 of JAUTXW010000667.1, read as the reverse complement.
ATAGCCATAATAGCTTACTTACCTTTGGAAGTATAATTTCGAGGCTTCTTCAGGCCATTATTCGAGGAAATTGATAAATATCAATTAAATAAAAATACCCAAAAGAACGTTTATAAACTGCTTTATAAACCAAAAGTCGATCCAAAAACCGAGAAGATATTTGAAATTTATTTTTGTTTGTTGTCATAAACAATAGCCATAGCCTACTATTAAATTAGGCATTTAATTTCAGAAAATTTCATTTATTTGCGTGTTTCTGAGAAAAAGCTCATACTATTATATATTTTTGAAAAGGTAAAAAAAAGAAAAATTTTATACTTTATAAATATTCAAGGTGCTCCATTTAAAAAAATAAAGTTCGATAACTTTTTGACCTGGCCCTGTATACTAATTTCGAATTGAGTTCAACGAGAAAAGTTATATAGGAAACAGTTTTCACATTTTCGATAAGTCATTTGATAGTTGAGATACGAGGGGTGCCTAAAAATGCAACATTTTCAATTTAGCCCGGTATCTTAAAAACTAAAAGGGCTATGAAAATTTTGTTAACGGCATCTTTAGCTTTACGAAAATGCAGTACACTATCGCGAAAAATAGGACATCCTGTACGGAATCAATTTGGAACAACCTGTATTATTTTTTCAAAAAATCCTGAAGACTACAAACTATAGTATAGTAAACTTATGGTATAGACCAGAGTTATCCTGTTTGAAATATGACAGAAAAATATAAATTATTCCCAGCAGTTTATTACTGCGTATCCATCAGCTTTGTTCGGAGCTGAATTTTAATTTTCTGAAGACAGAGACAAAAGAGCGTCACATTTAGAATTAAATTAACCGTGATTTTTCTGCATATCTGCCAAGTTTATCTACTCAATTTCCTTGAATGATTACGGTGCATCTGGGATATGTCCAGTCAGCTTAACGCATTACGGTTGCTCATCTATCACCAGAGATCCAAAATGACTGTCGGAAAAGATATTCTGAATTTGCATCTCGACACGGACAATTTAATTTAGTTTAATGCAGAAAGTTCATTCTTATAAGGAATTTAAAATGAAATGAGGCGAAAGTTTTAATAAACATTTGTAGCATCTTCTTGGGTTACCCGGAAATGTTTAAATAATTCACAAATGTTATTTAACTGGCGTTTGATATTGACACGTAATAAATATTTTGCTTTTTGTAAGGAGGTTGAAAGTCTGAGCACTGGATACTTTATGTGCTTGAAGATTTTTGATATATAAAGTTTGTTTTCCTAGAATACCTCCTTTTTTTACTATATATGTCCTATACCTAAACCTTTTACTTTTTGAGATATTTTATTTTCTTTGTAAGCTATATATAAAAGGCGTATAATGTTTCTTTTATCAAGATTGATTAGAAAAAATAGTTAAAATATTTATTGCTTGAAGGTGGTAGATAATGTGTTGTTATGAAAAGCAAAGTTTACTGAATATAATATATAAGTTCCTTCACTCCGAGTCGGAACTTTGTCGAACGGGCTAGACAAGCCTGCCGACTTGGACAAAGCCCGTGCCGCCTTGAACAAAAAACTTCCAGTCGAGATTAGAGTAATAAAATAAAAAATGTAATCGTTTTCTCCTCAGTTGCATATTGTGGGGAAGTCGATGTCAGGCGGTGTTCGATTGTAAAATAATTATAGTAATAAAGTTTAATATTTATTACTAGTATCCGACAGTCATTAATTTAAATAAAAATTTAAGGAAATTAATTTGATGTTTAAAAAATCCGTTCCATGGACGTGACTATTCGTACGAGATGGAGAGAAGAAAAATATCACAGTCGAAAAGCATCACCATTTTTTACATTGTTTGATTTATAAATGGTATAATATTATATGTTTATAACAAGCATTGCTGTGTCATAATGCAATAGCCGGGATTTTTCTAATGTTTACGAAAGGTACTTTCTGGTGTCCGAATACGTAAATATTGCCCTTTCTGGAATATTGATTTTTAATTGAGAGTAGAAGTTTTAGCTAAATTAAGCCGGTAATACAAAAGTATGTTCCTTTTTGTTTTAAGTTTTTTTATTGGTAAGTTATAAAAGTTATAACAGTGTAAGAAATGCGTTCTTAATATTATTTGTTTATAATAGAGTACATCCCGGTTGGTGTTCGAAAATGGACATAGTGTCTTAAGAACTTTCTATGCGATCCATGAGGTGCATAATTTAAACATAATTTTAATCATACAGGGTAGCTCACAAAACCGTAGCAAACCAATCTTTCTTTTTTTAAGAAGACACAGAGTATATTCGTTTTATTTTGGTAAACTTATTTAAAGGCCAATTCGAAAACACCATATTTTTTGGTTTAGCTTATACAGGGTGTTAAAGAGTACACATTCTGGAGTATGCATGGACAACTTGGAAACCAATAAAACCAGGTATAAGTAAATATAAATAAATAAACCGCTTTTCGAATAAACTTTCCAAAATACAACAAATGTACTGGGTGTCTGATTAAAAAAGAAAAGAAGTTTGGTTTGCTATGGTTTTGTGAATTGTGAGCTAAAGTGTATGATCAAAGCTATGCTAAGACCATGTATCTTATGAATGACACTTTATTCTATTTTGTACATCAACTGAGATATTCCCTAGTCAAAATTTCATGGGCCCCCTGTATATTCACCATTTCAAGTTGATGTGGTTTGAATTTTGCTGATAGACATTTTTTTCAAATTGGACTTAAGTTGCATATGTAGTGTTTCAGAAGACTCTTGCAAATGTCTTGTTCTTGTCTTGTTTTTGCTGCAAAAACAAAACAAAACTCTTTTATATTTATTATTTCCCTTATCCCTTATTATTTACCAAAGTGTTATGATTCAAATCTGAGTACCCCAAAACCCATAAAAAGGCATATTACGGAATTATTAACAAAAAATTGTTGTTTTTTTATCAATTAATCCCCCACTTCACCCCCTTCTTCTCAACCGATTTTACTCAATACCATATGGATTACTACCTATAACAAAATTTAAACTCGATAGCACAATTATTCCTTTGAAATTTATCACATAAACTAACAGACAGGCAGGAAATAGATTTCGCCGAAATTATGTTTTTACACTTTTTGGGTCATTTTAAATCAATTTAGCGAAAAAAAAAATCCATCTTATATTCGTTTCACAATTTTAACAGTTAACTTCTAAACCAAAATTAATTCTTACTTAAATATTTTATTAGGTCGCCATTTTGTTACGCTATCTCGGATTCGTACCAAAATTCTATCCGTCGATTTTTTTGTGCAAAATTTGAGGTGTAGTTTTTTAGTAATATTTTTTTAACAATTTACTAGGCCGCCATTTTTACAGCCATTTTGGATTTTCACCAAAATGTTACCAGATTATCTCATAACGACCATTAATTTTTGAAGTCAATGGGATAAGTACCTAGTTTTCTAGTTATACCGGGAACGAACAGAGACCGAAGGAATGGAGAAAACATGTTTGTCGGTATCTAGAGACCCTTTGAAACGTAAATATCTGAAAAAATCTGGGAGGGTAATTTTTCACCATTACAATACTTCGCTTTTACGAGGGAAGTAAAAATCCTCGTCTTCCTCGGATTTTTAAAACCAGTAGCGCCCATACACTATTTATGAAACAAATTCCTTAGAAACCAGTTTTTCGGATTTTAGATATTACCCCCAAATTTTAGCTACTTTTTGGATAGGTATAATGTGGGAATCGCCTTGTACTAGAGGCGTTACTTTAAGGGTGACATAAAGCTTTCGTCTGTAAAATAACGGCTGCAAATCCTAATTTTTTTTGATAGGACAACTCAGAATTAATGTCTGCATATTTGTGGTCCCCACTAAACCCTAAATTCGACTTCCAAACTTGACATCTGCAGAGATATTATTATATTTCAATTTAAATACCAAAAAAATGGGTACTATACGAAGGATATTCATATATTTTTTAATATTTTTAAAATTGCACAAAAATTATAATGTTATAATTTTATATTCCAAAATAGGTAGGTGCCTACCTTGGTTCACCTCCTCGTTTTGAAAAACAAATATCCATAGAACAATATTCGACGGGCATTTTATTGGTCTACAACGTACAAACAACCGACAATATGTTAATCGTAAACAAAATCCACTGTGTACACACAAGCGCCTCGCACATCTGAAAATGGTGGACTGCCGAGAACCAGCTGCGGCGAGGGGAATGGTAAAGGTAGATCGGAATTTTCGTCGAAGTGCGGGAACTTATATTATATTCAGTAAACTTTGTCAAAAGGCTATTTTAGACTTTGCATTATCTTTTTATTTAATTTTAGTGACGGTTTGAACGGTGCAGTATCCGATCAGTATTAGTTTGGTAACGGCCAGAGATACTCCACCGGTCGAAACGTCGCCGTACGCTAAAAATAAAATTTCTCTCACTTTGTTTATTGAATAACTTTTACATTATTAAAAATATTTTAGAATTTAGGTAAATTATTTTTTTTGTATTTTAAAAAATTAGGTAAAGAAATTAAATAGTTCAAATTATTTCAAAATAAAACACTACATTGAAAATCATTATTTATTTTTAAACATGTTCAATCTAATTATATATACTTAACAATAAATCAACAATATTTTTAACGAACTACAAATTATGTTCAATATGACCTCCTATTCAGTGCGCAAGTATGAATTAGTCTTGAAAATTAGTCGCTAACTTTTCCCAGCATATTTGGAGTAATTGTTTGGAAAACCTCCCGAATTTTAGTTTTCATGTTTTCACTTGTGGAAGACATCGCTTTAAACCCTTTTTCCTTTTCATATCCCCACAAGAAAAAATCTAATTTGGTCAAATCGGGGGATCTTGCTGGCCAATGCTTCGAACCACCTCTACTTATTCATCGATTTTTAAATTGTTCATTTAAAAAAATTCGAACTGCTGGAGCTCCATCGTGTTGAAACCAAATCCTATTTCGAACATTCTCTAGTAAGATTTGTAAAAGCACATTTAGGTCATTCTTCAAAAAGTTCAAAGACACTTCACCTGTAAGATGTCCATCAAAAAAATGCGGCCCAATAACGTAATTCCCTATAATTCCTGCTCAATAAGACCATTTATGCTGGTGATGAATTTGCAGACTAAAAGACGGCTTGCTGGTATGATAGTAAGGAAAGTTATACTTATTAACACTGCCGTTATTATGAAAAGTTGCTTCATCGTAAAAAGTACGAAATTAAAAAATTCTGCCTGATGCATCATATTTTGCGCCCACTGACAAAAAACAACTCTTCTATCGTAATCATGCGGTTGTAATTCTTGCAGAAATTGAATATGGGATGAAAATGTTTACTTCTAAGCATTCGCGATATTGATGATTCACTGAAGGGTAATTCTATAGCGAGCTGCCTAGTACTTTTTTGAGGATCCTCAACTACACTTAAAGCTACCATCATTTTATTATTATCATTTGTAACTGGTTTTACTCGTTCATGTTTTTCATACGTCACGTTTCCTGTTCTTTCGAATCTGTCTTTTAGCTTTTGAAATACCTGTGGCTGAGGATGTTTTCTATTGGGATAAATTGTGCATACATTATGGATGCCAATGATGTATTCCTTTCAGCAGCTCCTAAGGCATAGCATGTCAACAAGGTTACCACGTGGAAAATTCATGATAAATATTAAAATTTAAAATTCTTAGAAAACTATTCCAGTAATACCTGGATATAATAAAATAAAACAATGAAAAAAACAATAAAATAAAACAGCAAATTTGATAAAACAATAAAGGAAATCACAATAAACAGTAAATGACTGTTTAAACGACTGACAATGATGGTCGCTGATAGCGCATCAACAATATTTCATTTATTTTTTCTAAGGAATCTTAATAAAAAAAAACAGAATTCGCTTTTTATGCGTAACTTACAAAGAAAATGAAATATCTTAAAAAGGAAACAGCTTAGGTATAGGACATATTTAGTAAAAAATCAAGGTATTCTATGAATCACTTTAATGAAATAAAAAAATACAGGATGTTCCATTTAAAAATATTGAGATATTGCATATTTATTTTCGGTAAATTGGGAAGTTCATAGAAAACACTCTGTATAAATATATATCACTAGGAACCTATAGCTGATATCCTAGACTAACTGTGATAAAAATGTTGTTGTTCTAAATTGAATCCATAGATAACTACGATCTTTTAAACGACCCTCTGAAACACAAAAAAAAAATAAAAATATGTAATTCCTTGGCAACGCCACACCAGAATTTAAAAAACAGATATCAAAGTAAAGATCTCTCTCTGCTGAGTCAGATAATTATATAATATATAGGGTGTTCCACTTAAAAAAAATACATATTTTACCATAATAACTTTTTTTTGATTCACCCTGTACATACAAAAATTATTTTCCGTTTATAGATTTTTTGTCAACCCTACAACTTTGTTATACAAATTGTTTCTATATCTCTTACGGTTTAGGCACTATCTTAGCCGTACACCTTGTTGTCGCACCCTGTATAAGAAAAAGAACAGAAGCCCGAATAGAGGCTGCTAGCTTCGAAAATGCCAAATGGGATTTTGGCTGTTGAAACTGTTCTGTTCAAAACGACAGTAGTGAAGGGATGTACACTTGGAATTAAATCACTTCGTGTTTTTCCCTCCGAGAAGGACTAAGAATTAACACACACATATACACACACATTTTTTTTACATGTGTCGAACTTGTGACCCCATATTGAACCTAAATTAAAACAGGAACTAGCGTCTGTTGCATAGAAAGCTACTAATATTAAGCGTATTTTAAATAAATTCAATGTCAGCATCTCAACTTTGTGTTGAACTTTTGAGACTCAATGAGCCCGTAAGAAGTTCATCAACATCTCGTCATTTATTTCGACATGAAGGAACTCTGTAGCATTATTGTCGATAAAAGAATCTGGCAATCTTCAACCACATTTTTATCCTTAATGTACGGAATACTATTTAGGCAATTTCCATGGTAGTTCTGGTATATAGAAGAGCAGAATAAACCAGCTTTCTAGAAAATGCGTTATGCAATATCACAGCGTTTGATTTATTCAGTTCATTTAGAGAATATCGGATTCGAGTCAGGATTTGCGGCTTTAAAGTCTTCTTTCAGGATTAATGTTTAAGTTCCTATGCTTAGAGTTCTGGGGAATTCTTGTTATGCAACCAGTTGATGGTTGAAGATGAATTCGGAAGTTATTCGGTTTTATTTGCTCTTCGCTAGGTGGAAGACGCCTCCTTTTGTTCTGCATAATACGATTTAAAGAAATACCAATATCAATTTTTTCAAGGTCACTTGAATATCAGCAGAATTCAAAATCTGAGTATCTCTTTTTTGAGTAACTTCACAAAACTGACATTTCCTTTTCAGAAGATTTTTCACTTCAAGCTACACCATGAAAACAACAACTAAGTATTTGGATATACCAAATACTTAGTTGTTGTAGTTCCCTTGATGAGTATATGCTTTATTTTCTTTTCTTATCACTAATATTTTGATAAAGGTGATTCTGGACTCCAACTATGGTGTTTTGTTCAAGACTGTAATGAAGTCAATAACCGTAGAAAATATCAAAGATCCGCGTTATCTGCATTCTCTTGGGTATCTGAATATTTTATATGAGAAGATATAACATTGAATATATCGAATAAAAAATAAGTCGTTGGTCTGTGGTTGATTTACAGAAATGGATCCTTTAACTGAAACTCAAAGAATTGAAATTTTGATTATACTGGGTTATGGGGATAGAATGCGAAACCTGCTAGATGTTCGTAACATTTTTAAAAATTAACACAAAATTTCGTGAAACTGGAAATGTAAAGATGCTTATACGTTCTGACAGACCTAAAAGTGCAACAGATGGTTATAAGGCTCTGAATGTTTTAATCAGTTTAAAAGAAAATCCGCACCTTTCTACCAGAACATTAGAAAGAGAAAATGACGTCTCACACATGTTTCATCCATACAAAATAACTTTGGTGTAAGAAATCGCTGAGGATGATTACGATAGGCGGTTGAAAATTTATCAAATCGTCATGAAACGTTGCAATACTAATTCTAAATTTTGTCAATCAAATTATTTTCTCTGACGAAGCAACTTTTTTTTTTGAATGGAAAAGTTAACAAGGATAACTATCGATATTGGGCCAGTGAAAATCCACATTATATATGTAAAAATCATACCCAATTTCCCCAAATGATAAATGTATGGTGCGGTATAAAGGGCGCAAAAACAATCAGTCTCTTCTTCACAGAAGAAATATTAACTATAAAAAGATATATGAATATTTTAAGAACCGAAATTGTCCCAGCTATTGCAGAATGATTTCTGAATAACCGTAAATTCCTTGCTTTACCTGCTGTATTAACTAGTTTTATTAAACTTGTTTTTTTTAGGTAATGATGCACCAAATGATGAATTATATTTTCAGCGGGATGGTGCTCCACCGCATTTTGCTCGGAATGTTCGGGTATATTTAGAAAACGTTTTTTTTTGAGGATTGGACGTAGGGGTACAATAGGGTGGCCACCTCGGTCTCCGGACTTGACGCCCTTCAACTACTTTTTATGACCACACCTTAAAAATGTGGTGTTTAAAACTAAGCCCAATGATCTCGGGGATTTAAAGGAGCGAATAGAAATCGAATGTAGATGAATCAAGGAGGCTTGCATTCTTTTTAATGTATTAAATGTTTTCCCACAATATTTGGCCTAGTGTCAGCAAGTAAATGGACAACATTTTAAACATCTTACTTAGTAGTTGGTGCTACTCGTTATTAGATCCGGCATAATTTCATACCGAAGTGCTGAGATATTTTGCCGTTTGCATTCTTTTGTTACACGCTGTATATATTAGTGCGGGAAATTTTTTTTATAGTTTCGTGCAAAAGGATTTATTATCAAACTCAATTTTTCAATTTAAATATAATTCTAGAGAACAACGTAATTGTTTGCTATATTCTGTGGCGTTTTGCAATATTTTCTGGGCGACACATTACGTATCTATGATTACAAAATTCCACATCGTTCCCACATTTTGATAAACGGCCGAAACCACATTAGTTATAAGCCCCATCATTTTTAAAATCTGAAATATGATATTTTAAAAACCGAATTAAAGCCGCACAAAATTTACGACCTGTCATGTCCGTTGTGGTTTTAATTTAGATCGACATGCAATACAAAGACGCACTTCATCAATCACGTTCAGGTCCGATTTTGCATTATACTAATGCCTGTGAGCACCTTCCTAGGTATACTACTACAGTTTAAAACATTTCAATTTTTAAACTGAAATTGATTAGAAAAAGAAGAGCTTTAATATATCTATATAGAGCGTGATCCTTTAAGAACAAGTCACCAATAATATGCTTGATTTAAACTAATCCAATACACACTTTATTGCACATAGAAGATACAGTAGTGATAAAAAAAGTGGTAAAGGTACAAAAGTGCTATACAAATTCAGATAAATATTGAGTAAAATATAATCCAAATTTTAATTAGGCCAACATTAAAAATATAAAAAATATTTACACATTACACCTGAAGGACAGTAAAATGAACTTCCTCATTATGAATAATTTTTTTTATTAGGAATAGTGATGCGTGAACCAATTTAGTTTAGTACATAGTTATTTAAGAACACATATATATTGTTCCGGATTGGCCGGTACACAAATACGTAGATTCTGAATGCACTCCTTTTATTCAAAACACAGGTTACAGGTATCAAAGCTAGACATTGGTTATACCTAACAATCGTAACTAAGGTAACTTTTAACTTGTCAATGTCAGGTTGTTAACACTTGGAAATCTCAATTACAACTGAATCAAAATGTGGCCTCGCGGCGCGCTTATAAAACCTTTAGAAAAGGATGGAATGATGTTGAAAATTCCATGGTGGGAAGAAAACAAGGTGTGCTCGCCAGCCAGCGCATCTACGTCAAACGTGAGGTAGCATTCGAAAAAAATGTAGTAAGCCCTGAAAATAAAATGTCAATAATAATTCTAGGTTAGGTTACTAGTTTGACAACAAATAACAACTTTTATTTTTTTTGGGCAAAATAAATTTTACCTCGAAAAGAAAAGAATTTTATTGCTAGGGTCATTTAGGTATTAAGAATCAAGAACAATATATCTTGTGAGGTTACTGGTTGATTCAGCCACAATAAAACGAAGGACCAAAATGTAATATAAGGTCTCATAGATTTCCTAAACACCCTGATTTCTACAGTACGGAGGGTTTATGCTTGCCACAAATATGACAAAATTAATTTGAATAACGGTAAATATTTGGTTAAACATTTCTAAATCAAATGATTTTTAGCGGTTATATGCTAAGCTAAGCATTTTGAAAATAATAAGAAAATTAATGATGCTATAGAGAGCAAACTGCTCCAGACTTACCCAATACAAAACCAATAATTGAAAAAATAAAAGAAATATTACAGATGAGACTGGCTTACCTGATAACAGAAAATTTGAGTGACTAAATCAGATAAAGATTCAGCTACTATGTGTATAAATAGTATGTAGTAAACACACATTTTTCTAAGGTGTTCAAATACTTGATTTTCTCACATACTGTAACCAGATGTCCTCTTTTTAAACATGTGTGTAGGTATCTAGTATATGTTTTTCAATCAATTTATCTGAATTGTTCCCATTTTGTTCATGAATATTAAATAAAAAAAGCATATAATTATTTTTTTTACATCCGAAATAAAAAGTTAGGACCTTTTCTTTTAGTCATTGGTTTAGATCAAAGTTATTAGTACTAAGATACAAAAGGGGCGATCTGTTGTTAGTCATTTGTTGGATCAGATTAAGGGAGTTGTGCTGTAGTAGATAATATTTTAAACACTAGTCTGTCTTTGTTAGTTTTTAGTTCTATAAAAAGTTACAAAAAGAATACATTTTAACATTCTGTTTTTAATCTGTTTTATTTATAATCATTTCATTAACATTTTCTTTTGATTATTTAAGCTGTATTTGTTTTTTGTGGGTCATCAGGTGGTTTTCATTCTTTCTTAGATATCCCATATTGATATTTCTAAAACGTATCAACCTTAATTTAATTAATTAATGAATTAAAGATTCCTTTAAGGGTTAACATTTATGCCACTCACCACCGTCAACCTTACTAGTGTATGCTACTGCATCTAAAATTTCATTTTAAAATGTCAGCTCGAAGGCATATCAGTATTTTAAAAGAAATAGCTATCCGTTGCGAGCCTTAAGTATCCTTCGAAGGTCGGCTGAATCCTGGGATTTTGACACATATTATTTAAGGTAATGAGACAAAAGTCTGCAGCATCACCAGACTTGACAGAAAGGTTGTGTTCATTATCGTTTGGTAAGTTGACATGATTTTCTTTTTTAATAAAATGTTTTCGACACCTAGTTATATACTTCTTAAATTAGATATACTTTTGTACCGTGTAGTGTTAAATACTCAAAAATAATTTCAACTCCAGAAAATGCTTAACCTGACATCAAATCCCATTAGTTAAACTGATAAGTACTTAGTGTAGGTTTCTTAAAGTGTCAGGTATTCCCATTCTCGGATCGTGACACAAATTAAAAATGTGATGTGTAACAAAAAAACATTGCTGTATGCAATCTTTTGTTGATATTTTTTAAAAGAAAAATAAATTTAACCTACCCATTTTCATTTATTTTTAATGTTTACTTTAATGAGGTAATTGCCTTAGTTCCTATAAATCTAGTAAAAATAATACTTTAAATAGTAAATTTAGGTTTTTCTAATAAAAAATGTTTTAGTCTTAAATCTAAAAGGTTAGGAACACTAATCATTATAATAAGATATCCTTAATCACTAAAATACAACACAGATACACCGTAGCAGTTGCTTTACAAACAGCATCTACTCTATATCAATTCGGCTATGTACATATAATATGTGACTTTAATACAGCAGAAGAAAACAAGCTTTTGAGTGACTTGAAAAATATCAGCATTAAAAAAAACTTATTACACATGAGGGCTCAAGTGTGTCCAATAATGATATCCTTTCGGTTCACTATTAATTAAAAGATATACTCTTTTACTTAAAAAATTACCAATTTACTGCAGTTAAATAAGTATATTTTACTGTGTAAATGTTTTCTACAGAATTTTACATAGAACTAGAATAAAGTTCAACTAAATGCTTATGGAAAGTATATTTTTTAAACCGCCCAATTTTTACTCATTTTCTTTACCTATAATAGACTTAATGTGTGGTTTACAAACTTCCTAGAATGATATACATAGATGGAGGCCTTGAGGTAGGCTACAAATAGTAGAAACAAGAAAAAAAGCTGATACTGGAAACCTCCTATATTGTCAGATACGCAACTAAACACAACATTTTCTTAATCTTAATTAATTAAATGCATACCATGCAACGTAAACTAAATACAGTTTTAGTTAATAAGTTAATACCACTTAACACACAATTGGCAGAGACATAATATTGGTTTATTTCTACTATGACAATGCCAGTAATCTAATTTAGTTTTAATACGTAGTTACAAGCATATATCAACATTTTCACATTAGGTATATCTTCTTTAAACATAATTAGGTTTGTGCAGTCAGTGCTAAAATTTCATCAAGTTCTTCTATACAGTAGCTTAACACTTTCTAGTTTAAAGAATACAAATTCACACAGAAGACTTAAAGTAGGACTCTTAAATATACTTATTATGGTAATTGGAGGTTTTTTTGTTTTATTTACTTCTGCCTAGAAGTTCCTTTTAATGAGGGGTAGGCTCGAGGGTAACTGTTAAACATTTCCAGTTAATTTTTCTTTTTTTCATTAGTCAGCATTCATATGTATCAACTAAAACAAAAATATCTAGTTAGGTACATATAAAAACTATTGGAACATATATAATATGTATGCTTAAATAATATTATAATCTACATAATAGCAAAAAATGTGTTTTATTTACTATCAATTGTGTTATGTAAGGCCTCAGGGGTCTGGTTTTAGTATTTGTCAAAGTAATTACTCAAATACTTAAGAATGTTAAGTAACATATTCAGCTACACGTAGGATATTTTACTTACTATACCTTTTGAAACCAAACATATTTTTTAAAATACTTGAGTTTAAAATGTATAGCTTGAACTAGTCCAAATAAAAATATTTCTACAATCTATCTAGAATTTTTTTACATCAGTTTTATAACTATTTGTGTATTTACATACATCATCTAGTTTTTAAGAATTTTTTGAAGTGAATAGTTTGGTACTTTGGTATGCTAATCCTAACGAACTACATAATTTTCTCATTATTATGTATCACTAGAAAATTAAATAATACATACCTGCACTCCAAACGATATATAAGTTTATTCCAATAAACCTAACGATCTGCACCTATCATACGTCCAAAATTCGACGAAAACACACAAACTCGTATGAAAAAAAAATCAGAAATATATTTTAACATCTACGTGTCAAATTAACGTTCGCTCATAACAACAAAAAACAAAACTGATAAACAAGGTCTAGGGTGATTTTATAATTAACAGCTCTTTAAGCGATAGACATATTTCCGTCTCTGTTTTCGCCGTAATAATAAAAGAAGACAGAATTATGATCGATACATGAATTCCGTCAACAAAGATTAGCAAAGGTGTACTGTAATTTTTTGAGGCCTTTACACAATACAAATGTGGCTAACCTGTCATTTTAATCGGCTCTGGTTTCGCCTCACAATATACGTCAGCAAGACTTGCTCGTAGGCACACCTTGTTTTCTTTCCACCATGGAAAATTCTAGAATAATCTAAATACTACAGGGTTAAAAGAATTAAGCCTAACAGAACCTTCAAGAACAATTTTTGACACTACCATAGTCGTTACATGGATAAAAATTGAGGTAAATTCATTAAAATAACAAATAATAAATAAATTCACTTAAAAGTTAACAAATCTATAACTAGGGCTAAATTCGCAACAATATTATCTTTTCAAACATATTTATTTATTATTATATCATATTTAATTTTTCTCAAAATTCAATTCAAGATTTGAAATTAATCTAATAAGTTGAGATATATAATAATATATAATAAGACTGATTTTCTAAATATGCGGCCATTTTGTTTTGCTATCTTATATTCATACCAAAATATTACCAGTTCATTCTTATGTAACACTAGATTTTTTTGCAAAATTTGAGATAAATTGTATAATTAGTTTTTTTTTAGTAATAAGTTTTGAACGTTTCACGTCATCTTGTTCCGGCAAATTGGATTTTTACCAAAATATTACCAGGTCATCCCCATAATTTTTGACTAAAATTTGAAGTAAATCTGATAAGTAATTTTTAAGCTATGCCGCGAACTGACAGACAAACCGATACGTGGACCGACGAAATTGATAAAACATATTTTTTGGCTAAAACGTGAATATATGTAAAACCTGTTACAGTGATTTTTTATACTACAATTAATTATGGCATACAATTTGAAATTAGTTTATTAAGTAGTTTTTTCAAGCTGAATTTCTAAATATTTTACTAAGCCGCCATCTTGAATTCGTAACAACATTGTTACCAATTGATTCCTACATAATACTTGATTTTTGTGCAAGTTGGATAATTAGTTTTTAAAGTAATAATTTTTTTAACGTTTCATTAGACCGCCATTTTGTTCCGGCATATTGGCTTTAAACCAAAATATTACCAGTTTATCCCCACATAAGCCTTAATTTTTGACTAAAATTTGAAGTCAATCTGACGAGTAGTTTTTAGGCTGTGCCGCGAACTAACAGACCGACAGACGAACCGACGGACTTGGTAAAACATATTTTTGGCATCTAGGGGCGTCAAAATGCGAATATATGTAAAACTTGAGAAGGTGATTTTTTCAGATTACAAAAATTTTATTTGGCCGCCATTTTGTTTCGCCATCTTAAACTAGTATCACACTTTTACTAGGTCATCTCTAACTACAATTAGTTATGGCACACAATTTGAAATCAATTCATTAAGTAGTTTTTTCAGGCTGAATTTTTAAATATTTTATTAAGCCGCCATTTTGGATTCGTACCAAAATTTTGTCACTTGAGTTTTACATAATACTTGAATTTTGTGCAAAATTTGAGGTAAATTGGATAAGCGCTTTCTTAGTAATATTTTTTTTACATTTCACTAGGCCGTCATTTTGTTTTGCCATATTGGATTTTTACCAAAATGTTACCAGGTCATTCCCATATGACCCTTAATTTTTGACCAACATTTAAAGTCAATCGGGTAAGTAGACAGACAGACCGACAGACAGACAGACAAACAGATAGACAGACCGACAGACAGACCGACGGAATCGAGAAAACATGTTTTTCGTCATCTAGGAACCCTGAAACGTAAAGATCTGAAAAAGTCGCGGAGGGTGATTTTTTCTTGATTACAATACTTCCCTGATATTAATCATTTATTTTTCTGTTGTTATTTCCATAATTGACTATCCCAAATAAGTAATAAATAAATGTATTATTCGCTCATTGTGCTGTGATATTATTCATCGACCTGAAATTATTTGAAAAAAAATGTTATTTTCATAATTTTTCAAAAATGTGCATACACCTTTAAAATCGAAATCTGAATATGCTTTTTATAAATTTTATCGGCATCTCATTAACTAACCCCACTTTTATCAATTTCAAAATTTGTTTTCACATTTTTCCACCATATAATCAGACAACATGGTGAAATCAAATTATTACATACAGCCACCAGATACCATCGAGCTGAAAAGTTTTTCTCAAATAATAATAACAAAATCTTATTTCATATGTAACCATTATGGCGGCCACTGTATAACATGAATTTTAATATAAGAGTAGAATGTGTAACGATCATTTGTCTTTTTTATCTTATGACGCAAAAATACGAAAAATACGATGGGAATGCAGTGAAATGAAAGGACTCCACACATGTCTTATTTTCGGAGACAACTTGATCTCTAGTGAATAATGAATCTGATTGGTTAGAAACTCGGAGGCACTGATATGTTGACAGGCACCAGATAAAGACTTACTTTTGTTCCCTGTTGAAATACAGCCGAAGGAAAATTATTTTTGGGGATGTATATAAACTGCTCGACAAAAAAAAAGAAGTGTAACATTTGTAGTAATTTTATATTCAAAAATATAAATAAGACACTTTAAACTGTTTTAGATATTCAGTTTTATTCACAACTTTCTCTAACACTGCAGCTTCATCAGACAAATGGTATTTAAACTAACAATTTGCTAGATGACCTTGGTTTTATAAAAGATCTTTCTAGGTAAAGACTCGTATGGAGTACGAGAGTCCTAAAAAACATCTGGACGGAAATTTCTAACAAAATAGGTATAAAAGAGGTGAATTATTAATTTCTAAATGGTCCTTTAAGAGATACTGGGTGTGTTCACGTTTATTAATTTCCATAGACGCTAAAAGTCACAATTTTTTACTTTTGTTTATTGTATGTAATATTTCAAAATTTTCATCGAAAGCACGGTTATTATTTAGCAAATGTTAGGCGTATGATGAATCTGTTTTATTTTTAATAAAATTTCTTTTATGCTCTGTCAGCCTCTGTTTAAAAGTTCTCCCAGTATGGCCTATATACACTTTTGGGCATGATCCATAGTTTAATTTATTAACTTCGGATTTCTTATTTTTATTTGTTTTTTTTTGTTATTTTTTAATAATTTACTTAGATTATTATTTGTTTTAAATGCAATTTTAATGTTCTTTCTACGGAGTATCGAATCCACCTTTTCTGTAGGTTTACCGATATAAGTAAGTATCTTATATTTATTTTTTTCTTTGGGTGGTACAAGGTAAATTTCTGAAAATATTTTTTTAAAAGTTTTTTGATTTAAAATATTGTCAATTATTTTGGCATAATATTCATTGTTAACTGATATTTGTTTAACTAGGTTTAATTCTTTTTGAAATTTATTTGTTTAAATGTATATTAATTAATCTGTGTATCATGCTATGAAATCCAGTTAGTTTCTTTGCTAATGGGTGCATTGATTTATTATTGATGGTTGTGTCGGTATGTGTAAGTTTGTGAAAAATTGAAAATTCGTGTTTATTTGCTACTTATGTTATAATCAAATTTAAAAAGTTCATAGAGTTATTAGCTTCTATTTCGACAGTAAATTGTATATTTTTGTGTATGGCATTTAAATCTTTTAAAAATATGTCTGTCTCATCGTGTCGGTAAAACAGACCAATATATCGTCGACGTATATATACCAATAGAGACATTTTTGAAACGAATGGTTTATTTTATTTTTTTCTTCCAAGTTAGGCATAAATATTTCAGCCAATAGTGGACTTTAAGGGTTCCCCATAATAAACCCTTCCTTGGTTGAAAATAACTCATTAAACTGGAAGTCATTTTTGGTTGATGCATACTTTTAAGGCATCTATAATTTCTGTTTACAGGATAGGATTGGTTTTGTTTAAAATAAAAATATATATTTTTTATAATCTCAACTGTCTCTAATGTATGCATATGGTATGGTATGCTTGGGAAAAGGTTTTTTACATCAAACGATATAAAAATTGAATTATCTGGCAATTTAATATTTTTAACTTTATTAAATAAATCAATAGAATTTTTAACAGAATAGGTGGAAACAAAATTGGTCTTTTCTATAACAATACCTATAATTTTTTTAAAAAGTTTAAAGGTAGGAGCAGTCATAAATGAGACTACCGGTTTTATAGGTAAATGTTCCTTGTGGAGTTTAATAAAAGAATAAAGTTTGGGTGGCTGTGGATTCATGACTTTAAAAAAAAACCTATCTTTTTCTGAGAAAATACTCTCACAATTTTTGATTATTTCTAAACCTTGTTTCTGAAAGCTGTCAGTTGGGCTGTTTGTAAGTTCGTTATATTTTGTCGGGTCTAAAAAATGTAGTTTTTTTTGGGAAAATTCTTCTTTATCTATTGCGATTACAGTTTTTCCTTTATTTGCTCTTGTAAAAATCAGATTATTCTTTGTGGTTTTTTGTTGTATACTTTTAACTGCCGTTAATTGCCGTATTTAGATTGTAATCAAAACCCTTTTCCAATACCTCTTTTCAGTGGCGGCTCGCGGGTGAAAAAGTAAGTGAAGTGCAAATGAAGCAAGAAAATATCGTAATAATTTTTTTTTATATGTAGAAGGGGTAGAATATTTTTTTACGACTTACCTAAATTTTGTATACTAAATCAATTCTCCTATCCTTCATAGGAGAAAATTTATTTATAACATCCTCATAAAATGGATGAGTTGCCCTAATCTCCTCCACACATTCCTTTTCAGTTGAAATATTGTCTACAGAAGTAAGTCTTTTTTGAGATATTCTTGAAATTAATTTAACAATTCTGTTTTGTTGCCTAAGATATTTACTCTATGAGTTTTTCTTTAACATCTTGTATAAAAAGTAAACAATTGCCACTTTTAGAGTCTATGTAAATTAATAAACGTAAAAACACCCAGTATCTCCTAAACGACCATTTAGATATGAATAATTCACCTCTTTTAAATCTATTTTGTTAGAAATTTCCGTCCAGATATATTTAGGACTCTCGTAGGCCATAAAAGTCTTTACCTAGAAAGATCGTTTATAAAAACCAAGCTCATTTAGCATATTGTCAGTTTGAATACCGTTTGTCTGATGAAGCTGCAGTGTTAGCGAAACTGTCAATTAGTTTTGGATATATAAGCGTTTAAACATTAAAGAAATGGTAAGGTAATTTGCGCTAAAACATAGTGAGCCATGGTCAATTGCAATGAACGACGCCCTTTTGACGTTTACCTGTCAGAAGTAATTATTTACGAGCATTTTTAATATCTAATACGTTGGACGATGGGTTATTCGGAAGAAGAGAAACTCGACATGATAGAATTATTTTATTTACATGGTAAAAATGCATCGATAGCTCCTAACGAATATCATAGACGGTTTTTAAATCGTCGATTGTTTGGACTATATTTTGCTTTAAAGCTTGGATGGTTCGTGGCTTATTGTAGTATATCTTGTTTTTCAGATAACCCCACAAAAATACGTCCAATGGAGAGAGATCGGGACTATTTGCTGGTCATCTTAATGGTCCATGTCTTCCAATCCAAAATGGATACCTGTCATTTAAAAAATTGGTGACCGGCTGGACACTATGAGGAGCGGCACCATCTTGTTGCCACATCAAATTAAGATATTAATTAATCGGTAGTTGTTCTAAATGCCCCTCGATTTCGTTCTCCTGACACCTTTGTCCGGTTAAATTCCCATTTAAAAATATAAGTCTAATAACATGATTGTTAAGAAGGCCATACCAAACATGTGGGGATCTTCTTCCTTGAATTTTGACCGCCTGAAGAGCTCGCGGGTTTTCTTTTGACCAAAAATGCTTATTTTTCCGGTTAAACATGCCTCTATTGGTAAATGTTGCCTCGTCAGTGAAAATTATGTTTGACAGATTTAGTTGGTCCATCATAACACGTCTTTCTATTTCTTGGCAGAAGTCTAATCGGTCTATTTTGTTTTGATAGGTTAATTTTTGAGTAGGCAAAAACTTAAATGGCTTATATTTATAATTTTTAGAACTGAGTGGATTTTGTAAAACATGAATAAATAAGATAAATACATTATTTTAATACAAAAGTTTCAAAATTACCTTCAAAATATAATAAAATATATAAATCTGCTTCAGCGTTTCTTTCCACTATTCTATCTTTTCGCTTAAGTGTTTTTCTTTCATTCAATTGTTTAGCGATGTTTAATATTGTCCTACAAGTTGGTGTTAGTCTATCTGGAAACCGTCTATGATATTCGTTACGAGCTATCGATGCATTTTTACCATGTAAATAAAATAATTCTATCATGTCCAGTTTCTCTTCTTCCGAATAACCCATCGTCCAACGTATTAGATATTAAAAATGCTCCTAAATAATTACTTCTGACCAGTAAACGTCAAAAAGGCGTCGTTCATTGCAATTGTCTTGACCATGGCTCGCTATGTTTTAGCGCAAATTACCTTACCTTTTCTTTAATGTTTAAACGCTTATATATCCAAACCTAATTGACAGAATATATTAAAAGTATATATACTTGAAATTAGAAAAAAAAGATCTTCAAAAATATGATTTAATATACAGGGTGTTTCATTTAAAAAAACTGTCAACCTGTCAAAATTTGACATTTCCAATAATATTTTCGCACTTATGATATAATATTCTAAATCTTCATAAGAAACCCAACAACTTTTGTATTTACGACATTTCCCTATCTATTCAAATAAACTCTCTAGGTGGGTGGAAACATATACGGGAAAACCCTGTACATAAATTTATCGACCTCGTCATTTTTTAGTTCGTTCGGCCTTTATAGCAACAACATGCTCATTAGAGTCCTATTTTATGCTATAACATATATAGCTATTATTGTAACATTCAGATCCCAAAATAAAGCACTTTACTCATAATAACTAATGAGTTTCTGCAAATATGTAAAAAGTAGATCAAGATAAGAACACATTTTATACATAATTAGACATTTTCTTTTCGTCCTGAAGAGTTATCAATCACCCTTCTATATATCGCATTCGACACGAATTTTCTTACAAATTTTATTTATAAGTCTGAGGCAAAAAAATAACACTTTAAGCAGTATTTCCATAAATAATTTCGCGGAGATTTATTAAAGCCATACCCTTGGATTACAATAAAAAATGAAGCAAAACGTCCGCATTTTAAAATATAGCAGCACTTCTTTTTTGTCTCTTAAGGTCCTTCCAAATCCCTCATACTCTAAGAAAATAGAACAGTTCGTCTGATAGAGCAAGAAGCTCCAGCTTATTCGCATAACTTCAGTCAGAGAGTTTCGCGAAATTAGTTACGAGCTTAATAATAAATTGCCAGCTATTTATCAAACATTTAAACTTTAATAAGTTCTGTTAAAAATGGGGAATGGTGTCATGTGGAGAAAAATATATGGAGCGTGTCTGGAGCTAGGTGTGACACTGACATTCTCATGGGAGTTGACTGAGTTGTCTGCTACGTTCGTTTGTTTTGTGGTAGAATAAATGCGCTACATGTTAGACAGTTCACTATTATCTGAAAAGTAATTAGGGTTAGTCGTATATATAGGGTGCTTTAATGAAATATTTTGATTTGGCTCTTAAGTTTTAATAAAAAATCATATTGAAAGCAGTTTGTAGATAATGTGTGGAGAAAAATACTGTTTGAAGTTATCTGAATTTTTCTATTAATGCATTAAAGCAAGCGTATTACCGGAAAGCTCGCAACGTATTTGATTATTTAATACTAGTTTATTGCTATATCACAGGAGCGTGCGGTGAAATTTTAAGAAAGGGAAGCAAATTTTAGGAACTTACCTATTTGTAATGTAATTCGATTTTTCGATCATTTTTTGCAAATTCGCCAATGACGTCATCATAAAATTTCAATGGACAACAGCGACGTATGCGAAAGTCTCTCCTGCCCCGTTGAATTTCTCACGAAATTTTATTGTATTGTCAATACTAATTCACACAATTTCGACACTTCGGTGTAGGCATCTTCCAGCTCCTTGTCTTTTAAAAATTGCATTAGTTCCTTAGCGTTATTTTTCGCGCTAATGTCATCAGTTTCGTAAATCACTTTTAGTTCAGATCGCAGTAACACTCGGTCGAAGAACTGGCCATAATGAAGAAGAAGAGATTTAAACGCATCTTCTGGAAAAGTTTTTTCTTTAAATGCATCAAAATTGCAGAGCTCAAGGAATTTAAAATCATTTAAATCATTAAATCTATAGTTTATTTGTTGCTGAATTTGATCGATTATTTCATAGAAGAGGCGTCTGTATGATGTTTGAACATCTCCGACCTTGTCTGTTCGAAGAAGCTTGGCTTGTGGCTCTACATTTAACGTAATCGTTTTCTCCCAAAATAGGTCAAAGTCATCTGTTTTTTGGCTTAACATGGACTTAAAATCATCCACTTTTTTTTAGGCAAGAAGCAATATCATTTGTTTTAGTTTGTAATATATTAAAAACATTTCCCTAAATTGGAAATATTTCTGAAAATATGTTCAACAAATAATCAAAATTAAAATCTCGTTTCAAACAGTTCAAAAACCCCCTCGAACTAATTATTGCTTCTGAGTCCCACGTTTCATTATTTTCTATTATATTCTCAAATAGTTCAATCAGTGATTCATCATTTTCAGATACTGTTAACACAAGTCTTCCATTATAGTTCCACCTAGTAGGACCTAATTTGGTCAAAAGTTTGTGGACAATGGAGTTCAAAGCTTGTGTACGTTTTGTTGACTTGGAAAAAAATGCAGCCATGCCACTTAAAGTAACGAAAGATACTTTACACTCTTTAATGTGATTGATGGACTGGGATAAAACTAAATTTATTGTATGAGCAAAACAATGGACAAACACAGCACTTGGGAAAGTTTCTCGAACTTTAGCTTGCAGACCCCCAATTGTCTTGCCATCACTGCAGCTCCATCATAGCTTTATGCTAAGCTAACGTTATAAACTACGGTATATAATGCATTTGCTGTACGATTTTCGGACACATTCTTAAAAGCTAAAAATCGCTCTTGAATATTTCCGTCTGTTTTAACGTAGCGTATTACTATAGATAATTGGCTAAAATTAGTGTTTGTTGTTTCGTCCAGAACAATAGCAATGAACCGCGCCTCGCCAATCTCCTGCTTAATTATTTTTAGAAAAATGGTTGCAACAGCGGAAATTAAATCATTCTGGATTCAATTCGACGTTCTGCAAAAAACGCTAGACTACTCTAAATGATTTTTTAAGCAATCATCATATTTAGCCATTAAACTAAGGAAATCTTGAAAATTTTCTCTAATTGAAGAAACCCTTGTTTCGTCATGACTTTTAAATCCCAATTCGTGCTGTCCGAGAGAACAAACAACATCGATAAGTCTTCTTAATATTTGCCTATTTTTATCGACTAGTTCATTGTGTTGGAGGTGACTAATTTCCAACTGTTTGTTAAGGGTGTGTTCAATTCTGGTTTTGCCGAAGACTTTTTCTTTTATAACTGCCTGCAAATGCGCTTTGGACATAATGTGTCTTTTTACAGCTTTATGGAAATTGTTTATAACGGAAAAACCAGTTTTATTCCAGAGACCTTTTTCATTTTCAAAAAGTAAACATAGCCAACAAAATAATTTACTTATATTTTCACACTCTATTAGCCATTTAAATTGTTCGTATTGTTTTTCCGGATATGTCTAATACAGTTTTTCATTTTTGTGGTTAAATTTTTCATAGGCGGTTTTGCCCTTCCTTTGGAAATTATTTGAAGCTTATCAGCGAAGTTTAATGCTGACAATGCCTTTATTATTAAGACACACACCACACATTCACACACACACTCTCCTTACTAAATTCTTTAACATTTTCAACGTTATTACCGACAGCCGAAGTTGACGGTATTTGCATATCCACGTCCGTATTATTGTCTTCCATATCGTACCATGCACGACGCGACGTACGTATCATACAACACACGGATAGCCGTCCAAACAAAAAACCTACTCCAACGATAGCTTCCCCCCCCACTTAAAGCACGCGACTGAAATGCAAAAATTGCAAACAGCCGGTGGAAAGTTCAATAACCTCTGGTTCGATTCACAGGAAATCAAGCATACAGGACTTGGTTGCAAAGAAGCTAGTGGCCCGCATAGGTTCCATTCGATTTCTATTGTGGCTCAGTCGGAGTCAAAGTCGCATTTATTATGGGCTTGATAATTAAGATAATATTTTAGCATTTTTAATATAAACTAAATTAATGGTTTCCTATTTCAAAAATTACATTTTAGAAGATGTTTTGTAATTTTTTTTGGGGAAGCACTGCTTCCCTTGCTTCCATGGACTGCACGCCCCTGCTATATCACATTGCAGTGCACTGCCATCTTCGATCCGTACTAAAATGTTACTAGTTTATTTTTATGTAGCCACTGATTTTTGTTCAAAATTTGAGGTAAATTGGATAATAGTTTTGTTTTGTAATAATTATTTAACAATTCACTAGGCCGCCATTTTGTACGGCAATGTTGGATTTTTATTAAATTATCACCAGGTCATCACATATAGCCCTTAATTTTTTACTAAAATTTGAAGTCAACCGCGTAAGTAGGTTTTAAGCTCTGCCGCGAACTGGCAGATAGATAGATACACCGACAGAATAAGGAAAACATATTTTTTGGTATTTAGGGATGATAAAACGTTACAAATATTTTATTTGATCTCCATTTAGTTCCGCCATTTTGAATTCGTACTTCAATTTTCTAGTTTCTACTTTATACTCGAAAATCGACTTTTATTAAAACTTTGAATATAGTCGAATGCGGTCTTATCGTGCGGGTCCAAAGGTCCACCAACATTATGAATCAAATCAGAAAAGTGAATACCAAAATATTGTATTATTCTTTTATCGAGCTATTAAACCTCGATGGGCTATTTACAAATATACAGGGAGAAAGAAAATTGTTTTTTATTATATTACGCAATATTATTAAGATAGCTACTTAACATTATTTTATATATTAAATGCCGAGGGAATAAATAAGAAAATTCACTGAATATGTATTTAGTTAAAATTTTTTGGTTAGCAAAAACAAAAATACACAAAATGGCAAGCGCCTTAATAAAGTCGGAAGGCGGTTCGAATCAGTGGAACAGGATATGTTCTGTTTATACAGCCACTTAATGAAACTCAGATTTTTTTATCAATCACCAAAAATTAGGAGCCCCGCTTGGCCTAAAAATCTAACCACTTACTCAGCGTCATTTATTTAAATGCGGGCCACCCCTGTGCAAAGAAAACTTGTTTTTTTGTATTGTGATAACAAAAAAATATTATTTTGCAAAAATATTATACACTTTGTTAAAAGCACAAGATAATTATATTATATATATATATATATATATATATATATATATATATATATATATATATATATATATATATATATATATATATATATATATATATATATATATATATATATATAGCCTGTTTTTTGGTTAGCCCCGATTTTCTGATAAAGCGATTTTACCGATTTTTATATATCAAATTTTGTCTTATAATTAACAAAAAATTTATTTATTTTAAACACGCTTTAAAATTGGAACAAGTATTCTATAATTATTTATTTATTGCCTACAAAATTACAAATGTACTAAAAAAGTAAGCAAAAAAATGGTGTCAAATCTAATAAAAAAAAATTTAAATTAAAATTCACTGGCTAATATCCAGGAGCCAATACAAAGCTCTGAGAATCGGTATAAGGAATATGCAGACATTTGTGCATGAAAAATAAAAACATAATTAACTTCTGAAGAAGATTTAGAAATGTACACGAAAAAATCTAAAGGCAAAAGACTTAAGTTACCTACAATGCAAAAATGGATATTCATAATGCAATTTATGATTTATACACGTCAAAGACTAATATAATCCTTCAGAAACGTTTTAATACTATAGACTTAAAAATATTGTCATCACTTAAAAAGTCCTCATCTTCTGAGTCGTCCTCAAATGGCGCAATGATCATTGGTGCTACTTCGACATCTAGAACTCGTTCTCGATTCCATCAATCCCATATTAGTTTCTCCGTATGTTCCACAGATTTCTTCCAGTACTCCGGCGTAATATAATTTAATGAATCTTGCCAAACAATTTGCACTTCATCTGATGTAAGACCATCGTTCACGTGTTTTTCGTAATATGATTTTGCCCCAGCCCATATTAATTTTATTGCGTTAAACTCGCAATGGTATGGCGGCAGTCGTAAAACTTATGTCCATTTTCCCGTAATATTTCATCTACGGCATATATTGTTCGTTTTTTGGTAGATTTTGCTATTAAAAGAAGTTTTAGTTTCAGCATATTGGCTAAAAAAGGTTTTGTTTTGTTAGCCAGTTATAAATATCACTTTTCTTCCAGGACGAAGTAGGTTGTTTATTTAAGATTCTTGAATGATAAGATGCCTTGTCCAGAATGATTAAAGATGGTGCATCTAAATTTGGAATCAGTTGTTCTTTTAACCACTTTTCAAACAGTTCACAGTTCATATTATCATGGCAGTCCATACTTTCGGATGTTGAAGAAAACAGTAAACTTGCACATAGGAGAAATTCTGTTGAAGAACCTGCATGCAAAATAAAATAAATAAATAAATAAATAAGGCCTTTAATAAGAAATATAACCAAGAAAATTACAAAAAATAAATAATTTGCATGGAATCATCAACCCCCTGGCGAAGTCTAGCAAATGAATGCTATTCTACTCAACCAGAAATGCGACTATCCAGCACAAACTTAGAATATACATTTTAACACTATGTAAATACTAGTTTATAATAAATAAAGTGGCACAGACATATACATGTAAAAACTTTGGCGGTATAAGAAATGAGAAAAGAGCGGATAAAATGTTAAACGTAAGAAAATTTTAAAAGAAGGGAAAAAAAGGGCAGGTCCATATTCACAATCACTAGCGAATCAGTTAAAATAATGTAAGCAACGAAGATTTTTGGTTTGTTAACAAAAAACACTTAAGCTTGTATTTGAATTTCTTAATATTAAAACGTCTAAATTCCTCGGGTAGTAGGTTTAATAATGTGACAGCATTATAAATAAAAGATCGTTTAAAATTTGCTGTACGGAAACGAGGCATAGTATATTTGTCTTTAGATCTTACATTGACAGAATGAGATAATGAACCGTTTTCCCGTCCCACATCCCTTTTTCTCTTGACACTTTTTACAGTCTCGTCCTGCCAAGATTTTGAACCACTTCCATTAGAAAATATCCAAATATCGTCTAAAATAAATTTTGAATTAACATTTTCCGTGTATTTCTTTAAAAACTGGATACGCTGACTTGCTATATGTGGTAACTCGTATAAAAATCTTTGATTACAGTCTTTTTTATATCGAAAACCCAACATTTTTATTAATTTTGACAACGATTTTAGTCCAATTTCCAATATGCCTTGATTTTTTAAAGCTTCTTTTAAAACTTGACGGGTTATGTGTATAAATCGTAAATTGCATTTCGAACATCCATTTTTACATTGTCACTTAAGCCTTCTGTCTTTGGCTTTTTTCGTGTACATTTCTTAATCTTCTTCGGTAGTAAATTATGCTTTTTCATGCACAATTTTCTGCACAGTCCTTATACCGATTCCCAGAGCTTTTGCTTTTGCTACAGTCTCCTGGATATTACCCGGTGAATTTTTATTTTCGTAATTTCTTATTAGATTTAATACCATTTTTTTCGTTTGTGGATGCAAAAAACCCGAAAATTGTTTTCTATTACTCATTTTGTCAATGACTTGTAGGTCTGACTTTGAAGTGACATCGCTCAAAGATTTTTGCATCTGGTGGTATTTATATGTTTATTTTTTTTTCATATGAAAATATCATAGGTCTAATTCATCTTCCGGATTTTATGCAGAGGATATGATTATACGTAATAAAAAAAATACAAACTTAAAAAGTTTGTCGTTGATACATCGTATGACCCGCACGATAACACTGCTTTTGACTACACAAGTTTTGTTGCTTTTTTAAATTACATATCACATATTTGGTACAGAGTAATCATTTATTTTTCGCCAACCATTTCCAGGGTTTATTTTTGTAGATAGAAAAAAAAACAGTCAATACAGAAGTTGTATGGATTTCAACTTCCGAGAAAAAATAATTCAGAATATACAAGGTAAGTCAGAAACTAGTACCGTACCAAATTTTGAATGAAATGATTTTTTAGATTCTCCTTATTATTTCCTTTCCAAAAATGTGTGATATTTCAAGATTCCACCTTAACTGAAATTCAGCATATAATATCCTAGTTAATTTAGGTAAAATAATGTCTAAGGTATCTTGATGATAAAGTAAAAAATGATTAATGTGATTTTAAAGTATTTTATTATGAACAATAAATACTAAATGAATATTTATAAAATGAAAGAAAAAATGACAAATAAAATTAAAAACCATAAATTCGAGTTATTCACATATCATCATTGGTTGGCGAAGCACCTCTCAGTATTTTATAATAATTTGTGATTGCAGTTAAAAATAAAATCAGTGTGACTTTCGTTTAATCTTGCAATTTCTTCCCTAATTCTCTGTTCCAATCCAGCTATATTTTCAGGTTTATTGTAGCAAATTTTGTTTTTAGATTGCTCTATATAAATACGTCAAGCGGCGACAGGTCTGGACTGTTTACTCGCCATCTTTTATGTCCATTTCATCCAATCCACAGATCACAGTTCCGATTCAAAAATTGAGTAGCATGTAATTGTGTGCTGGAGCGCCATCCAGTTCTCAAATGAATGTAAATCCTTGATTTAAAGGAATGTTATATAATTGCTGTTCTATATCATTTTACAAATATTGGAGATATCTGACACCAGTAAGACTTTCACGGAAAAGATTTTTTTGAATGTTACATCAAACATTTAAACTTTATCGTCTTTGAATTTTAACTACTTGAATTTTGTGAGGATTGTTTGTCGGCCAGGAATGTTTATTGCGACGATTAAACATATGTCACAGCCATCCCGGGCTATAGTAAATTCAAATCATTATTTGCTTATACTATTAGTGTTTATAAAAAAGTATAAACAGTTTATCTAAACCAGCTCATTAAACTTGAACTTGGGATAGGAAACTGCAGGTTGCAAGCACTTTTTCTAATATAAATATCGGTGGGAATCACGGTATCGGCAGACTTGATTTGGTCTCAACAATAGAGCTAGCAAAGTATCTCCTTCTGGGAAAAGCCCTCTACCACTCTCCAAAAATACTATCCCTAACTCATAAAGGCAGTAAATAATCATCTAAAGCCATGTCGGCTCTTTGGGGTTAAAAGTTCAGGGGGAAGCTATCGTCAATATTATCTTAATTTTGGTACCAGGAGGCCACCAGAATAAGCACCCTATTGCTATGGTAATTGTATAATCTAACCTGGACAATATAATCGCCACCTGATGTTTTAAATAGTGCATTTTATTCCTACTATCTGAATATGCGCTTACCCTTCTCTGAAAACTACTTACCGCGAGCCATAAACGTGTCGTTAATAGTAAATATATCTTCATCGGTAAAAAGTATATTGTGTAAAAAGAGCGGAGTTACCAAACATCTTCTTAAAATTTCTTGACAAAAAATTAATCCTCGTCGTTTATGTTCTTCAGTTAGACCATAAACGGATAGAAATTTATATGGGTGATAATTATAATGATGAAGAGTGTGTTGAATTTTTCCAAATGATTTTTAAAAATAAATTGCATCAGTAATTGATCGTTCAGGGTTTCCTGCAATGCAATGAACCAGATTTAGTCCAGTACAGAAAACTAACAACAATAATTTACCTGTAAAAAATAGCAACATGTTTAAGTAAAAGTTTTAATTTGGTTTTGCAGTTCTTCTTCTATTTAAAATTTTGGTATCTTCAAATTTGTTTAATATATATCTTATACCGGAAAATTGCCTATTGACATAATATGAGCGTATTATATTTAATTTGCCTTTATTGGAATAGCTACACACATTTTTGAAAAGGGAATAACAAGGAGAATCTAAAAAGTCAAAAATATACAGGGCATTTCATCAAAAAAAAACCAATATATGGTACGCTACTAGTTTCTGATTTACCCTGAAGTTCAGAAGGAAATTTCCCTGAAATCCATACAGCTTTTGTATTTATTATTTTTTTCTATCTACAAAAATAAATCTTGAAAATGAGCGGCGAAATATAAATGATGACAGTATTGTCTTGAAATCGTATCTATTTAATATAAAAAGCATCATGTAAAGTTTAAAGACACCAGAAAGCTTGATATAAAAACCTATTAATCTGTTTCTTAAAAAGCAGAAGACAAAATAACAATGTTGTCCATACATATCTTACTTAAAACTATTCTGAAAAACGTAGTGGGCGGCAGGAATGATTTTTCCTATCCTTTTACGCCACACAAGAGACAATGGAAGATAACCATTTCAAATTCAATTAAATAAAGATTTTAAGAACAGTCAAGGCTTTTACCATAAGATTATACCATTTTATTGTTAACCTAAAAGTTTTAACAGTGGCGGATATTCAGGTGAAGTGGGTGAAGTGCTACTTCAGCAGGAAAAATAAACAAGGAAACATCTAACTGTATTTATTATAAATCTCAGAAAATGTAAGTTTTTACATTCATTTATTCACCTAATTGGCAAAAAATAAACTGTACCATCTCGAATCAATATTTTATTTGACCATTGGTGGCATATCTTTTTAAAACTTTCACCTGAACTTTACTATAACAACTATAACAGTGGCGCAAACCGCTTCGACTTTGCTGGAAGTGCTATGTTTAGTTTACGATTTTCCTACTACGTTGCCATGACAATGCGTTCGCGATGACGGCTATCGCGTGAAAGAATAATGTTAACCAGCGCCATACAACGCTCTCGGTGAATTGCTAAAGCAGTACACTACACCCACGTGTTGTTCAGTTTGGAGGGGGCTGTTTACTTTTATTTTCGCGGATTTCGCTGTAACCAGTTAGTTCCTTTGCAGTTTGCTTGACTGTTTTGTTTGTGTTATATTTATTTATGGTATTGTTACAACTTATTTGGTGTCGGGTTTATTAATTTACATTATATTATTGATGAATCCGATCACGGATGTGGTTTGCATTTTGTTGGAAACTCCATTTAATCGATGGAAGGAAGAAGATTCGAGTTTTAATCGTCTTCCTGGTTCTCGGCGTACAAATGGTTATGTAGTAGTCAAATATTACAAAAATTGTTTTGCTGGCCTTGTTTACTAGTTTCTAATAAATATTCAGTGTGAAATAAGGAAGGATTTGCAGGTATCTACTATGTTAAATATATGAAAGTCTTTACATAAACATGAAGACTCGGCGGAGCATTTAAAATGCGAATTAATGTTAAAAACATTTGTAAAAAATCAAAGCACTATAGCTGATACTTTAAAAGAAAATGCTAAACCATATAAAATACATTTTAACGAAAACGTCCGATTTTGTACCTTGCGAAACAAGAGTTAGCGGCCATGATGAGAGCAGCGAGTCAATAAATAGAAGGAATTTTAAAAAGTTTTTAGGTTTATTAATATCGAGAAGTTCCTAAGAACTAAAAGATCACGAAAAAATTAAAAATGTTTTTACTGGTGACTCGAAAA
This sequence comes from Kuschelorhynchus macadamiae, assembly GCA_030620095.1. Classification (NCBI taxonomy): domain Eukaryota; kingdom Metazoa; phylum Arthropoda; class Insecta; order Coleoptera; family Curculionidae; genus Kuschelorhynchus; species Kuschelorhynchus macadamiae. The sequence continues at coordinate 238,630 of JAUTXW010000667.1, read as the reverse complement.
CTATTCAAAACGAAATAATTAATTATTATTAAATGAATTTAATTGAATGCATTTCTGATTATTTAAATGATCATGTAAAAAATGAAATAATGAACACACAGTTTATTTCTGTGCAAGTGGATGACACCACTGATATTACGCAAACCTTCTAGTGCTCCATAATTTTAAGATACGTTAATTCAGAAGGTTCAGTAGTCGAGAGATTCTTAGGATTTTATAATGTCAGCTCCAATAGAACGTCGGAGAATTGATATTCTCTATTAGATCAAATTTTGGACCAATTTGACTATAAACATATATTAATAGAGCAATGTTACGACGGCGCAAGTGTGATTTGTCTGTATTTGTCCTGATGCAGCAAAGTTAAAAAATATTTCTAAATGTCGAATTTTTTTGCAAGCCTTAGTGGTATTCCCTCATTTTTTCATCACTCAGCCAAACGAACATATACTCTTACATCTGTATCTACGAGGCGTATACCAACAATTACAGAAACTCGTCGGTCTTCAAATTCGAAGTTAGTAAATGTGATTGTTCAAGTTGCGTTCTTCAAAAAAAAAAAATAGTTTAACATTCATTTTTTCATATCTAATATAAAACGCTGTCGTGAGGCGCTCTGTAAAAAAGAAATGAACTTTTTTTTTAATACCAAGTTTGATAAAGCGAATTCTATTACAGAAATAAATTATTACAAACGTGAACTTGCTAAGCTTTCACCTGAAGAAATTAGGGCTAAGTATAGAACCCTTTTTTATGAAATATTGGACCATATTTTAACAGAAATGACACTAAGCTTTCAAGACTGTAAAAAACTTACATTTTTATGTTTGGCAGATTCTGTTAAATTTTCCGAATATAGTTTAAATTTTCCGACTGGCCCGTTTGAAAATTTGTTACAGTTATATGGGGAAGGAAATATTTTCAAAAAGTCAACAACTTAAAAATGAGCTTGGTCTTATTTATATTTTATTAATGAAAATAAAGATATTTTAGCCAAAGCATATAAAGTGTTTTCTCTTATTTTGACAATACCGTCGACAAGTGCTTCAGTGGAAAGAAGTTTTTCTTGCCTCAAACGTGTAAAAACTTATTTAAGAAATGTAATATCTCAAGAAAGACTTACTTCTCTTGGCAATATTTCAATTCAAAAGGAATTTCTGGAGCAGATTAGGGCAACTCATCTATTTTATCAGGATGTTATAAATAAATTTGCTGCTATGAAGGATAGGAGAATAGATTTAGTACACAAAATTTAGGTAAGTCATAAAAAAATATTCTACCCCTTCCACATATAAAAAAAATTCTGGAAAAAAAAATATTGCGATATTTTCTTGCTTCATTTGCACTTCACTTACTTTTTCACCCGCGAGCCGCCACTGAGTTTTAACTAGATATCATAAACCCTTCAGGCAAATAAACAAGGGGCAAGTTGAATCGATTTTTTTCAAAAAAAAAAAATATAAGCCAGTTGACAACTTATATGAGTTCATTGTTAGTATTCAGGTACGAGAATAACAGATGATACTGAAAAACCCTACTTACAATTGTAATCAGCTGATATACAGGGCGATAGGAGAGCTCCAAGTTAGAGGTATCTCAAAAATGAGATTTTTTTGTTTGAAAAGATATTTTCAAAATTCAGAATATGAAAGATATAGTCAAAATACACTGTTTCTGAAAGTTTGGGCCAAATCAGACTCATAGAAAATTTTTTACAGCTCAGAATAGACTCATTTTGACCTAACCCTGAAACCCCTCATGAAACCTAAACTAAGAGTGTTAATAAGCTCAAAACTAAACAGGAAGATATAATTTGTCATAAGATTCATTTTAAATCCTAACACGATTTTTTTGGTCAACTTTTAATTTTTAAGTGAAATTTTTCTGAAAAAATTAACTTTCTATTTTCACTTATAGGGTCTAAACGAGAAGTGATAAAAATAAAATTTATTAATCAATAGCTGGAGAAAATTGTGTCATTTCGTTTATCAAGAGTAACATTTTTTTAAAATTTATTAAGTTCTTTGAATAATTTAGTCAGCAATCTGTAGTGTCTGCCAAATGCCTCACCGAGTACATAACATTAAATCAAAGCAACAAATTTGATAGTGGTACCCTAGAGGCACCGATTTTAACTAAATTAAATGTCCTTTTGTCTAATTTAAATTCTCTTCACTTCTCACCATAATACGGTGCAATTGCACGAGAATGTATATGTAGAAAAAACTAACCCAAATATTGTAACTAACCAAATGGAAAATATTAATACTCCTTTCTCTGAGTTCACAGGTAACCCAGAGGCACATTCTTCATCCCCTAAAAATTACGAGCCATAATTTTAACCAACAAACCATAAAATCTAATTTTCAAAATCTTACAAATAAAAATTTCCAAAGTTTCAATTATATAACAAGCCGTCCATCATCAGAATGGTACAGGGACACCTTATACGGAAGAATTTGAATTGTCGTGCTCAGTTGAATGACGTAATAATAAATGGGTCGTGAATTTCGTACAATTTATAAATTGACATCAAACTTTTTTTCTGGACCACCCTGTATTCCTCAACTAAGCTATGAATAAACGATGAAATGCCTCAAGGCAATAATTAACCACAACCTAAATTTCGGCTTATAATTATTCTAGAGTAAGGAGATAAGATTTTATCGCGGCCCACTTTTCGTTAGAAACACTGAATATTAATTGTTATTTCAAAAATCACTACAGATAGTCATATTTTGGATGTTCCATTTAAAATAGCAATGTTGCCACCAGCTTTGGGTTGAAGCGGCAACACCGCGTTGCCGAAAGTCCTTTGGAACGATAAATCAGAGTTTTTTATCTACGTAACCAAAACTTCAGAACGATCTTTGGTCGGTTTTCCATAAACTTCTAATGTACCAACAAACGTGGTATAACCTGTATATAATAGAGTGAGTATATGTTCATATTACTATAATAATATGTGAAAATAAACTGGGTGAATCCAATTTACCTCTTTTCAAAGTAAATTTTATCACTGCAGATAAAACTCCAAATTTTTTTGTTGTATATTTATTGATGACTCCTATAATAAAATCTAAAGCAATTTTTTAGTCATTTGTCTGCAGCGTTTTCTTTTATTGATATATTCCAATGATTCAGAATAACCAGGAAGAAAAGAAAGATAAATGCCAATGAAATAAAAATTTATTATCTCACACTTCACTATATAACAGTCTAGACAGAATATGTTTTTGAAAAAATAATTGCTTGTCCAACCCGCGATTCCGAAAACCATAGATAAAATTGTTCCTCCAACAAAAAAACGAATAAAAACTTATCCCAGAAAATCGCGCTTTTATAGGGGTTATATTTTATATGACGTTTATATAACTATCCGGGATGAAATATATTTTTTTGCAGTTTGTTAAGGGTGATTGATGACGGTTTCCTATACACGAGTTGCTAATGTGGGACGACAATTTTTTACGCTTATAAAAGGACTTAAAACTTTTTCGGTTAGTTGATGTGCGGTCTTTTTATCAGTTAATAACCCTCGTGAATTTATGGCATTTGAACATTTGTTAGCTAGATCAGTTTGAATAAGGAATTTTTATGGAGACATATTAATTGAAAGTTGTTATAATATAATTTTCTAGTAGGAAGGAAAAATTGACTGTGTGATTTGTTTAAATGCATCTAAGTAATGGGATTTTACAAAAATACATCCGAATAGTAATTGGGGAAAATATATAAACAATTGCCTAAAGTATCGAAAATTGATTTTTCCTTTAAATATGACGTCACATCAAAACATCTTCTAATTGACTGTGAGGTCACGAAGCATATTTTTCTCGTTGGTGTCAGAGTAATCACTAGTTAACATTACCAAAAAAAATTGCGACTGATGTTATAATAGCTGTACGGAGGATTTTAAAGCATCCTGATTACGAATTCAACAACCAAAATTGTCCTCCATGTATAAATTTTGAGGTAAGAGTTATTTTTATTCTATTCCAAAACTTTTATATAATTTTTATGTATTTTTATAAATAAGTTCAAACCAAGAAAAAAAAATCAAGATATTTTAAGGTTTTTTTGCAAAAATACACATGAAAATACATTTATTGCATTTGTAGGAAGTCTTTTGTAGATAACTTTTTTGCAAATGCTGACTTCCGCTTATACTCCTGATCGCTTTCTCTCATAAGAAATTAGAAAATTTAGCAAGCAGGAGCTTTTACATAGCTGGATTAAATATTACAGTAATAAATAACAATTTTCTGGTGATAAAGTGTTTTGTACTGTTTGTTCTAAAATGGTAAGTAAATTAATTATTAGGTTTTTTATTTTATTTTTATACCTGTTAATGATATTTACATAAATTAAAGACCTTATATCTACTTGGGTAAGTTTGCAATACAACTTTCTGCTTTAAAAAATGCTATTATATAAGAATAATAAATAATATTTATAAACCTAACTTAAAATAACCTGCCAGGTAGTGCTGGGCATCTAAAACGATAATTCAGGATGATATTAATATTTTCATAAATTTTTATTTACCTATATTAATTTTTATTGGATCAGTTATAATTGGACGTCTAGAACTCACGGTAATATTAAAAATTGCATAGATTTTTTTACTTCCCCCGTAAAAGGGAAGTATTGTAATCGTTAAAAAATCACCCTCTGAGATTTTTTCAGATCGTTATTTTTCAGGGTCCCTAGATGCCAAAAAACATGTTTTCTGAATTCCGTCTGTCTGTCGGTCTGTCTGTTCGCGGCAAAGCTGAAAAACTACTTATCCGATTGTCTTCAAATGTTAGTCAAAACTTAAGGGTCATATGGGGATGACCTTTTACCAGGTTTACTATTTTAGTAAAAATCCAATCTGGCGGCCAAATGAAACGTTAAAAAAATATTAATAAAAACTATTTCTTTAATTTATATCAAATTTTGCACAAAAAGCGAGTATTACGTAGAAAAAACCTAGTAAAATTTTTGTATAAATCTAAGATGGCGAAACAAAATGGCGGCTTAATAACATATTTAGAAAACTACTTATCTGACTGACTTCAAATTTTGATTAAAAATTAAGGGTAATATGGGGATGACCTAGTTTATCCAATCCACCTCAAATTTTACACAAAAATCAAGTAATATGTAAATATAAACTGGTAAAATTTTGGTGCCAATTTAATATGGCGAAACAAAATAGCGGTCTCGTAAAATATTTAAAAAATGAGCCTGAAAAAGCTACTTATTAAATTGATTTGAAATTTTGTGGAAGTGTTTAGTGTGATATAAGGTTAAACTGATAAAATTGTGGTATGAATTCAAGATATCGAAACAAAATCGCGGCCGAACAAATTGTTTGTAATCCTTTTTTTTTTCAGGATTTTACATATCGTAATGTTTTAGGCTACGTAGATACCAAAAAACATCTTTTCGATTTTTTCTTTCGGTCTGTCTGTCTGTCAGTTCTCTACATAGCTAAAAAAAGTCAATAAATTCGCTTTACCCGGAACTTCCCTCGTTGTACATCATTTTCTTTTTTATAAAGGATAATAAAAGATGGTTGTTTTGGAACATATACACGTGTCATTATGTTACCTTGTCTTAACAAAAAGAAATATTCGTAACGAGGGAAAATTCAAGTTAAAAAACAGCAAAGTATAAATTGGTTTTACTCTGAACTTTCCTTGTAATCCTTTGCCTATATAGAGGTAAATGGTTTTTAACCTCGGCATTCCCTGGTAAGGAATGTTTCTTTTTGTTAAAGGAAAGATAATATAACATAATTACTCTTGTATATGTTACAAAACAGCCATTACAGAAATAGTTGATGGCACCCCGTATTATCCTTTATAAAAATGTACAACGAGGGAAGTTCAGGGTATACATCACTTAATTTTTGATGAAACTTTTCATGCCTTAATATATTTCTAATTTATGGTCCAACAACTATTCCTTACTTAAGCTTAGCATCACTTAGTTTAGGAAAAATTTTTTTAAGGTATTTTATCTTCGTCCGTGAGTTGAGAAGCATTTAACCCACGCATTTTGCGTGAGTTAAAAACTTCATTACCGCACTCCTTTTTATTATGGCACGTATTTTCACTCATTCATTCTTTTTTAATTTGAAATTTTATTAAAAACTATAAAACAGGAAAAATTATTTATTATAAATATTAATAGTTCAATCTCTGCAATCCGTTATAATAAATAAATTCCTGTCAAAGCAGCCACGTTTGTTAAATTTGTAGTCAATACATTGTTTTCATTATTTGAACTGGTCATCTGATGGCTTTAATTAGTTTTTTTTCGGGTCTCGTCCAAAGTTTCTCCCGTTTCACCCAGAATTGTGGATGTAATTTTTCTTTTTTTTCCTGCAGAGTTTAGAATGTCAGCTCCTGAATCTGCCAATAGGGATGTAAATGATCTTTGGAAGCAATGCCCAGTATATTTTTCTAGATCTTCAAGTGTGAGATACAAAGCAATTTGTTTTGGCAAGATTCCAAAAGAATTAATACCTAGCGGTTGCTTTATACACACACTATTTCGAAATTGGATGAAAAACCTACCATGCTCGATGTTACATGGGCGAACATTAATGTATTTTCGAATTTGTTGAACCATGTCTATCTCTTGAATATTTCCAGATGTTACATAGAATTCCCTGGCTATTTTCGTTTTCGTTGTCGGCAAAAAAATTAAAACATCGCGTTTCATCCTTGACATTTTTCAACAACAAATTTGTTAACTCCTCTCGTCTGCAAGCTCCTACAAGCCCAATAATCAATGCTGCTTTCATAAATAAGTATTTTTTGTCATCCGCGTCTAGAAGGAATGTTGTAATATTGGTTTTAGTTAATACCTTTGACTTTTTTGATTGATATCACTTAAAATTTCTTTTGAGAAGGGCGACTAAACGTCTAAATTTGCGGATATCAATATTGAGTTTAATCAGGGGCATGCAGTCCATGGAAGCAAGGGAAGCAGTGCTTCCCCAAAAAAAATTACAAAACATTTTCTAAAATGTAATTTTTGAAATAGAAAACCATTAATTTAGTTTATATTAAAAATGCTAAAATATTATCTTAATTATCAAGCCCATAATAAATGCGGCCTTGACTCCGACCGAGCCACAATAGAAATCGAATAGAACTTATGCGGGCCGCTAGCTTCTCTGCAGCCAAGTCTTGTATGCTTGATTTCCTGTGAATCGAGCTAGAGGTTATTCAACTTTCCGCCGGCTGTTTGCTATTTTTGCATTTTAGTCGCGTGCTTTAAGTGGGGGTGGAAGTTATCGTTGGAGTAGGTTCTTTCTTTCTTCTTCTCGTACGTCGCGTCGTGCATGGTGCGATACGGAAGACAATAATACGGACGTAGATATGCAAATACTGTCAACTTCGGCTGTCGGTAATAACGTTGAAAATGTTGGAGAATTTAGTAAGAAGAGTGTGTGTGGTGTGTGTCTTAATAATAAAGGGATTTTCAACAGTAAACTTCGCTTATAAGCTTCAAATATATTCCAAAGGAAGGGCAAAACCGCCTACGAAAAATTTAACCACAAAAATGAAAAACTGTATTAGACATTTTTACCCGGAAAAACAATACGAACAATTTAAATGGCTAACAGGGTGTGAAAATATAAGTAAATTATTTTGTTGGCCATGTTTACTTTTTGAAAATGCAAAAAGGTCTCTGGAATAAAACTGGTTTTTCCGATTTAAACAATTTCCATAAAGCTGTAAAAAAACACATTATGTCCAAAGCGCATTTGTAGGCCGTCTTAAAAGAAAAAGTCTTCCGCAAACCCAGAATTGAACACGCCCTCAATAAACATTTGGAAATTAGTCACCGCCAACACAATGAACTAGTCGATAAAAATAGGCAAATATTAAGAAGACTTATCGATGTTGTTTGTTTTCTCGGACAGCACGAATTGGGATTTAGAGGCCATGACGAGACAAGGGTTTCTTCTAATAGAGGAAGTTTTCAAGATTTACTTACTTTAATGGCTAAATATGATTATTGCTTAAAAAATCATTTAGACCAATCTAGCGTTTTTCGCGGAACGTCGAATCGAATACAGAATGATTTAATTTCCGCTGTTGCAACCATTATTCTAAAGAGAATTAAGCAGGAGAGACAACTGATATCCCTAATTTTAGCCAATTATCTATAGTAATACGCCATGTTAAAACAGACGGAAGTATTCAAGAGCGATTTTTGGGTTTTAAGAATGTGTCCGAAAATCGTACAGCAGATGCATTATATACCGTAGTTTATAACGTTACTAAAGACATTAATGGAGAGAAAAAATTAGTTGCTCAAAGCTATGATGGAGCTGCAGGGATGGCAGGACAATTAGAGGGTCTACAAGCTAAAGTTCGAGAAACCTTCCCAAGTGCTGTGTTTGCCCATTGTTTTGCTCATAAATTAAATTTAGTTTTATCCCAGTCCATCAATCACATTAAAGAGTGTAAAGTATTTTTCGTTATTTTAAGTGGCATGGCTGCTTTTTTTGCCGAGTTAACAAAACGTACACAAGCTTTGGACTCCATTGTCCACAAACGATTGCCGAAAGTAGCTCCTACTGGGTGGAACTATAATAGAAGATTTGTGTTAACAGTATCTGAAAATCGTGAATCACTGATTGAACTATTTGAGAATATAATAGAAAATAATGAAACGTGGGACTCAGACGCAATAAATAGTTCGTTAAACTTTTCCAGAAGATGCGTTTAAATCTCTTCTTCTTCATTATGGCCAGTTCTTCGACCGAGTGTTACTGCGATCTGAACTTAAAGTGATTTTAAAAACTGATGACATTAGCGTAAAAAATAACGCTAAGGAACTAATGCAATTTTTAAAAGACAAGGAGCAGGAAGATGCCTACACCGAAGTGTCGAAATTGTGTGAATTAGTATTGACAATACCTGCCACAAGTTCATCAGTAGAACGCAATTTTTCAACACTTAAACTTATAAAAAATTTCGTGAGAAATTCAACGGGGCAGGAGAGACTTTCGCATACATCGCTGTTGTCCATTGAAAATAAACTTCTCCAAAATATGTCGGAGCATCGACGTTTTTATGATGACGTCATTGACGAATTTGCAAAAAATGATCGAAGAATCGAATTACATTACAAATAGGTAAGTTTCTAAAAATTGCTTCCCTTTCTTAAAATTTCACCGCACGCCCATGAGTTTAATATGTATCATTGAATAAAACGCCCAGAGAGATGAAGACTTATAGTTAGTAGATAACTTCCCGAAGTATACAATAAGTACCTTTCATTCCCATAGTTCTGCACATTCTTCTCTCTGCACCATTTTTGGAACCTATTGAAAATATACTTGTATTTTGTTTTGGATTTTTCGGGAAGCAACCCGTCAATTGCCCTGATGCTTGAAAAATTTGATTAAATAAAAATATGTGTGTATTTTAAGAGTCGTTCGTCAGACGTAGATAAAATGTTGTACAATGCATGTGAGTTAACGTCATTAAGATTCTACACGCGTATATTAATGTTGCTCTTAACTCACTTGTATCTTAAGTATCAATAAACACATTTCCTTCTTTATCTATTGCTTTAACGTCTTTTGTGTTATGTGTAAAAAGAACTTGTACTTAGAAGACAAGGATAGCTCCTGGTTACGGTTCCTAAGTATTGTAACTTTGATTCCTCTTGGGTAGTAAAATCCGCTGTTGTAATCTTGAACGTAATAGTTCAGTATGGTTTTTGGACAAGTGGAGATCCCGAACTAGATTATCTAGTTCAGCCTATTTGTTCACTTCTGGGAAGATAAGAACCGCCTTTTTCTGATACATTATCGGGTTTTGCCTTATCATCATGCATTTCTAAATCTTCCTCCCAATTTGCCGGGGACGCTGGAAATGGCAAACCTTCTCCATGAAGAACCGGTTTTATTGCTGAGGGAATATCCGGATATTTAATGTTATGTTTGCCCGTTTTTGAAAGACTAGTCAACTTTCTCATGCAAAAGTAACAGTCGTTCAAATGGTTTGTTGGTTCTCGCCAAATCATTGGATCAGTTACTTAGATTTGCTGCCCATGTTTGACAACATATGTGAGGAGCTCAGTTCCGATTTTGATCGCGAACAACACATTCAAAATACTTGTGATAAGTTACTTTTTTTAGTTAATTGTTCTTTTCTGCGATTTAGGAGTAAAGTGACATATATAGCACGTTCTTGTACTGTGGTTTACGTAGGTTCACAGATGTGATACTATGGTTGCAGGCATCAACTAACTTGATTCAGCACAAAGGAAACACTAATGCAAGGCTCTTAGTATTAGCTTGTTCTTCCCACTTCGCTTGTCTTTCTAATACTAATCACTACTCGTGCTAAACCATTACTGATGATCCGACGACCAGCCAGCTGGTTTTATGCCCGTTTCTTACCTCCGGTATTTACTAGAAACATCGGGTATCGAGAGTACTAGAAGAGAAGACATAATTCCTGTGTACATGGTCCTATCGATAAGTAGTTTGTGAGTTTCTGAAGAAGCTAGATAAACTTATGTTACATAAGCATTTTTTCAAAATATTTTTGTCTTATCTCTATCAAACTCTGTCCTATGTTATAAAGGACGACTCATACTTTTTATGGAAATGGCTTTAGGCAATTTTTTTAATTTTTTTGATATAACGTAATTCTAGATGTTCTGATCTAAAGTTCTCCTGGGTACAATCTAATCCTATAAGTAGTTTTCAAGATACATGGTGTTAAACTTTAATCCCATATGAAATATGTGGGGAAAATAGAATGATACTACATGTCCGAAACGTTTCCAAGAGATATGGAGAATAAAGTTTACGATATATAACACTCTGTATATTGAGAACAAAGCACTTGCATTAAGCCGAAAAAGCATATTTTGTATCATCTTGTTTTTCTTATGTATTTTATATAGGGTTTAGGCCTAGTTTAACCCCCAGTATTTTAATAACTAGTCATAGGTTTAGATTGTGTCCATAAGAGCTTGTGATCACATTACATTAAAAATCGGTAAATTTCCTTTACCCGGAACTTTTTTTAACGTTTCACTGGGCCGCCATCTTGTTCCGGCATATTGGATTTTTCCAAAATATTACCAGTTCTCCTCATATGACCATTAATTTTTTTTAAATTTGAAGTCAATATGGTGAGCAGTTATGCCACAATCAGACAGACAAACTGGCATGGGCAGGGCATCGGCATTGATATAACATAATATTTGTTGTCATCTAGGGTCGCTAAAACCTGAAGATATGTTAAAATTGAGAAAGCGAAAATTTTATTTGGCCGCCATTTTGTTCTACCATTTTCAAATAGTACTACAGTTTCACTGGTTCATCTTTATACCACAATTAGATATGGCGCACAATTTGAAATCAGTTCACTGAGTAATTTTTTCGGTCTGAATGTTTAAATATTTTATTAGGCCGCCATTTTGTTCTGTCATCTTGGATTCGTACCAAAATTTTAAGACTGGATTTCCACATAGTACTTGATTTTTGTGCAATATTTAAAGATACATTGGATAAGTACTTTTTTAGTAATACTTTTTAACATTTCAATAGGCCGCCATTTTGTTTTCTACATTGTATTTGTATCAAAATGTTTCCAGCTCATCCTCAGATGACCCTTATCGGGTAAGTAGTTTTTAAATATGCCGTAAATAGACAGACCGACAGACAGACAAATATTGTTCCACCATCTTGAATTCGTAATACAACTTTACTTAGGACGGGTCAGTAAAAAAGGTGTTGTTTTAATGGGTTGCTGTTTAATTTTTTTTTTGTTACTTCTTTTTACTCGAGTCGTCAATTTTTATACTTTGTCCGACTAACCAAATACTACCACCAGTAATATTTGTTAAGAAAAAAGTTTTTCAGACGAAATAATTTTTTTTTCAATTTTTAGTGCACTGTTTTGAATTTGGTTTTATTTTTTATTATAAAAATTTTATTTCATCTTTTCAGTTCCATTTTTACGAGTTTCATTGTAAAAGTCAAGTTTAACAAATAACCACTGAATATTACGTATCATCATTCTATAATAACATGTCTTATTATAGAATATACAATGGTGACATACATTATATTTCTTCCTGACACCATGGTGAACGCAAATACTGTTCAATGTAACATCGTGTAAATCGCTGAAAATGGCGTCATTTCGCCATTTTTAACATATGCTTGCTATGGGACCATTCCGGAAACATCCTAAATATTCCCTGAAAATTTCATACCAATTGGTCTAACCATCGCGGAGTAATCGATGTACATATGTAAATAAAATACATCCATTTTTGAAGTCCAAGGTTAAAAAGCAGAAAGTCATCATAATAGGTCAAATGCAAATTAACTTTAGCCATTCACAGAGCATAAGTTCAGTTTCAAGGTAAACCCAAGTTCTAAATAAGGAGAAAAGAATTACGCAAGCGGAATCCAATTAAAGATTTCTATATGCGCTCCGCGAGATGCCACTTTAGTAAGAGGCGAGCGTTGTAATTAGGGAGACCCACGTCTGACTGTTCGCCTCGGTCTCGCCTTGAATCCTAAATGGCCGGCGACAGTTACAGTCGACATTTGAGGCCTTAACCCGGATGTTTCAACCCCCAGAGGACGAACGTGAAATGGCAATACTCAGTTTTTCAGTTAAGATTAAGGAGCGAAAGTTATGGCTACGAGCTTGGCCTCCGTTTTGCCCTATAAATTTACATATTACAGGAGAGAGGGCTGATTTTCATTTGCGGTTATGAGAGCTGCTGGATTATACACGTTTTATAATACTGTATTCTATATGTCCACGTGTAGGGTTTACAAAGGAACAAATGAACCAAAAATTTAATTTCTCTACAGAAAGTCACTCTTTCCTTGCAAATAAAGAGAATTTTATTTTTATTTACGGTCGTCCAAAATATTAATTTTAGCAAAGGATAAACAACCTATATTTTTTATTTTAGAGGAAAACCTTAACTGAAAAGGAAATTTGTATGTTTTTGTAAAATACGATTGCACTTAAGGCTTTATCTACGATCGTGAGATTACCAGCCATTACCGCACTTATTTTATACTAATATTAAAATTAAAACTTTAAAATACAATATTACAAACTATTTATTATAAATTTTAATTACACAACTATTGCAGCTATTTAAATTAATACCTGATGTACTTGATGAACAAATAAAGAGGAAATGTCTGGTAGGTTAAATACTTATTTTGTTGAAAGTATCACTGATATAATCAGTCAAATCAATTGTACTTCTAATGCCAATTTGAGCTTAAATAATACAGTTGCCCCTAGTGATTAAATCTTCTCGAATTTTAGATTAATCTCAAAAGACGACCTAAAGAAAACTGTGTTTTCTTTTAAAAAAAAAAGTCCTGATGATCTTGACATAGAAACTATAAAGAATATTTATGCTGCCATAGAAGATCCACTAATTAATCTTATAAATTGTTCACTAGAACAAGGTGTTTTCCCTAGCGGGTTGAAGTTGTCCACAATAGTACCTATTCAAAAGAAAGTTAATTGTTTTGAGGCCTCAAATTTTAGGCCTATAAATATGTTAGCTGCTCTAGAAAAAGTCTTCGAAAGAACTGTCTACAATCAGATTATTGATTTTGTAGATAATAGTAATTTTATAACAGACAAACAATCTGGTTTCAGGAAGAGACATAGTTGTGAAACTGCTATTCAGTGTGTGTTGGATGAATGGAAAATCAGTATGGATAGTAATTATAGTACAATTGCTGTATTCTTGGACTTGCAAAGAACATTCGAGACTATTGATAGAAAAAATCTTTTAGGTAAATTATATATGATAGGAATACGGAATAATGTGTTGAAATGGTTTGAAAGCTATCTTAACAATTGAAAGCAAATAGTGATTCTGAATGGTAAGGTTTCTGATGAAGTGGTAAATAATCATGGTGTACCACAGGCAAGTATTCTGGGACACTTATTATTTATCTTCTACATAAATGATATAGTAGATGTTGTCAGTGCAGTCGATATTCATTTATTTGCAGATGATACCCTCATTTACGCTTCATTGAAAGATCTTGAATAACTGGTGGCTAACATTAATGGTGCTCTGACTAATTTACATGAATATACCTGTCAGAACTTACTTAAAGTTAATATCACAAAAACAAAATTTATGATTTTAGGAACTGAAAGTGTTAGAAAAAAATTCATAGAAAATAAACATGTCATACAGTTTGGTAATTGTTCTATAGAACATGTTAAAAAAATAAAACATTTAGGAATAATTGTTGATGAACAGTTAAGCTTTAAAGAACATGCCAAGTCTGTAATATCTAGAATTAGCTATAATATTATCATTTTGGGCAAAACTCACTGTATACAATACAATGGTTCTTCCACACTTTAACTTCTGCACAAGTATTCTGTATTTACTAAACAAAAATGAAATTAGTGTTTTACAAAAATTACAAAACAGAGCCATGAGAATAATTTTATCATGTAACAGATATACATCAATTAAATTAATGCAGGAATGTTTACAGTGGTTACCAGTGTCTGAATACATAACTTTAAATGTGTTAACCATAATTTTTAAAGTTAAGATTGGTTGTGCGCCTCCTTATCTGTGCAATAAGGTTATGTATAATAATGACGTGCATAGCTATAACACTAGGCAGCAGAATAACTTTTTTATTGCGCCTAGAAATAAAAGAATGGGTCAAAACTCTATTTTCTTCAAGGGCTTTGGTATGTTTAATAAGCTACCAGATTTCATAAAACATTGTCAGTCTGTTTATTGTTTTAAGAAACAGCTCAAGGCATATACTTTGGAGAAATGCAATTTATGTGTTATGCCTTGAGTGACATTTATTGTTAGTTTGGATTTTATTTTATATTTGTTGTTTCTGTGTTAAAGGTTTTTTTTTCTGACTTTTAAAACTCGCCTAGTTATGTGTAGTTTATTTAGTTTGACTTAATGGATTTTAATTTATTTTTAATTGACTTCACTATTACTAGTGGAATGATTAGATTTATTATTATAATTATTGTTCTTGTGTTAAATGTTTTCTTTTTGACTTGTAAAAATGTTATTTCTTTTATGAGTAGTTTTATTTAATTCATTTTATGTAGTTTTAAGTCGTTTAACTTACTCTACTAGTGGAACATTAGTTACATATGCATATATTTGTCTTTTTACTTCAAAATTGTATATTTGGTAATTAGTTTTTATAAGCTAATAAACGATTCAACAACAACTGGAGATGAACTTGCATTAAATATGTTCAGTTTTTGGATACTAGCTGTTTCATTTTCCTTATTTCCGAGTATACTCAAAGCAGTATTCTTTTTGTTTTCTTCCGAAGCCTCAATGTATCCTTCTGCAACTGTATTTAACCGCCATCTCCCGTGCGTCTTCACGGACAAAATATCCACTCCGGTGTTGGCTAATAGAGATGTAGAAGACCTTCTAAAGCACTGGCCGGTATATTGTTCTGGATTGGATAATTTTAAAAATAAAGCAATAGTCTTAGGCATACCTTCAAAAGTACATTTACCGTTTTTATAGCACACGAAGAAACGCCCATGATCAACGTGCTTTTGGAGTAACTTGATGTAATTTCGGACCACCACCAATTTTTTTCACTATATCTAAACCTTCAATGTCTCCTGACGTGACAAAAAACTCTCGAGCTATTTTTGTCTTCGTGAACGGTATTACAAATCAAAAACACGCACCTTCATCTTTTACATTTTCCAAGAGTAAGTTTGTCAGCTCTTCTCTTCTACTTGCCTGCTAGACCAACAATAAGTGCTACTTTTGCCATAAAAAAACTTGTTATCATCAGCTTCCTGCAGAAAAACACCAATATCGTTTTTCGTTAATATCTTCGATTTTGTAGGACCATATCCTTTCGACTTTCTTTTTAAAACCACAATTAAATGCGAGTATTTATTAATATCCACATTTTGTCTAATAGACATCACACTCAGCAACATTGAATAGTAGGCCCAAAGATAGGATCATTAAAATAAGCTAATAATGCCTTCTCACTGGAGATAGTTTTATGTTCTTTTCTTCACACCATTTCTGATACCGGGAGTAGACCAATTCATATTTTGCTCGTGATTTTTCGGGCAGAGGACTGGAAATTACGCCGGTAGCCACTTTTTCGATGTCGGATGGAAGATCTGAATCGCTCATGTTGAAAATTTATGAAACATTTATACGAGAACACATCCTTTCATTCCCATCGGTAGAATCGTATTACTGTCGCGTTTCTAGTACCAAGAAGTACCTGGACCCATCTCTCAATCTATCAATAATGCATAGAATGTATAAAGAGATCTGCATCACAAACAAAAGCAAACCGGTGACTTTTGAAAAATACCGACAAGTATTTCAGGGATACAATTTAGGTTTTTTTAAACCGAAAAAGGACCAACGCAGGAGATGCTTGGTACGAGACTCCTTAACTGAAGAAGAAAAAATCCTAAAAGAAGATGAGTACAAAGGACATCTAGAAAGAAAAGTCGCCGCAAGAGAGTCTCGTGACGAATACTCGCAAAAGGAAATCCTCAAATTCTAGCTTTCAATTTTGATCTGCAAGCTGTACTGTACTGTATACTCCGAAAGGATCCGTAGGCCAAATTTTCTATTTACGAAAATTGGCAGTCTATAATCTGACAATGTACAATTTGGGTAACCAAAAGGTAAAATGTTATCTCTGGGATGAAACTCAAGGTAAACGTGGAGCAAATGAGTGTGTATGATTTTATCATGTTCCACACTGAAATCACCGAGGTCCGTATGATGTCAGATGGATGTGGTGGACAACAGAAGAATTCTGTGTTTGCTTCTATGTGTATGCATTTACTGAAGAAACATCAGTCCTTGCGGATTATTGATCACCGTATTTTTGAAACTGGTCACAGTGAAATGGAGTGTGACTCCATCCACTCGAAAATTGAAAGGAAGGCAAAGTATGTACCAGTGTATACTCCTAATGGTTGGGCGCAATTGATTCAAAGTGCTCGTGTATCTCCGGAGCCTTTCAAACTAAAAAAAATTTAGTATGATGAATTTTATGACTTCAAAGGCTTTTCAAGCTGTTCAAATTTCAAAACTCCATGGAGGTGTGTTTGCTGGCTCCGATACTTGAAAGACGAGCCTTTAAAACTGTATTACAAGACTAGCTTTCTTGAGGATTTTTCAGAGGTAGACTGCCGCAAAATAAGGAACAGAGGTCGTCCTACAACACTGATGGTAAATAAAGCTATCATTTGTGAACTTCCTATAAGTGAAGCAAAAAAAAAACAGATTTGCTAAAGATGTGCAAGGACTTAACTATTCCTAGGGCTTATCATCCCTTTTACGAGTCGTTAAAAACAAGCGGTGATGTTAGAGATAACTTACCTGAGCCGGATATAGGCGAAGAATCTGAGACTGACGACCAAGGTTAGAATACTACTTTTCAAATTAAGTTTTTTTACTAGCTTTCTTTAGTTGCGTCATTCTTCGGATTTTCATTAAGTTAATTTTGTTTTTGAAGTAATGTTTTTATTTTGATAAGTTTTGTTCTAGTTTCAGGTTACCAAGACTTTTGTTACTTAGATTAATTATTATAGATTATAATTTTTTCCTGTATTTTCAGGAATTTTTGTTTTTTTGTCAGAATGATGCTTTATTTTCTTGTATTTTGATGAATCCTACGTAATTAGAACGTCAATAAAGCACTGTTTTTGGAAAATGTGTATTTTTTCATTTGCACGAGTAAAAATATTTTGCATTTTTTTGGAAAAAAAAAGAAAAATCGATTTGCATTTCATATTGACATAATCTTGCTGATTGAAAATTAAAATTATTTTATAGTTGAGGATCTTACTTCAAGATGTCAATTTTTTTAACTAAACTGAACACTTAAACCCCATTTTCTCCAAACTACAAATTTGCACATTCGTGGTTTTGGCATTTTACCGACGATATCTACCTAAAAATCGGAAAATTCTGGCAGATAGGTATTATATACACTTGTTATATTTATATGTACATGCATAAGTTGGATGACAGTGTAATATAGGTATTGGTTTATTGAGCTGATCCAGAGTCATATTTAGGACTATTCGCGATATTTAACTGACCTGAAATTTTGTATACGTATGTAAATCAAATGCCACTGTGATATAATATTATAAAAAAATCATTTTTCTTCATTTTACGTATAACAGTGTCATTGTTTTATCAAAGAAGAACATGTTGCATTTTCTACAAAATAACGAGGGCGAAACACGGTTTTATTTGAATAATTGATATTGTTGTATGTAGAATAAGGATAAATAATACATTTTTTGTCAAAATTTCGCCGTTTTTAATTTTTTAGCTATATTTGGTATTTTATATTTAAGTAAAAAAAAAGGCTGTTTAAATAAATTAAATATATCAATAAAAGGTAATACATTAAATTATGTAAAAAACTGTTGACTTGGCAGCAATGCGGAACTTACCAATGGTATAAATTCAGATCAGCGGTACCTGAGTGTCCTTTTGTTGCACGAAGTATATATATATATATATATATATATATATATATATATATAAATATATATAGATTCTAACTCTTAGAACTATACACAATTCATCACAGTCAATATCATATGATACCTTACAACTACCAGGTTAAGAATGTATCAAGTTATTAAATGAGAATATTCCATATAAAAATTCTCGGCTCGTTCGAATAGAACTCTTAATCCACATCGATTTCTGGATCATTTTCACATTTATTTTCTTTGCCCTTTAGCGCACAGAAAAAAGGCAAAGCGATGGTGATGTCAAGCAATAATCAAGATGGCTGTACTGAAAAGGAAATGATTAAAGACGAAAAAAAAATTGGACGACACCTAAGATTAAGTGTTTAAAGGAATATTGTAGAAATGCGACCATTCGGGGTTTCATATATTATATATATGAAACTAAAAATATATATATATATATATATATATATATATATATATATATATATATATATATATATATATCGAAAGTAGGAAAAAATTAACGCGGTTAGAATTATTATATAGCAAGAGGATTTTTTGGAAAGACCGACGTTTTTCACAGTTTGAAAGCTTAGTGTCATTTCCATTAAAATATGGTCCAATATTTCATAAAAAAGGTTTCTATACTTAGCTCTAATTTCTTCAGGTGAAAGCTTAGTAAGCTCACGTTTGTAATGATTTATTTCTGTAATAGAATTTGCTTTATCAAACATGGTATTCAAAATATGTTCATTTCGACACCGTTTTATACTGAATATGCAAAAATGAATGTCAAGCGATTTTTTTCGAAGAACGCAAATAGTATGCCCGTGATTGAGAAAATATCATTAAACACAAATACCAAAAACGTGAATACAAAATCGTTCATTTCACCTAAAAATCTTTTCTCAAGCCGGATTGATTTATATTCAGATTTGTCACAGTTTGTAATACATTCAAAAACGTCTTTTATATTATTCCAGTCTTGAACAATCACATTTACTAACTTCAAATTTAAAGACCAACGAGTTTCTGTAATTGTTGGTATACGCCTCGTAGATGCAGATGTAAGAGCATACGTTCGTTTGGCTGAGTGATGAAAAAATGAGGGAATACCACTAAGATTTGCAAAACAAATTCGACATTTAGAAATATGTTTAAACTTTGATGCATCACAAGGTTAAGGCGATGCGCAAGACAATGGGCAAATACAGCCTGCGGCGCTTTTTCTTTTTTTTTGAAGGCCACTTAGATGGCCAGACGTCACACTTGCGCTATCGTAACATTGCCCTATTAATTTATGTTTATAGTCAAATTGGTCTAAAATTTGATCCAATAGAGAATATAAATTCTCCGACGTTCTATCGGAGCTGACATTATACAAACCTAAGAATCTCTCGACTACTGAACCTTCTGAATTAACGTATCTTAAAATTGTAGAGCACTGGGGGGTTTGCGTAATATCAGTGGTGTCATCCACTTGCACAGAAAAAAACTGTGTGTTCATTATTTCATTTTTTACATGATCATTTAAATAATCAGAAATGCATTCAATTATTGTCACCAGTAAAAACATTTTTAATTTTTTCGTGATGATCTTTTAGTTCTTGCGAACTCCTAGATATTAGTAAACCTAAAAGCTTTTTAAAATTCCCCCTATTTATTGACTCGCTGCTCTCATCATGGCCGCGAAAGACTAACTATTGTTTTGCAAAGTACAAAACTGCGTCAATTACCAAGCACATAAATAATCTATTTAATCGGACGTTTTCGTTAAAATGTATTTATATAGTTTAGCATTTTCTTTTAAAGTGTCAGCTTCAGTGCTTTGATTTTTTACAAATGTTTTTAGCATTAATTCGCATTTTAAATGCTCCGGCAAGTCTTCTTGTTTATGTAAAGACCTTCATATATTTAACATACCTGCAAAGCCTTCCTTATTCCATACTGAATATTTATTGAAAACTAGTAAACAAGGCCAGCAAAATAATTTTTGTAATATTTGACTAGTACGTAACCATTTGTGGTGATCGTGATCGGATTCATCAATAATGTAAATTAATAAACCCGACACCAAATAAAGTTGTAACAACACCATAAATAAATATTACACAAAACAGTCAAGCAAACGGCAAAGGAACTAACCGGTTGCAGCGAAATCCGCGAAAATAAAAGTAAACAACCACCCAAACTGAACGCCACGTGGGTGTAGTGCACTGCGTTAGCAATTTAGAGCAGAGAGCGTTGTATGGCGCTGGTTATCATTATTCTTCTATGGGCTCGACGTAATCGCGTACGCGTTGTCATGGCAACGTAGTAGGAAAATCGTAAACTAAACATAACACCTCCAGCAAAGTCGAAGCGGTTTGCGCCACTGTTAGAGTTGTTATAATAAAGTTCGATTGAAAGTTTTAAAAAGACATGACGTCAATGGTCAAGTAAAATATTTATTCGAAATGTACAGCTTATTTTTTGCCAATTAGGTGAATAAATGAATGTAAAAATTTAAATTTTAAGATATATATAGTAAATATAGTTAGATGTTTGCTTGTTTATTTTTCCTAGTGAAGTAGCACTACATCTACTTCACCTGAATATCCGCCACTGATATATATACATATATATATATATATATATATATATATATATATATATATATATATATATATATATATATTTATACATATATATTTCCAGATCAATTTTTTTGTTTCTTGCGGAACTGAATTTGTATCACGTATTGACAGACCTTGAATTGATGACGGACAGTTTTTGAGATGTGGGATGATGGGAACTAAAATTCAAATATCTATTTGAATGTACCGTTCTCTTTCATTTGTACTAACACATCAAGAAAGGGAATGACACCATCTGATTAAAGATATAATTAAATTCTCTTCTCCATCAGGCCGTATTACAAAAGTATCACCCACACATCTTAATCAACATTTAGGTTATAAACTGTAAAAGCTTAAAGCAATTTTATCGAAAACCTCCATAAAGATGTTCGCTACCACATGAGATTGCGGAGATTCCATGGAGGCACCCGAGGTTTGCTCATATTAGATCCCTTGAAAAATGAAATATGTATACGCTAAGCATTCAATTAAGATTGAATTAGGGTTTTTATGTTGAAATATGTCAGAAATTATAGAAATTGAATCGTCAATAGGCACATTTGTATACAGGGATTCAACATCAAAAGTGACTAAAATTTCATCAAATATTGTTGATATAAGAATTAGATCATCCTGTGAAGGGGTTCAAAATATTGGATACATATTTATTTATTTCGTAAGATGGCGAACCTATAGCACTGACGATGGGACGTAACGGTACATTAGTTTTATTTATTTAATTATATACATACATGTTCTTTCACATCTTTAATCCGTAACTACTATTATTAGCTCAAATACTTAAAGTTTGGAACTATTCAACGATAAGTGTGAGGCCAACGTTTCCTCAACCACTTGTGACGTTTCTTATTTTACTTATTTTTTATCCCAGTAGCTTGATTAAAGGATTTAACAGCTGTGTAAATTAATTATTGTTTTGAAAATGTCAAAGGGTAATTTTTACGTTGATAATGAGACTAACACAACATATTACGGGGGTAATAAAACATACCTAATCGTATTTATTAAAGCAACTTTATCCGAAAACATAGCTTTTAAATGTAAAATTTTAAAACATCCAGTTTCCCCCTCAACAATTAATTATCCTTAAACCTATGTTTCTGTATATATGGAAAGCACCCTTAACCGTTAAACTTTTATAGCATCTAACAACTTGTAAATTAGGAGAGTGTTCATAAAATTCCGACAGTTTACGACAGACTATTGCCATCAGCGAACGGGAACCAGATTATTCGAAATGAAACAAATGTTGCAGAATTAAGCCCTTTAAACCTGTGTGTGAGTAGTCACAAACTGGGTATTACAACGAGAGAATGGCTCGTTTTCTAGTAGCGAACATATGTTTGTTCAGTACGTTTTATATTGTAATCATCTGTTTTTATATATCTATCGGTAATGGGATGTTCATTAACTAGATGATATTTTAGTTATTAAAATGTATATAACCACCATCGATTATATTTCGAATAGACAGTAGATCAGATACAAATAAATTAACCTCATCAACAGTTCATGTCGCAGTTTACTTAGAACACACGCAACAATATGTGGTTTAGTTTACAAAAATTATGCATATCTGTAAAACAATTTAACCGGCCGATCGGATGCAGTACGTCATGGACTGGCAACTCTGGGCGTTAAGCAAAGCCAGCAGCGTCTTCCAACTTTCCGAAGTACATATATAATATATAATACAAAGTTGGGATTCATTTAGGCGGTGATTTATTATACATTGAATGAATCGTTTATTTAAAGTGATAGATGTCTTTGTAGATACTTAGGTTGATTTTACTTATCATCAACTTCACTAGTACAATAGTGCTTAAGTACTTAAAGCTTAGAACTATTTTACGATAAGTGAAGGTTTTACGTCAGACGTTTCCACAACCACTTTCTGGTCCAGGGAACGCTCCGAAGAGAAAATTTGGGGGGGGGGAATAAGCGAGAAAAACCCAACTAAGTAAAAAAAAAGTCCGCACTTGCTTTTACTACTTCCCTCATAAAAGGGAAGTATTGTAATCGTGAAAAATCACCCTCCGAGATTTTTTTAGATCTTTACGTTTCAGGGTTCCTAGATGACGAAAAACATGTTTTCTCGATTCCGTCGGTCTATCTCTCTGTCTGTCTGTTCGCGGCATAGCACAGTGGTTTCTCGGAGATCATTTTTGGCCAAAAATAGGTTATAATTGCGATTAAAAATATTTTGTGTTTAATTGGTAGAGATTAGGTAAATTACGCTTAAAACTAAACTTTGGTTAGTAAATTACAAGCTATACACATCTGGATTTGATTAGCACATGACAGGTGTCATTTTTAATGGAAAAATAAACAGCAAAAATAACTTAAAGCCCAAGTTCTATTTTTATGTTCTTAAGAGTAGATTTGACTTAAATATCAACTTAAATATCAGCTTAAACGAGTGAAGCATAGTAGGGAAAATTAGAGCAATTGGAACTTTTTACAACAATTAAACAAGCATTAAATTACTTTTTATTAATTTCTCATTACATATTTGTAAGATTTCCTTTAGGTAATCACCTATTTTTTACACTTTTTTATATATTTTTTTTATCTAAAAGTTACAAAATTTAGCATTAGGTTCCCCTCATATCTGAGAATAAATTCGATTTATTTGACGAATGACGGATTTGACGAATGTTTTTTTGTCCGCATATTTCTTGACGCTTGTTTGTGAAATGATAAACGTTAGATACCTACCTAGTTATAGGGATGGATGTACAAAAATGTTTTTTTTTCTAAGCTAAATAAAAACATTTACTCGTGTTTCGCCCGGTCGGGCATCATCAGACCTATCAGAGAAAAATATATCCTAGTAGCTAACTAAAAGCCTTTAAATCAAATAAATAAATTGTACCTTTAAAACTAAAAAACACGTCACACATACAACGCTAAAACAGTAAACAAACAATTACATTACATAGTTCGACGGATACTGAAAGATGTTGAAATGTGGTCAAATGAATGTATAAAAACTCCTTATGCTTAAAGTATAAATAAATAAGGTAGTAATACAATAATGAAAAATTAAAAAAAGAGGTATACCAGTGGTGAGATTTGAACCCGTTTTTTCTAGGTGAGAGGCAAGAATAATAGATTTACTACTATTCGGGACTATAACAATATTACGTTTTGAGTTTTTAATTGTTAGGTAAATTATTAAAGATGAGGTTTGGTTCAAAGTTAAATATATCATTCACGCAACGTAAAACAAGGCTCTTTTTAGCTTTGGTTATTTCCATCTTCCCAAAAGGTTCAATTTTTTACCCTTCTGACATTCATGGATAACTGTTACGTCATCCGATGTAGAAAATCGGTGGCCTGTAGATAGAAGATGGTTTGCGAATGCTGATTTCGTTTCTGTAATATCTGTATTTTTATGTTTGTTGACCAAATGAACGTGTTCTTGGACCCTGGTTGAGATCTTTCGCCCTGACTGTCCTATGTACGTGGTAAGACACTCTCCACACCTCAAAGCATAAACACTCGACTTTGACAAAAATTCGGGTTTATCTTTCATGGTCACTAAATGTTCTTTCAGTTGGTTGATAGTTTTAAAGGCGATAGAAATATTTAACCCTTTAAAGAATTTAGCCAACTGGGTTGAAATATTTCCAAAATAAGAAATTGTTTTAAAAGTTTTGCCATTATTTGAGGCAGCATGTATAGCGTTAAATGACATTTTGTATTTGTTAAAGAACTTAAAGTATAATTTGTTGATAGAATTTTGCAAGAAGCCGTTGTTAAATGCTATTTGCTTAATAGTATTTAGTTCTTTTTTAAAAGCGTCTTTAGATAGAGGTATTTTAAATAGTCTATAAAAGAAAAAATTAAAAGCTGCAAATTTATGTGTATTTGGGGAATTGGAATATTATATAATGATAAACTGGTGCGGTTTCAACATGTCGTAACAAAATCTCGGTGTTTGTCAATGAAAAACTACTTATTGAATTCAATTTAAATTATGCCCGGATGCTCCCCCCTATATTTTCGTCCCCGTCTGGATCTTCCGAAAACTGTTTTTTCTCACTAATTGTTTAAGCCCAGTAGTTTTACTTAAACTTAAAACCAGCGGTCCTCAAAGTAACTTAAAATAAAATATTACGGAAATAAGAACAAATTCTAATTTTCTTATAATTTAAAGCAACAACTACAAATTTGATGACGTTTTGAAGTTTAGGATATCTTTTGTGGTTTTCAAGATAATTGAGAAAAATCAAAATGGTGCATTTTCAACTTTTGCCCGTAGCTTCTAAACGACTCGTATTATGGTTTTATGGTTTATACATTATTAGGGCACTTTTATTAGAGGAACATTATGCAGGTAAAACGAAGTTTCTAGCTTCAATTGTTTTTGAGATATTGGCATCAACTTTTTATTTTCTTACCGACGCCATATTGGATTATTGTATTTTTGGAAAGATCTTTTTAAGAGCTTTCCAATGATGTATAACAAGGTAAGATTATTATTTTTCTTGACCTCTAAAAACCAAAATAATTGTTTTTTTTTAAGTAGGCTTTGATTACGCATGGCGGCCATAATGAAACAAAAGAATGCCGCATGTCAACAATCATTTTGTGTTCCTGAATAGTACTTGTTATCATTTTCTCATTGTGCCGAGTTTTTACAAAGTTTATTTGAGTTTCTCATACTACTTAAAATGGAGGGTAATTATTCCAACGAAGAGAATGTGGGTATGATAGAACTTTATTTTAAAGCAAATAGAAATACACAAGCAGCTGCGCGTTCATACGAAGAACAATTTCCAGACCGACATCAACCAAGCCAAAGGCATTTCAGATTTCTAATTGTAAACTTGTTAGCTTATGGGTAAAAATATTAATTCAACCATCGATGTTTCAGATTTTCAACTAAGATATTATACTAACAGTGAATACCTAGTGACTAAAATGTAACTATCACACTATTGAAAATACCTAAACTAAATTTAAATTAACACATAAAAAAAATATAAGTTACACCACATGCCTCCCTCCATTTTCCACACATTTTTGACATTTCTCCAATACCTTCCGTGTAACCCTTCTTAAGGTGTTCCTGTTAATATTAGCAAAAACATCTCGGACTCTGTCTTCTAGCTCTCTGAGACTTTCTGGCGGAGAAAATTCGTAGACCTCATTTTTTGCGTATCCTCATAAATAAAAATCGGGAGGAGTAATATCCGGTGACCTTGCCGGCCAAGCAACAGGGCCATTATTAGCGATAATATTTTCCCCGAAAGTATTTCTGAGGACCGCCATCACCTCTCTGGTACCGTGAGCCGGACAGCCATCTTGTTGGAACCAAATATTTTGCAGGTCGTTTGGGGGAACAGAATTTATAACTTCTGGAATAATTTGTTCCCGTAATAGTTGCAAATATCTGTTACCCGATAAATTTTCTTGGAAAATGAACGGTCCAATCAAACGGTTATCTAAAATACAAATTGTTATGAGTGATTTAAAGCAGAAGTGCATTGTTTGGAATTACCTATAATGCCACACCACACATTGAACCCAAATTTTGTTTGTAAACGTCTTTCTTCTAAATTATGAGGATTCTCGGTGCCCCAGTAATGAGTATTATGTTTATTGAAAATTCCACAGTTTGTAAATCGTGTTTCATCTGTCCAAAGTACTTTAGAATGAAAGTTGGGTATTTGCTGGCATTTGTTGATGAACCATTCACTAAACGTGATTCTTCTAGCAAAATCATTTACCTGAAGACCCTGTACAATAGTAGGTTTATAGGGATGAAAGTGAAGTTTTTTCAAGACTCGTTGGACGGTTGATTTGGGAATTGCCGTTTGTTCTTCATCTTTCTTACTGAGGTTGTTGGGTTGTCCCTGACACTTTCTATTATAGCTGCGTTTCTTGCTTCATTATCTATTGAATAGGTCTTTGGTTTCGGTTTCAAAAAAGACCCGTAGGCTAACAGGTTAACAATTAGAAATCTGAAATGCCTTTGGCTTGGTTGATGTCGGTCTGGAAATTGTTCTTCGTATGAACGCGCAGCTGCTTGTGTATTTCTATTTGCTTTAAAATAAAGTTCTATCATATCCAAATTCTCTTCGTTGGAATAATTACCCTCCATTTTAAGTAGTATAAGAAACTCAAATAAACTTTGTAAAAACTCGGGACAATGAGAAAATGATAACAAGTACTATTCAGGAACACAAAATGATTGTTGACATGCGGCATTCTTTTGTTTCATTATGGCCGCCATGCGTAATCAAAGCCTACTTAAAAAAAAAACAATTATTTTGGTTTTTAGAGCTCAAGAAAAATAATAATCTTACCTTGTTATACATCATTGGAAAGCTCTTAAAAAGATCTTTCCAAAAATACAATAATCCAATATGGCGTCGGTAAGAAAATAAAAAGTTGATGCCAATATCTCAAAAACAATTGAAGCTAGAAACTTCGTTTTACCTGCATAATGTTCCTCTAATAAAAGTGCCCTAATAATGTATAAACCATAAAACCATAATACGAGTCGTTTAGAAGCTACGGGCAAAAGTTGAAAATGCACCATTTTGATTTTTCCCAATTATCTTGAAAACCACAAAAGATATCCTAAACTTCAAAACGTCATCAAATTTGTAATAAAATTCTCTAAAACTTTCCTAATTTAACCCACCCTGTAGCTATAGCGGTTTACGAGATAGCAATGCATGTAAGCCAAATTTGGGACACATTGTATATCCGAAAATATAACTTGTATATGCAATACAACATCTAGTTTCCCCCTCAACAGTTAATTATTCTAAAGCTGAGTTTCTATATATAAAGGGCTCTAGCCAATAAACTTTTATAGCATCTAACAACAACTTGTAAATTAGGAGAGTGTTCATAAAATGTCGACAGTTTATGACAGAGTCTATCGCCATCAGCGAGCGGGAACCATTTTAGTTATTTAATTGACATCGTTTCTTAGGAAATTATATACAAAATTTTTAATTTTACAGTAAGAGATGTCAGATTATGGAATACTTATTCAATGTTTCGAACTATGTTTTTAAAAAGAATATCGACGGGATATAGGCCTAAAAAGTCCTGAGTAAAGGACATCTTCCTTTACTCAGGACAGGAAACGATTTATTAAAGAATCAGAAGATAAAGACTATCTACTGGCAAAATTTGTTCTTATTTTGGGTGTGTCTGGTGTATGTCGCTGGGGAAAAATCAAAATATCGAAATATCCGGATCTTTCATTAAAACAAGCATTCCCAACCCGAAGGCGATGTTTCATGGTGTTTTCTAATTAAGGAAGGTTTTATAAAACTAATTTGGTGAATATTTTTCGGAAATACGTCCTGCACATAAAACTCATCAAAATGTTTTTATTACCTATAGGATTTGTTAATGTTCTGCACTTCCATTGGGCAATAACACCATTGGTGACATACTAAAAAGAATTGCCGATTGGGCATCCATGCAAATGGAAACATAGAGCACTGTTTACGGAGATGTTCGGCGTAGTTATTGGCAGATTCTGAAGTCGATAACACAAAAAAGAAGTTTCGAAATAAAATCTTGGCGAAAAAAAGTGGACGCTAAAAAGGCAAGGTGTGCTGAGCCTGAGGCCGAAGAAGTCATTGTAATCGCAGCTAGACTTGTAATCCAGTTAAAGTTACTGCTACATCTACCGGTTTGAATTCGACATTAAGTGGAATTATTTAGAAAGTATAAGCAAGAAGTCTTGTTTTAAGTAGCTCAAGCATTAAATTTAGTAATTTAAGTTGTTGCATTTTTAATATTTGTGATAAATAGAAAGTATTTGCCCCCATATTCACTAAGAGTTAGTCCAGGTCTAGTTGCCATTGTACTTAAAACTCTTAGCTCCTCAGTTATCTGTCGCTTATGTCACTGTCATTTTGTAATTGTCACATTTAGTATTTGTTCAACTGTTGAAAATGTCATCTTAAACCTATAATTGTCAAGTTAGACCTGGTCAAAATTTAAACCTTTTTAGTGAATACGGGTGTAAATGTTTCTTTTTTCTGTGAAGTGTAAAAAGTCTCGAGTATTTGGAAATGGAGATATGAAATATATTGGAGAAACCCAAAATGAAGACTACTTACTGGCAAAATTTGTTCTTATTGTGGGAGTGTCTGGTACATGTCGCTGTCTATAAAATACGATTTTTTTAAAATAATTAAAGTATAAAACTGCAAATCACTTTTTTGTATTTTATTTAACAAACTTTTATTTCCTATTACTGCTAAAATACATCTAAAATATGTTTTACTCAGAGTTTTCATGTGTAGAGTGTAGCAGTGACTTAGAGCTCTTTAATATTTTTGTTACACTTGTTATGTCAACCATTTCGGAAACATTAACTCTTATGATTTTTCATTACAGTTTATTTACTTATATTTAGGAACATTTTGGCCACCAAAAATAAATTAGGTTATATAATAATGTTAAGGTAATAGTAATAATAGTAATAATAATAAGCCACACATAGATAAGGAAGCATTCAACAGGAGGCTGAAGGATGGACAACTATTATCAGAGACAGAAGGATTTGTAACGGCAATACAGGACCAAGTTATTAGCACACGAAATTGATCATCAAAGATGGGTCTGTTGAATCCGATAAGTGTCGAAAATGTAGCGAGAAATCAGAGACTATACAGCATAATATATGATCTGGCTGCACTTACCTAACAAACACGGACACCTCCAACGACATAACCAGGTGGGTAACATCATATACCAGAAGCTTGCCAATGAATATAGGCTTCTGAATATTTTTGTGCCCTATTATAAATACCATCCAAGTTCAGTGCTCGAAAATAATGCATTCAACTGTTAAATAAGGAAACAAGACCTTATTTGGTAAATGTCGTTGTACCCAACAATAATAACGTGTTGGATAAATATCAAGACAAAAAGGTCAAATATGCGGAGCTGGCCATCGAGATTTAGCAGATGTGCGACTGAATAAGGTTCAGGTCATACCGATCATCGTATCATTAACTGGACTAGTTCCAAAAACACTAGAACAGAACCTGAAAATCATAGGACAG
Organism: Kuschelorhynchus macadamiae; assembly: GCA_030620095.1. NCBI lineage: Eukaryota > Metazoa > Arthropoda > Insecta > Coleoptera > Curculionidae > Kuschelorhynchus > Kuschelorhynchus macadamiae. Next base: position 208,402 of record JAUTXW010000667.1, on the reverse strand, counting down.
AAGACAGTCCTGCTCAGTATTTGCCACACAGTGAGAAAATTCTTACAGGACAATACATAAAACTAATAGAAACCAGCCCACCGCTTTTGACGCATGCATCTGGGATGGGCTTGGTACCTAACATTTGTTTAGAAATTGGTTGTCAATTTCGATAATAATAATAATAATAATAATAATAATAACGATAATATACCGAGCAAAGAGTATTGGTCGAACATCTGAGAAAAACCAAAAGAGCATAAGCATAAAGATACTTGGATACAATCTCAACGTGATCAAATTCAAACACCACAATTGGAATTTGACTCTATCACCAAAGAGGAAGTTAGCAGCTTTATTAATGGAACGAGCAACTGGAAGTCATCAGGAGTTGACCATATTCACAATTTCTGGTATAAAAAATTTGACGTCCTCCATGACGCTATGCCCCGTCATTTTATCAAAATATTGCATCATCCGGAGACAACCCTCGCATTTCTCATGCTGGACACTATCACTATGCTACCCAAAAGCAATAGGATAGAAGACCCGTCCCAGTACAGACCCATCACATGTTTGCCCACCATGTACAAGATCCTAACAGGATGAATTGCAAATCATATCGCATTCGAGACCATCAAGGATGCAAAGAACAACTTATCATCGATAATTTTGTACTTAAACAGGCACAGAAAAAACAACGCAACACACACACTGCCTCTACAGACTAGAAAAAAGCGTTTGACAGTGTACCACATTCCTGACTCATAGACGTACTATGAATATACAAAATCAACCCTATGATCATTACTTTCCTGGTAATTATGAAACACCAGCGGAGAACGAACCTGAAGATCTATAATGGCGATCAATCTCTTACTACCGATGAGATACATATCAATGGGGGAATCTAGCAAGGAGATTCGTTAAGTCCACTTCGGTTCTGCTTAGCGATGAACCCCCTCTCCAATTTGCTCAACAATACAGGACATCGCTTCAACATCAAAGCCATTAGAGACAACTCCCCCACCATATCCCACTATGATAGAATCCATAGCCAACTAAAAAAGCTTATCGACGTGACACACACCCTCTCGAAAGACACCAATCAAAATAAAAGAGTCCTAACCACACTACATCACAACTTGTTACGTTCCGGACGCGCGTTTCGCTAACCAAGTTAGCATCATCAGCAGATGATATAAACTAAAGTAACTTATCCTAACCGAGACTATTTATAGGTAAAGGTGGTCAGACTTGGTTGCGCCCGACTGCGCCGTTGTCAAGTAAACAATAGAGGGGACTATAGGGAATAGGCCCTCTGTCTTTATTTAGTGCTTTCTTACCACATTTAACTATTTCTATACTCTCAAATGCATGCAACTCATGCAACTTAAGATTATTTATTCCTATTTGATGATTGTTTTCCAACGCATGTTGGGCAACGCTTGACTTTTCTGTTCTTCCGTATCTTAAATGTGCCATGTGTTCTTTAAAACGAATATTTATGGAGCATTTAGTTTGCCCAACATATTTTAGATCGCAGTCATTACAGCTAATTTCATAGATGCCACTCCTCTCCTTCAAGTCGACTTTGTCTTTAGGGCTTCCAAGGAGATTTTTCAAACTGTTCTCCATTTTGTAGGCTACTCTAAAATCTACGTTTTTAAATACTTTTTCTAGACCTTTCGTATATCGGAGATCATATGGGATTACTATGAACTTACTGGGAGCCTCAGGTGCTTGAAGAGTAGTGGCATCTTTTAACATTTTCTTAAGCTTATGTCTATTTACTAATTTATGTACAAAATTACCATTATATCCATTACTTTTAGCCATATTTTTAATCCGATTCATTTCATTATTAAAACGTTCTTTACTTAATGGAAAATTGACTAATCTGTGAGTTACGAAATGAAATGCTGCTATTTTGTGTTGACGACAATGGAATGAGTCGGATGTTATATACCTATCAGTATTAGTAAATTTCCCATAAATATTAAATTCTAATTTATCGTTATTTCTAATAACTAACGTGTCGAGAAAAGGTAATTGCCCATTGTTCTCCTTTTCGTACGTAAAATTAATAGAAGGATATTTATTGTTTAATGTTTCTAAGAAAGTGTCCAAATTTTCTGTTTTAGTATCAAAAATAGAAAATATATCGTCTACGTATCTATCCCACACCCTTGGGAAGTACTTGAGTTATTTTTTGAACTGGGCTTCTAATCTACCTATAAACAAATTTGCAAGGGACGGAGATAAGCAATTACCCATCGCAGTTCCCTCAAGTTGTTTATAATATTTATTGTTGAACTGAAAAAAAATTTGATTCATACATAATTTTGTAAGAAGCAAATATTCATCAATAATTTCTTTCTTCAGATTATTGATTTCAAGTAGTTACTGTAGGTACTCTAAAGCTAGTGGTATGGGTACACTAGGAAACAATGAGCTTACATCAAAAGATATTAAAATTTCACCTTCTTTTAAGTGAACATTCCTAATTTTATCTAAGAATTCTAACGAGTTAGTAACCTCAAAGTTATCGTACGAGATATTTAATCTGCTGAATTCTTCTACTAACCATTTTGAAATATTGTACGTTGGTGATCCAACAGCTGCAACAATAGGTCTCATGGACTTCCCAGATTTATGGATTTTGGGAAGGCAATACAGTTTAGATATCTGTGGGTTACTATGTGTTAGTTTAAATTTTAGTTTATCGGACATAAGGTTTTTACACTGTTTTAAGGTATGTTTTACTTCTGTTATCATTTTTGATAACGGGTTCTTCTCAATTAAATCGTAGGGACCAGTTTGAATCAAATGGTCCACTCTTTCAAGATAATCTGTTTTGTCTAGTATAACAACCTTATTTCTTTTGTCAGCTTTTAAATAAAAACATTCTTTTTTCTTCAGTCCCTGGATAACTTCAGTATTTTTACGAGAAACATATTTTGACTTGTTGTTAACAACGGTTTTTGAGATTTGATTTCTGTAAGCCTCTCTAATGCATCCCTTAGTTGACTCTGGCACGTATTAAATAGAACGAACTGTCGATATTCGCTATAATAGTTGGTAAACTATTTTTTACTTTTACCAAATGTGACCACATTTACCTATAAATAGTCTCGGTTAGGATAAGTTACTTTAGTTTATATCATCTGCTGATGATGATAACTTGGTTAGCGAAACGCGCGTCCAGAACGTAACAAGTTGTGGTGTAGTGTGGTTAGAACTCTTGTATTTTGATCTATCGTCCACCACAGGTTCCAGTGTTAGGACATAATAACAACGTGTTGGATAAATATCAAGAGAAAAAGACCAAATATGCGGAGTTGGGCATCGAGGTACAGCAGATGTGGTGACTGAATAAAATTCATGTGGTACCGATCATCGTATCATCAACTGAAATAGTTCCAAAAATGTTAGAAGAGAACCTATTATAGGACTGCATACTAACACCTTCATCGACATCCAGAGGGCAGTCCTGTCCAGTACTTATTTTGTTCTTTAAGTAATCTGTGATTTTTGTTTTTACCTCTTTTTGTTTTTGAAACATTCTGGAGGTAAAGGATTCATCGTTCGTTATTCCCCTTTTCTTAATATTTTTTCAGTATTGTCTGTAATTGAGAATTAAAATAATTTTGATGAAAATGGGTAACTGGCGTCAATTTATTACATTGCAAACAAAGAATAAGACTAAGATGAAAGAATTTATATTAGTAAAGTCTTATTTGCAAAATAATTTTAGTTTTTGAAGTTATAATAGTTATTTTTGTATTAAGTGTGCAAAATAAGGGTTTTTTTTATGGCAATGAGAGTGTTAATTTTTTGCCAGCCATTTTCGATAAGTTGCAGCGCTTTCTGTACAGAAAATGCCAATTTTAAATTCGCTTTAACCAGTGCTGAACGCACCCCTCCTATCTACATCACTGCATACGTTTAGGTTAGGAATCATCGCTGAAATATAAATAATATAAGAAATACGTTATTTGAAACCAGCGTGACGTCATTCCAGAAAGGTAATGCGCCAACTATATGCTGTTCGGCGCTCACGGTCTCTGGCTCGATTCCGAGCTAAGGCAGACTTTATTAAGAATACATAATGCGCTCACCTCCTGGTAGGTTGATGGTTGCGCGCTCTATCAGTAATACTCTAAAATTACCTCTCAAATAGCCTCGTTCGGATTCGACGATAAACTGTAGGTTCCATATACCTTTCTAAATTACGGCTAAGACACACATCATAGCTACATGCGAAAGGTAGGCCGATATCCAGAAGTGGATGAAAGGGTATGGTATACGAATGACAATGAAACTACTACCAACGCCTACAAATAAAAATATAGCATTTAGTGTGTTGATGGGGTTAAATATTTTAAACATTTATAACATAAAAACAATTATATCGTTTGCGGTTTTCCCGGAAATGACCGCGACTTCGTTATTTTAAATGGAACATCCTGTATATTTTATGTTTTTTGAACTCTTTTAACAATTTTACAGCTTTTTGAATGAACCTATGTCGAAAATACATAGTTTTCCAAATAAAGCCCCTTAAAAATGTGCCATAATTCCCACTTATTTGTAGTTTATGGAAAAGCGGAGTAAGCCCAGATAAAAACAATCACGGTTATTTACACTTTCAAGCCTTCACCCAACAAAATGTCAAAAAAAAATGTTCCAAGTTTAAAAAAAAATGTGTTTTTCGCAAATCGATTTTTCAAGTTTTGATCAGTATATATCATTGTACCATAACTACCCAATCCTACTTTTTTATCCTTTATCCATATATGACAAATTCAACTTCCATAGACCGCTGCAAACTTGAAAATTTGATACCCTATTTTCATGTTTTTAATGCTCATCTAAAGCGGAAATCAATATTAATAGCACTTATTTAATTATACCATCGGCAAAGTTGGCCATGGATTCAAAATAATCCACTGTTCAAAGGAATCCTGTTTTAATTCATTTAAATTTTAAAAAAGAAATGGATATGATAAGGTGAAAACAAATGAACAAATTATACCTTGTGATGATTAATACATTTTCAACAATTTTCCGTAATAAATTTTTTTAAAGGCTTTTAAAGGTTCGAATAAAGAGTAAATAACCTTGATTGTTTTTATTCTGGCCTACTCCGTTTTTCCATAAAATACAATTAAGTGAGAATTATGGCACATTTTTAAGTGGCTATATTTGAAAAACTGTACATTTTAGACATAAGTGATGTTATACAAAAGTTGTTTAGATTTGTTAAGACAGTTCAAAAAACATAAAATATACAGGGTGTCCTATTTAAAATAACGAAATCGAGGTCATTTCCGAGGAAACCGGAAACGATGTTCTATTGTTTTTATGTTACAAATGTTCACAATATTCAACCCTATCAACACACCAAATTCAACATTTTCTATCTCTAGCATTCTTCAAATGGCGCCCTGGGTAGTAGTTTCATTGCCATCCGGTATATGTTTGATATTTAGTTATTATTTATTTATTCATATATTCCTATAAACAGACAAATAATAAATTGGTGATAACAAATTTAATCTAGTAATGGGCACGTTTTATGACTATTTAATATTGTTATTATGCGTACGGCGCTGTTATGGGCTAATAACTATATGATATTGATTAAAGCTTCTCTGACACTCTTGTATATTGTATAAATTAATTATTGTTATGGTTGGAAATGTATCTGATGGCATTAGAGGTTATTTATTTACATGCCTATAGGGCCGATATGAATGCTCTGGCTAAATATGCCTCGACGAATTTATTTCATAAAAATTTATATTTAGTTTAACTTTTAGTTAGAAAAAATTTATTATAAAATAAAAAGATATATATATATATATATATATATATACAGTGTGTCCCAGATTCGCTTCTCTGTATAGGGATCTCGGCTCCTATTATACCTACAGCAAAGGTTAAATGGGGAAAATTTTAGAGGAAACTTATTGCATTCGATATCTGGCTTCAGATTTACGATCGATCAATAAGTAAGGGAAATATCGGCGAAAAACCGAAAATGGCAGATTTCGTTTTTCGCCAGTATATCCAGAACGGTAAATTTGACAGCTGTCAAAATGTGACATTATTCGGATTATATGGCGTATACGACACGTCTTCATTGTTTTTTGTTAACCCACAACCCGCCTCAACTTTCATTTTTCTTATGACCGCCATATTGGATTTTTCGATTTTTGGAAAAAGCCTTAAATTTCCAGTCTAGTGTCACAAGTGTATTAAGGATTTTAGTGTCATCAAAATATCTCTTTTCGTAAATTAGGTTTCAATGTTTTTAAAGGAGGCCATGATTTATTTGTCACAAGATTACATTAATAAGTAAGTAATGTATTGAACGCATTGAATTTTCAATACAACATGAACGTAAATAACGACTTAAAAAATCTAAATGAGCTTTAACTACTTTGTACGTGGGTAACATTAATTTACAAATCTGCAAAATGACGTCCATGTGCATCGCGTCATTTTTAACAATTGGTGTGTGGTGTCCAGAACTCTTTGTCTCAGGATTTCTATGGTCACGGGGGGATCAAATTCATAGATTTTATTCTTCGTGATCCCAGAGGTAGAAATCCAAGGGCGACAGGTCAGGGGATCTAGGAGGACAAGATATTGGACCATTTAAAGAAATTATTGTTTCGTCAAACTGGTCTCCTAGGAAGTTCCTGACTTAAATGGTATTGTGAGCCAGACATCCGTCTTGTTGAAACCAGGTTCTTCTTATTTCATCTTCCGTTAGAATAGCTCGTAAGGGTGGTACAACCTGGTTTCGCAAAAGCTCTAGCTACATCTGCCCGTTTAGGCTGTAGTCAAACAAAAATGGTCCAATAAGTCGATTTCCTGAAATGATTAATAGTTTATAAATAGGTGCCCAACAGTCAAGGGCGGAAGGGTCGGCCGGGTGGTACTAGAAACTATAAATTATAAAGGGAAAATTATCTTTATTAAAAAGTAGATATTTTCTTTCCAAAAATAATTATCGAAACATCCCGTAATGAATGAGCTTGTATACAGTTGAAACTTATTCAGCTTTTGTGTACGTTTGGTACATTTTGGAAGAACATGAATGTCAATTACTTTAATTTTTCCAGTGCTAGTTGAAGCGGTTTCAATATTTGGAGGGAGTGTAGTCAGTTGCGAAGTTGACGGTAAGTTTAAGTTTGGATCATTGGGGGAAATAACAATAGGGAGAACGTTTAGATCCGAAGTAGCAGTGCTTGTAGGTGTTGTAATTGGAGATATTTTTGAAGTAGAAGGTAAGCTTAAATCTGGAACTGGAACATTGGGAGAAATAGGAATCGTAAACGTGTTTGGCTCTGACGTGACAATTGTATTTTCATTTCCTGAATTTTCTATGTCAGTTACATTGGTTACAATTGAATTATTATTTACTGAAATGTCTATGTCAGATATATCAGTTACTTGAGCCGGTAAAAAGTCGTCATCTGTAAAAACCTCTATATCACAATTACTGATACCAGTTTTCTGGAACCCTTTAATTTCGTTACTGGGAACAGCTCCTTTTAGGTAAGCAGGAGTAAAAATCTCTCCTATGTCATAAAAAGTAACATGTTGACCCGGGTGCGTTTTCTGCCACTTATCTATTTCGTTTTGAAAATATTTACCGAAGGGTCCGTATACAGCAACGTCTAAGGGCTGTAACTTATGTGTGGTGTGAGGGGGAACAGATAAAATAATGACATTATTTTTTGAAGCATAGTCCAGTACCTGAATGCTTCTATGCGATGAATGATTGTCAAGTATTAGCAAACATTTATGGTTATTTGTTGGTCTCACACTTGCTACAAAAAAGTTCATCCATTCAAGAAAAGTTTCGCTACTAATCCATCCACTATCAGTAACTAGATCTAACGTTCCTGGAGGCATATTATTTAGATAACGCGGATTTCGTTTTTTTCTTGGAAAAATCATTGTGGGGGGAATAAATTTTCCTGTAGCAGAGCAACAAAAAAGGGCTGTTATGAGTGTTCCCCTCTCTGCTGAAGCTACGCTTCCAACCTGTTTTTTTCCAGAGATTGGAATTACTTTGGGGGGTTTTTTTGTTGATGTTTGTATTCCCGTTTCATCTACATTATATATGTTATCCAATGTAATTCCATGTTGATCAATAACTGTTTTAAGGTTTTTAAAAAACAATTCCACTTGTGGTTTATTGAAACCACGGGCTCTTGCAATACTGGTTGGTTCCGGTTGACGTAAACTTAAATAATTATGCCTTTGCATAAAATTGGCAAACCATTGCTCGCCAGCCATCTGATTTGTAAAGGGATGTTTAATTTTGTTTTTTTCAGCATATTGATATGCTAATTGACATAGGTCTTTCCTGGTGAGTCCATAAAAGCGAGTATCTAAGTCCTTTATGTGCTGAACAAATTCCATCTCTTCGGTTTCCGAGAAAACTGTTTTAAACCTACCTAGAGATTTCGTTGAACTGTTCTTTTTTACATGTTTTTGCAAAGTAGAGTATGCAATATTAAACCTAACAGCAGCTTTATGTACTGATAATTCTTTACGGCGAACACTTTCGATTGCGTTGGACATTTCTTCCTCTGTCCAAGAGTTGCCCCGATCACTTTTTCTTTTGTAACGATAAACCATCTAAAACAGAAAATTGTTTATTAGGTTTCTTTTTATATATAGGGGCAAAAGGAACCAAGGCCAGGCAAAAAGAGCCATGGCTCTTTTTGCCCGGCTCCTTTTGCCCAAAACGCACTGGTTGAATGAATATAAAATCCTAAACCGAAAGCATAAAAATCTTGTAATAAAGTGAGGTTATGACATACCTTAAAGTATTTCTAACATAGAATGTAGTGTAGTTGACGTTAAACTAAAGTATTAACAATTGGATTCTTCTCCAAATATTGTTATATGAACAATTCGAGGGTCACTTAAATCAAACTGTAATAATAACTCCGAAAATATTACGATTGGCGGCAAAATCACTGCATATATCATCAGAACGTATTAAAACCTGTAGCTTTATGGTGTTGCTGGAGTAAACTAATTTTCCTAACAAATAAATATTTTACTGGTTCTTCTTGCCCAGTCGGTTCTTCTTGCCCGGGTGTCTCCTATCACTCACAGAACTGTTAGTCGTCTTGGAAAATCAGTTTCCTTAAGTCCTTGTACTACTATGGGTTTGTATTATTCTTTTTTAAAACTCTCTGTACTGTTAATTTTGGCACATTAGTTTCCTGTTCTACAGTTCTTACCGATGCACTAGGGTTTTCGTTGATAGCTTGTAAAATGTTTCTGTCTCGATTTTCATTGTTATTATTGTATCCGCTTCTAGGTTGTTCGAAGGCACCATGGTTAATTAAATTAACTACGATTTTCCTGAATTGGTTTTTATGAGGCTGCCGTCGTTCGGGGTACATCTCCAAATACCTTGCTGAGGTAACGTCGGCGTTTCTGTATGATTGAAAGTACAGAGCTAACATGTCAACCTTTTCTTCATTTGAATACGGAATGCCGGCCATTTTCTATAGGTTTTGAAAATTTATGTATCAGATTTATGATTTTATTGTGATAAAAGCGTACTTACTACTTATTAAAACACAGCTTTGATACTTTCAACTATTTAACTTAACGTCAAAATCCAATTTTGTTACAGATAAATCATGGCCTCCTTAGAAAAAACTGAAACCTAACTTTACGAAGTGTAATATTTGGATGATACTAAAATCTTTAATGCACTTGTGAGATATCAGTAGACTGGAAATTTTAGGCTCTTTCCAAAAATCGAAAAATCCAATATGGCGGCCATAATAAAAATGAAAGTTGAGGCGGGTTGCGGGTTAAAAAAAAACAATGATGACGTGTCGTATACGCCATCTTATTTGTCTTAAAAATGTGTCCGAATAATGTCACATTTTGAAAGCTGTCAAGTTTATCGCCATTTTCGGTTTTTCCTCGATATTTCTAGAAACAATTGATCGATCGTAAGTTTCCTCTAAAACTTTACCCATTTAACCTTTGCTGTAGGTATAATAGGAGCCGAGATCCCTGTATAGAGAAGCGAATCTGGGACACACTGTATATATATATATATATATATTATATATATATATATATATATATATATATATATATATATATATATATATATATATATATATATATATATATATATATATATATATATATCCTGGTTCATAATTTTTGTTGTTCGTGGCTGCGCATTAAGAGCTTTCTCTATGATGCGATTTGTGTAGCATTTTTCTTTAAGGAACTGGATATTATATTAAGTCCGTACTGGTCACAGCTTGAATTTGTGCTTTGTGATCTTGCATTTAAATATATATCGCTATGTGTTGGTTTTTCTATACACAGTGTATTCAAAATGTCCGTTATGCAGTTTTGTGACCAGAACATCTAAAAATGGAAGTTTGCCAGAAAAATTTCGAGCTCTGTATGGCCATGTTGCCATATAATAAATATGTCATCTACATAACGAATCCATAATTTGGGATTCAAAGTTGCTTTCTCAAGAGCTTCTTTCTCGAAATGTGTCATAAATAAATATCGCCACTACTGGTGATAGCGAGGACCCCATTGGAGTACTATCTATTTGTTTATACATTTGCCCGTTAAATGAAAAATAAGTATTTTTAAGGTAATGCTCCGAGAGTTGTATTATATGTGCCTGGAAATCCTCGTTCATAGCAATCCTGTCCAATGCTTCGTAGATGGGAGTACTAGGATACAAAGACTTGACATCTAGGCTTGCTACGATATCGTTTTTTCAAGATCGATATCTCGTATAATTCGAGTGAAATGCTCCGAGTTTTTGACAAATGAATCAGAATTTTCTACAGCTGGTTGCCTAATTTCAGCAAGATATTTTTCTAGTTTTTGTAGCGGCGAATTAACAGCACTAACGATAGCTCTGATGGGCGCCCCTGGTTTGTGTATTTTTGATAAACCATAAAGTTTATCATTCGAACATTTGTTCGACTTTTCCCGTGGTATGATGTTTTGTTGTATTTTGGGGTTTATTGGTGTTTATTTTTGTAGTCGGGTCTCTTGGAACAGGCTTATAACAATTGTCTTGTAAGATGTCCTGCATGTTTTGTATGCTGTCTTGGGTATTCATAACTACGGTTGTGTTTCCTTTAACTGGTTATTGTGATGTCTTTATTCTTTCGAAGCTTTATTAGGGCTGTCTGTTCAGTAGCATTTAGGTTTTGTTCCGGTGGGTTGCTTGATTTTGAGATTCTTGCTATTTCTTGTTGAATCTCCATTAATAAAATTAAATTGACTTAATGCTTACAGGGTTTTTTAGACTCAATTCACTCTAAAAAAAATTATCCAGGTGCGGTTTTGGCTGAATATTTTTAATTTGCCGAAACTTTGAAACATACGTCATTTTATTTTTACAACCTGAAGTACCGAAAACAAACTGACTTGACTGACTTTCAGGTATAGGGCAACTTTGTTATTTTAAATAGAACACTCTATATATGTCTTCGAAATCAAAAAGCTTGATCCTTCCCCTTTTCAAAAATGTAATACAAGCCATAGTTATGTTGCAGAGTGGTGGATTTATTAGGCTCCCAAAAAGATACTGCATGTCTATAATGATTTCACGGTTAACGTTCTTTTCTTTTCTTGAAAAGTCGCCTATGGAAACAAATTCATATTGTTTCAACGATTCTTCGATCCCTTTTGATATAGTACTAATACTAGTTTGTGCATAAACTCTTAAATTAGTACAAGCATTTTCCTGATTTTCTATAAGGAGAAAGGGAGGCAAAATGTATATTATTTGATTTGTGACCATATAGACGAACTCGAGGCCTCGTCAAAAAAACGATTGACAATCATTTTGCCACAGCCTCATTAACAATTACTTTATATCAGTTATATTTTGTTGTTAATTCAAAACCGTTTTTAATGTTAAAATCTATATTTTAAATTTTTTATTTAACTGTAACCTTGTTAAGCTAGCTGGTTTAACCGTAATGATTTTTAAATGAAGTACTTTATACTGTTAAATTTTCTTTTTGAAATGTTCTCTGAACTTGTTGTGATATTAGTTAACATTATCTGTATTCTTGTTGACACTAATAAAAGAGTTAGAAGAATCACCTGAAACTAACATTTTTTCCTCGTTGAGCTAATTCATTTGGAACGTTCGCCATATATGACAATCAGAAATGGTTGATCCAACTTTTTTTTTATTGAATCAACTATTTCATTTTTTCAGTTCATATTAGTATTAATTTCGAACCGGTTCTACTCCTCATTTGGTCTTCGTATTCAACTAAAGGAGATTTGAGATCGATTATCGATTGGTATTGATTAAATTAAAGAAGAAATAATACTCTAGCTATTATTTTTTCTTTAGAAATTTTCTTAGCAGGTATCGCCTAATTAAAACCCTCACTTAGTACGGATTTTTCACATTCTGAGAAAACGTAGGTAGGAAATTGTCGTACTAACTACTATTTTATTATACTAACTACTTATTTAATTTATTTTAAATTATGTTGAAAAATCAAGTGTGCATTGGTAGAAACTGATAAAATATTAGCACGAATCCAATATGTCGGAACAGAATGGCGCCCAGTAAAATACAATTCACTGTTCCTTATAAAAGGAAAGATTCATTACAAGAGAAGTTCCGGGTAAAGAAAATTTGAAGGTAGCGGTCAAAGTATAAATGAAAACGCTGTACATTGATTGTAATTTATAAATGGTATTTTCGCGCGTTGCCATCTTGTTCAATAAAATTTTAATTATATTGTTTACATCTTCTCTTGCTGCAGGTACATACATTATCATATTATCAGCTATGACTAGCTATTTTCCCACAGTTTTATCGTATAATTCTTCACTGGTAAATTAAGTAGCCCTGGACACACTTAGGGCGATGTTTTATTGTAAAGCAATTCCTCGTTGCTGGGAAGCGTGTTAAAGACCATAACTTCCAGTTTTAGCATAAAAAAAAGAAATCTACAAATGTCTACAGTTTTGAGTTAAACTCGGATAATAATGGATTTATATTGCAAATAATTACGCTCCTCATTCGTCTGATCCTATTTTGATATATTTGGTCCCATTAGGATAAATCATCAACTGAATAAAGCATATAATAATAACTGGAATTGCCGTCAAATTGTAATGTCCTTTAAAAGAGGTTGTTAATAATAGATCACCATTTTGAAATTTGTTGAGTGTCAGCACTAAATTATGTATAACCCGATTATTTTTGATGTGCATTTTCCACGTTATTTAACTTATTTTGTAAAGTAGCAGTGTTTTGTTTCCCCTAAATCTAAATTTAAATACACTCCAGCGAATTAAGAGGGTAAAGTTCAATTTGTTTTACCTTTCATTCAGTTTCAGACACTTTTTTTTCCCTTAAGGGCCTAAATCATGTGATTTTAGTTATTGATATGCAGAGGTTTCATTTAAACGCGTTTATATTACGTTTTTTAACAATTAGTTTGTTTAGTTTATACCTTATTTATTTATAGAAATATATACTTATATAGTCGGTAAAGTTCTTTACCTAAAACATCTCTCGTTAGGAATATAATTTCACCAGTTTTACTAGGGATAGTGAACTATGACCCGATTTAGTTCCGCTTATAGTAATTTAGTAACACATACAGTGTATTCAAAAAGTCCCAGGCCTCCTGTAAGTACACAAATATCCTGTGTGTATCACAAATATGGTAGTGATTTCTGGCCTGGCCATTCAATTTCACTCCTTCTACCGATCCACCGATTTGGAAAAGTAGTGTCCACATATCTCCTTAGTTTTAAGCCAAAATATGCAGGGACGCCGGCCGTCCTGCTGGAACTTTGTCGACTGAATATTGGGGCGTCTTCTTCCTGTAATATTTAATTTTGTAAACATCAGCAGATATTTCTCCGAATTTAAATTATCATCAATAAAAATCATTATGAAATATACCTGCCTAAATATTGACTTTTCAGGATACTGCATGTGTGTCTCACGCACGAGGCTTTTCATTAGCCCAATATCGGCAATTATGTCGGATAACTGTGTTGTTTAGCATAAAAGTAGACTCGTTGAAATAAATGATGTTATTAAAAATTTTTCGATTTTCTTTTCACCAGCATGTGACCGGTTTGCAACTTTGCGTAACGATAAATTTGGATTTTCTATAAAATGCTGCAATATATCTAAACTTTACTTCGCTGTTGACCGTTTTGGTCCAATTTGCAGTTTCCAGTTTGATGGAACTTCTGAATTGTCCATAACACTGTAGATAGTAAGATCGTTCTCAATCTCCGAGTCGTCTAATCATAAGAATAGTAATACGCTCTTTTTTAGAAAGTGACATACTTAATTTCAAATAGTAATACTGGATTGGACAATGTGAAAAAATACAGCCGGATGGAATTTTGTGGAATTATCGATTTGTTTTTCTTTCATGCTAAACGGCACAGTTAACCGACATCATTGCTAATATTGGGCCAATAAAAACCATCACTAAATGTGCGGGACATACACGCAGTGTTCTTGTAAGAACGTGTGTGGTAATATTCAATCACTAGACCTGGTTTCCGTAGGACGGTGCCCCTGCACATTTTGACCCAAATATAAGAAGATACTTACTACTTTTCCGAATCGATGTATCGGCAGAAGAGGCAAAATTGAATAGCCAGCCAGAAGCCCTGTCCATGTTAGCTCACCTTTCGTTAGACAATTCATCATACTTTCTGCACTAAATAGAGTTCCGGTGTTTTGTTCAAATATATAAAATATCTATTATATATCTATCTATCCATATATATATATATATATATATATATATATATATATATATATATATATATATATATAGAGAGAGAGAGAGAGAGAGAGAGAGAGAGAGAGATACGGAGATCTCAATTAATAAATCGTCGATGTGACACAATCAAAAACGAAAAGTCTATGTAAGTGAATGAGTTCCACGAGCCAGGTGTAGTGTTTATGTCGTTATTTCTCATCGGGTATTTGAAAGAAGTAAAACAACACCACTTTTAGATTAACATTTAGTTTTTATTGCGAGCTGAAGCGCGGGCCATGCAACTTGGTCAGAGAGAGAGACATTACCATTTTTACAAACTTAAGATCTTATCATTAGAAAAAGACAACATGTGAGAGTGAGAGAGACAGATATAACACTTCCTTACACACTCCCCCCGCAGTGTGAGCGTACATAGCTCACACGAAAAACGAGATATACAAGTTATTTATATTAATTTTATATAAACAATAAAAAAAATGTGCAACGGCCTCGCAAAGAATACAAAATTTATAACATATTATTTAATATAAATATTAGGTTAATACTTGAATACTAACATTGCGGTTGTATTTACTTAATAAACGTAAATGTGAACTAATAAATAAAATGTAATTATAAAATATTATGTAAACTACATACGTACGTTACAAAAAAAAAATAAAATAAACATTAATGCTAAATATTTTTGGTATCAAAGAATATAATAGTAAATACTCATACAAAATACCATTGAATATACTAAAAATAGTAACAGTACATAATATTTTGAGACATCTTTTATGTATCTGCAAAATGAACACGTTTCCTCGAATAAGTTCGAAGGACTGGTAAATTTAAATTAAAACTAGGGGAATTTACAGGATTAGGGTTGGCATTTACACAAGGAGAATCTGAATTTACATTTGCCGGAGGCAAAACTGGAGTGATGTTTGCCAGTGGTAAAACTGGCGTGACATTTGCCAGAGGCAAAACAGAATTGTCACTTGCCGAAGGTAAATTTGGAGTGACATTTGCCAGAGTCAAACCTGGCGTGTCACTGTCGTCACCAATAGTGTACGCTGGTTTCAACAGCTCAACCGAGATGGTCTTGCTTCTGCCATTTACCTCAATCTCAAAAATTCGTTCAGAAATTCTGCGAATTACTTTATGTGGGCCAGTGTATGGTCTTTCCAGACCTTTTTTGGCAACATTGCGCATTAAAACGTGAGTGCAAGTATGCAAATTTTTGTAATAAAATGGTCTCTTTTTTGATTTATGAGCCACAGGTACCGGACGTGTAAGCCTCATATGACTACGAAATTCGTTAATAAAGGTGATGGGATCAGGAGTAAAATCATCCCAAAGAAAAAATTCGCCGGGAAGACGAAGGGTTGTTCCAAACATAAATTCAGCGGGAGACGCCCCTGTGTCTAACCGGACATGCGAACGAAGACCTAAAAGTACAGTTGAAAGAGTGCGGGACCAATCGGAATCGGCATGACACATAATCGCTGCTTTTAAAACGCGGTGCCAACGCTCAATCATACCGTTAGATTGAGGGTGGTACGGAGTTGTTCTGATGCGCTCGCAACCAATTAGTGCCAGAAGTGATTTAAATAACCGAGATTCGAACTGTGATCCCTGATCAGAAGTAATGCATCGAGGAGAACCGTAACGAGAGATCCAGGTATCATAAAAAGTTTTGGCTACAGTTTGAACAGTCATGTCTTTCATTGGCGCAGCCTCAGTCCAACGGGAGAATCGATCGACCATTGTTAGACAATACAAAAATCCTTGAGATGGGGGCAGAGGCCCAACTATGTCAATATGGACTTGGTCGAATCGCCCATCTGGAGCTACAAATTTTTCAGGAATAAGTTTGACATGGCGAGAAATTTTCGATTGTTGACATTCGATACAACACTTGCACCATTTTGTTATATCTCGGTGCATGTTTGGCCAAACGTAACGCTGTCTGATCAAACGATCCGTTACTCTACCACTAGGGTGTGCCGGATTATGACACAAATGAAAAACACGCTTTCTAAGAGTCAAAGGAATGTACGGTCGAATTGTTTCTCCGGAGATGTCACAAAAAATTTCACAAAGATCTGAACCCCACTGAATCTTCTTTAAGTTCAGAGAATGATTAGTGTTGTCAGTTACATGTTTTAATTGCTCGTCATTTTCTTGAGCTTCCGATAATTCTTTAAGATCAAAATCTAAAGGAAAGTTAAACCCATCAATCCGCGACAGTGTGTCCGCGACAACATTTTTAGAGCCGGAAATATGCTCAATGTGCGTAGAAAATTGCGCTATAAATGACAATTGTCGCGTTTGACGTGGAGAAGCTTTATCGGATCGCTGCATGAATGCATAAGTAAGCGGTTTATGGTCCGTGAGCATATGAAAATTAGAACCTTCTAACAAAAATCTGAAATATTTTATCGATTCATAAATTGCGGTTAACTCGCGATCATATGCGCTGTAACGGGTTTGCGCCGGAGTAAACTTACGGGAAAAGAACGCTAATGGTTCCCAAGAGCCATTATTTTCCTGTTCAAGGACAGCACCCATCGCAAAATCGGACGCGTCGGTAACTACACGCAATAGAGCACCAGCTCTAGGATGGACGAGCATTGCGGCATTAGCAAAATCACTTTTGGTTTTTTCAAATGCCTCAATTAACACGTCCGTCCAGACAATTTCGCGCTTATCCCCTTTACGCGAATCAATAAACAAGGAATTGAGGACAGCTTGAGTTTCAGCTGCATGGGGAACATTTCTATGATAAAAATTGATCATGCCAAGATATCGGCGCAGATCAGAAATAATTTTTGGTCTGGGAAATTCCACAATGGACTTGACCTTTTCTGGCATAGGGCGAATGCCCTGACTATTTATACAGTAACCTAGAAATTCTAATTCATTCACTCCCAACACACATTTTTCAACATTCAAGCGAAGCTGAAACTGCTCAAGTCTTTTAAAAATAATACGAAGATGTTTAGAATGTTCTTCAGCAGAAGATGAAGCAATGAGAATATCATCTATATATACAAAAGCGAAATCTAGATCGCCCAAGGCTTTGTTAACATAACGTTGAAACAATTGGCTCGCATTGTGAAGACCGAATGGCATAACCAAATATTCAAATAGGCCGAATGGCGTTATTACAGCCGTTTTTTCTACGTCTTCAGACGCCATAGGGATTTGGTTATAAGCCTTGTGCAAATCTAGTGAAGAAAAGATTGTTTTCCCATGCAAATTTACAGTGCAATCATGTAAGTGAGGAGTTGGTTATTTATCGGGTATAGTGACTGCGTTTAAACGTCGATAATCGCCACAAATCCGCCAACTACCATCTTTCTTCTTGACAAGATGAATGGGACTTGCCCAAGGACTGGACGAAGGACGACAAACCCCAGATTCAACTAAAGTCTTAAATTGTGCCTTAGCAGCCACCAGTTTCTCCTGGTTAAGGCGCCTAGCACGTTCTGCTACAGGAGGCCCCGTAGTCAAAATATGATGGAAAACATTATGGTTAGGAGGAGGAGATAAAGAAGAAGTTCCTGTAATTTTAGGAAACTCAGAAATAATCTCTGAAAATTTTGAGTTTGGAGAAAATGCATAAATGGAATGAATTGGCGCTGGTTTCAAGACAGCGAGGGAAAACACATCTGTGGAAGAATCGACCAGACGACGTCGTTTAAAATTCACAGACAACCCGTAAAATGATAAAAGATCCGCACCTATAATGGCGTATGGAACCGAAGCAATGTGAAAATTCCACCGAATTGGCCGTCGTAATCCAAGATTCAATTCACGATATGCCTCTCCGAAAGTGTTAATACACGTGTTGTTTGCAGCAAAGAGCTTTAAATCAACAGGTTTACCCCTGACCTTATCATCAGCAGGTAACAGCGAAATATCCGCCCCGGAATCGATTAAATACATGCCCCCGCCCAAACGGTCACGTACAAAGAGACGTTTTGAGAAACCCGAACTCCCATCGGCCGTCTCCACCCGATGAGGTTCATCTAGTTTTTTTGGTTGTCTTTCCACTCTTGGTGCTTTTCGCACCAAGCTCTACAAGACGTGGGATTATCTGGATATAAAGTGTATGCTGGACACAAGGAAGAGTTACCTTTTTTATTTTTATCGCGATTTCGAGAAAATGAACGCGAACCTCTTTTGTTCACTTTCACTTCCAATTTCTCGACTTTCTTTGTTAAGGCCAAAATGGAACTTTTTATTTCCTTTAAATCAGAATCAGCCGAGGAAGACACAGGAACCTGTTTTGCAATTGCTGCAACATTATATTCAGCACCTAGAGCGCTATCCACGATGCGATCAGCAGCCTCAGCGATCATATTGAGATCAGTAGCTCCCGAGGCAACCAAAATGGCTCTATGAGCCTGCGGAAGTTGATCCAGAAAAATTTGTTTGATGACGTTGTCATCGACGACACCATTTGAGAGATTCCGTAGACGACTTAGGATCAAAGACGGTTTTCCATCCGTACCTACTTGACCTTTCAATAACTTTCTGAGTTTGGCTTCTTCAGAAACAGCATAAGTGGATATAATCCGTTGCTTAACCTGGTCATAAATGTCGCTAGGAGGAGGGGACAAGGTAATGATGTCTCTCACACAACCTAAAACCTCGACATCTAGAGCTGCAAGAACTGTATCAGCTTTGGTAGCAGAAGACCTTAAATTGGCATTTCTCATGGACACCTACGCCTGAATAAACCAAAGGGCTGGATCAACCTGAGAAAATGGGGGTAACTTTGGGACACGATAATGGTCTAACCTAGGTACCACCGACGGGGCTGGAGAAGCACCCTGTCTACGAATAGCACCAGCATTCTGAGAAGTCTCTAACCACTCTAACCGCTCAGTAAATTGCGCTTGAAGCTCCGCAACCAATGCTTCTGCTTTGTTTGCACGAGCAATGGCAGAAGCAAGACCATCATTGGATTCAGCCATTATTGGTGAATAAAAGAGTATTTATTTATAAACAAGGTACCAAATAGTAAAACAAATATAAATAAAATATTGTTACCAATTAATAATACCAGTTAATAACATAAAAATAGTAACTTACCACTGCAAATAATACCAAAAATAGTAAAAATATACAATATTAACTACCAAATATTAAAAATAATATATTATTACCAATAAATACTGGGAAAACTAGGGTTTTATCATGTTAAAACAACAAAAACATTTTTATTATCAAAATACCACTTATGGAAGAAATTGGAGAATGTCTGGCAACATCGCAAAAACACCCGACTTGTTTTCCTCTTCTTTTAATGGTTGACAGTTGACCTACTCCACCGGATCACATCAGGATCAGGTCTTGGATCAGGTCCGTCGAAACGAACACACCATGACATCCGTGACAGAACGGATGACCAGTGACAAAGCGTCACCAATTTAGCGGGAAAAAATACAGCCAAGCAGGAATTTGGGGCAATACTGCAAAAGCCCCACAAAGAAAATGCTAATTAAATACCTGTTATCATAGCCACTAAGCCCTGGAGCCCAAAAATGCTCTTCAAACTTCGCAAATTACGATTTGCCAATCCACACCATGTCGGCTGTCAATCGGCGTCGTTGAGGATTGAAATTCAATCAATGATGAAATTACCAACGTATTCGGTAGTCTGGGGTCACCAATGTAGTGTTTATGTCGTTATTTCTCATCGGGTATTTGAAAGAAGTAAAACAACACCACTTTTAGATTAACATTTAGTTTTTATTGCGAGCTGAAGCGCGGGCCGTGCAACTTGGTCAGAGAGAGAGACATTACCATTTTTACAAACTTAAGATCTTATCATTAGAAAAAGACAACATGTGAGAGTGAGAGAGACAGATATAGCACTTCCCTACACAGGCATAACACTTGGCGCCACCTATTGGGGCTCCGGAGAATTCCGGCTGTCAACCCCAGGTCTTCTTGTAGGCAGGTCCGAATAGAGACTGAAGTGTTGTTGACTGCGACGCTTTCTTTTATACCCCCACTCGGGGCCGAAGGGTATATCTGCGCAGACGGTGGTCGTTATTTATGTTTTCCGGATGGTGCTGTTGTTGTTGTGCTAATTGCGCTTGAGTTTTTGCGATTTTAGATTTGTCGAATATTGTTTTCCATACTGTTGGTAATTTTAATGATTCGTCCCTTTTATTCAAATCACCTTGTTTTGCAATTTCTATGGCTTCTCGGATTATTCTGGTCTTATAATGTTCTATATTGGCAATCTCCCTACACCCATCGAAATTTATTTTAGGGCCGGTTTCCTGATGATGTAGGAATAAAGCTGAGGTTGTTTGTTTATTTCTGATGCTGAGTTTATGCTCTTTCACTCTTGCTGATATTCGCCTGTTAGTTTGCCCCACGTACAACTTTTCACAGTCCTGGCATGGAATACTGTATACTCCGTGGTTTTCCAGTTTGATTTTAGCTTTTGGGTTTCCAAGTAGTTTACCTATAGTTGTTTGTGGCTTGTGTATTGTTTGTAATTTGTGTTTTTTAAGAATTCTTCCGATTCTGTCTGTTGTGCCTTTTACATATAGTAAGATGGTTATCAGTGGCGGCTCGTCAGGGTAGGCAAGGTAGGCGCCGCCTACCCTTGAATAATCGTGCCTAAATACTGCCCAAAAAATCTAATATCTCATATCAATTAAACAATATTTAACCGTTTAACATCACAAAATATACAAAACTTTCGAAAAAACCCGTGCGTTTCTCTTAGAAATTCCTAACATTTAAATAAACATCGATTACATGCGAAACCTATGTACGTTTAGAGGCGATATATCCCAACCGCCTAAATTTAGATGTTCTCTACGGCAGCCAGCCAGCCCACGAAAACGCACATCGCCGACGACCAGCGACCGACATACAGAGAAAATCACGCGAAATAAACTACTACAGTAGGCGAAACGATCGTCCGCCTTCGGCAAATATTTGACGTCTTCGCATTGGATTCCAATATTGTTCATCTGGCAGTGTTGCCAAATTCTCGAATTTTCACCTGAACTGCTTTACGTTTTTAGAAAATATGCATATGCATAAGGCTACCAACTTTTTCATTTACGAATGCGGGACACAACAAATTTTAGTATGCGTTGTAGGCGCATTAACCATATTCTAAAATTCTTTATTTTCAGCATTAATTTTTTAATTAATTAAATTGATTATCCGAACATTCTGTTATATACTAAAGCAAAAAAATTAAAGACATTAAACATAAATGTTAGGTTAGGTGAGGTTTTTTTAATAATAATAAAATGAAACATGTTTCTACACTTTGGTATTTTTTTTAATTAAGGCTTATTTATAACAAATAATTTAGTTTAATCAAATCTTCTTAAAATGGTACTTCTCTGTATTATTAAACCGATAAACATGGGAACTTAGAATATGATTTGTTGCAATTCGGGACTTGCGGGACATAATTAGAGAATGCGGGACGATTTCTAACCTTATTTGTAACGCGGGACCTTAAAAGATAATCCGGGACTGTCCCGCAGAATGCGGGACGGTTGGCAGCCTTACATATGCAAACATTGCAAACCATAAAAAAAAATAAAATAAGCAGTTTCAATGTTGTTAGGGTGGTTTTGAAAGGGTTTTTTAAACAAAATCTAGGTACATCTCAAGAAAAATAAAGAAATTCTTCTCAGGCTTGCGAAACCGTATTTACAAATTTTGCGTTTGGCAACGTTGGCCACCTGCTACTATTCTCATTAATCTCATTTATAATTCCTAAAAATCGTAAATAGTATGCATGATGCAATATTATCGTTCGTTCGGATTTCCGGTCAAGTGATTTGAAATTTTGTCAATTACATTCTGACCGCTCTCGTTTTCTGATATCGATCAATAAATAAAAACATTGGACGGTGATACGTGTGTGTTTTTTTGACTATTATTTTACGACCGCGTCTGCTTTAATTTGTGATTCTGGTTGTTTATCGGCATTGGCCAGAAGAAAAACGAAGAAATCCTGATAAACGGATAAGTATTTTTGTTTTATTTGTTTCTAATAGACATATTTAAGTATTAAATATTTTGCTTTTAAGTGTAGTTCCGCTAGTTTTAGGGGTTGGACGGTTCATATTCGATGAATTTACCGTCGCGTCGACCGTAGGTTAAGTGCGTTTTTTCCGGTTTGTTCTATTTTAGATAGGTACATTACGTTGCTTTGTTTTTTTTTAATGGATTTTTAAAAAGTCATGGCGAATAATCCGGTGCATGATATTGTTTGCTCTTTGTGCGAGACACCATTTTCGCGTCTAAACGAAAACGATCGAAAAGATGTTATTTATTTTGGCCGCCCCACGCCACTTCTCAATATTTTAAAGCCTGATAAAAAACAGGGCCAAACTTTTTCACGATCGTTTAAAGCTCAATAGTACGAAAGTCATCAGTGGATATGTGGTAGCTATTTTAAACAAAATTTGTTTTGTTGGCCATGTTTACTTTTGGCAAAAGGCAGAAACAATACTTGGGTGCGTCAGAGATTTTCTGATTTGAAAAATTTATCTGCGGCCATAAAAAAACACGAATCATCGAAAGAACATTTAAGCAGTTATCTTAGTTTAAAGCGGTTAGAAAAAAACAGTAGCACTATACAGGATGCGCTACAATTACAATCTTCTTTGTCTCTTAAATTATATAATGAGGAGCTGAGAAAAAACAGACTTCTAATGAGCTATTTGGTCGATGTTACGTGTCACCTAGCAAAGCAAGAATTATCTTTCAGAGGCCATAATGAAAAAAGCGATTCCGTTAGTGCGGGAAATTTTCGGGAAACTTTTAATCTGTTAATTAAACGTGATAACGAAATACAACAACATTTAAAAAAAATTGGAAATATTTTTTCTGGTTTATCAAAAACTATCCAGAATGATTTGATATCCTGTATTTCCGATTACCTTGCAGATACAATTCATAGGGAGATAAAAGAGTCGTTGTTTTTTGCAGTGCAAGCTGACGATACTACGGATATTTCTGAGAAGTCCCAATGTGCGATTTCAATTCGGTACGTTAATAAATACGGTGAAATCAAAGAAAGTTTCTTGGGTTTTCATGACGTTAGCGAAGACAGAACAGCGGACGCAATGTATGGATTAATTGTTACAGTCATAGGCAATTTCGATTATAAAACAAAATTAGTTGGGCAATGCTACGATGGTGCTAGTGTGATGGCAGGTTCATTGAATGGTTTGCAAAAAAAAGTTAAAGATGATGCTCCTTTTGCTTGTAGTGCGCACAGATTGAATTTGGTTTTACAAACTGGTTCAAAAAATATAAAAAATTGCCGAATTTTTTTCGCAAGTGCGTCCTCGATTCCCGGATTTTTTCATCAGTCTGCAAAACGGACATTTACTTTAGATTCGACGATAGGAAAGAGGATTTCTTCCAGTTCAGACACCAGGTGGGCTTCCCGTTCTAAAATCATTCAAATCTTGCACTCTGAATGGGAAGGCCTAAAATTAGTTTTTTCTAAAATTATTGACGACCAATCATCATCGGCTGAGTCAATAAACGGGGCCAAGGGATATCTTAAATTTATGAACGATTTAGAATTTTCGTTTCTTACCGCTGTGTATAAACATATTTTTGACATAACTGACCCCCTTTTCAACATTCTACAGAAAAAATCATTGGAAATCACCTATTGTAAAAAGCAAATATTTATGGCAAGAGATCGTATCAAGTTATTGAGAAATGAGACAATGTTTAATACAATATTTGAACAAGCCCAAACAAGGATTTTTAATAATAGGGACTCAGGGCAATTGTCAAAAAGAATTAAGTTATCGGACACCATTAAAGGCGATGAGCAAAGTTCTTTACGCATTTTATTTTATGAGATAATTGACAATATTGTGACTCAAATAGAAGTTAGGTTTGCAGATATGTCTCAGTTATTATATTTTTCTTTAGCGGATTCCTCAAAATTCGAAGAATATAGCAAAAATTTTCCGCTTGAATTTGTGACGAATGCGACCAACTTTTATAAAAATTTCTTTGACAAACAAAAATTAATTAATGAGCTTAGTGTAATATATCTCGATGAACAATTTGCATTGCTGAGCGTCGAGGCAATTTTAAAACATTTCGTAAAAAATGAACTTCAAGAAATATTTCCTGAAAGCTACAAACTTTTTGCGTTAATTGCTACCATACCTATTACAAGTACCTCAGTGGAAAGACATTTCTCTGGTTTAAAGCGAATAAAAACGTATTCTCGCAATACAATAAAAAATGAACGTTTATCGTCACTTGCGCTAATTTCAATAGAAAAAGAGTTGTTCTGCTCCTTACAGAAGGCTGATAACTTTACGGATGTCATAATAAGTAAATTCGCCCTTTTAAAAGATAGGCGGATAAATTTAATTTATAAAACTTAGTTGTCAGCGTCAGTTAGTGTGTACGCGGCTTAACGTTTTCTTATAACGTCATTATTCTTGAAATTATTGTGGTTGTGGCCTACCCTAGCCTAAACACCACGAGCCGCCACTGATGGTTATGCAGTTTTGTGACCAAAATATCTAAAAACGGTAGTTTGTTGTTTTCCTCCAGAAATTTCTGGAGCTCTGCATGACCATGTTGCCATATAATAAATATGTCATCCACATAACGAATCCATAATTTGGGCTTTAAACTTGCTTCTCAAGAGCTTCTTTTTCGAAGTATATCATAAATAAATTCGCGACTACTGGTGATAGCGAGGACCCCACTGGAGCACCATCCATTTGTTTATACATTTACCCTTTGAATGAAAAAGAAGTATTTTTAAGGCAATGCTCCGAGAGTTGTATTATATGTGCCTGGAAATCCTCGTTCATAGCAATCTTGTCCAATGCTTCGTCGATAGGAATACTGGGATATAGTGATTTGACATCTAGGCTTGCTATGATATCGTTTTTTTCAGGGACGATATCTCGTATAATTCGAGTGAAATGCTCCGAGTTTTTTACAAATGAATCAGCTTTTTTTACAGTTGGTTGCATAATTTCAGAAAGGTATTTCTCCAGTTTTTGTAGCGGCGAATTAACAGCACTAATAATAGGTCTGATGGGCGCCCCTGGTTTGTGTATTTTTGGTAAACCATAGAGTTTAGGACATCTGCTCGACTTTTCCCGTGGTATGATTTTTTTGTTGAATTTCGGGGTTTATTGGTGAACTTTTTATTTTATTTTTAGTTGTTTTTTCTAGGTACGTTGTCGGATCCCTTGGAACAGGCCTATAACAATTGTCTTGTAGGATATCCTGCATTTTTTGTACGTAATCTTGAGTATTCATAACCACAGTTGCGTTTCCTTTATTTGCTGGAAGGATTGTGATGTCTTTATTTTTTCGAAGGTTTATTAGGGCCCTTTGTTCAGTGGCATTTAAGTTTTGTATTCCTATATATATATATATATATATATATATATATATATATATATATTCATATATATATATATATATATATATATATATATATATATATATATATATATATATATATATATATTTTTTTTTTTTTGGAAGTATCAGATTACATTGTCTTTGTCATTGACAACACGGTACACATGAAGAAAACAAAAATTTTACAGTTAAAAAGTCGGAAAAAACAACCTTTCCAAATCGTGTATATAAATATATATATATATATATATATATATATATATATATATATATATATATATATATATATATATATATATATATATATATATATATATATATATATATATATATATATATATATATATATATATATATATATATATATATATATATATATATATATATATATATATATATATATATATATATATATATATATATATATATATATATATATATATATATATATATATATATATATATATATATATATATATATATATATATATATATATATATATATATATATATATATATATATATATATATATATATATATATATATATATACCCGATTTGGAAAGGTTGTTTTTACCGACTTTTTAGCCGTAAAATTTTTGTTTTCTTCATCTGTACCGTGTTGTCAATGACAATGACAATGTAATCTGATACTTCCAAATAAAATATCATATTTTTAGTATATGAAAAGCAGTATTCTTCTTTTTTACAGGGTGTTCCCTAATGATTCGAATATTTAAAGGTATGATTCTCAATGGAAAATTAATGATTTACTTTATAAACTATGGTTCAAAAGTACTAGGTGTTAACATTTCAGGAAAAAAGCAAATTGATTAATATTTTTGAAAATGCTTGAGATTTTTAAATGTTTTTAGTTTATTTGTTGCGTTTAGAATGAAAAAAATATTTTTTTTTGGCTTTTTCGCAACTGAATAAAAATCAATATACAGTTAAATACTAATAAACAGTTACAAAAAAGCCAAAAAAGGTTTTTGTTTGTCACCGCTTCAATAACTCAATATATTTTTAAGGCGATTCTGATCTCAAAGATATTAATCATAATATTCATTAGCGATCCTGAGGCAGAAAGCGAGAAACGGTAAGAGAAGCCTAGTGACTCGTTCAAAGACTTAAAGTGACCTCTTAACTCTACTGACTGGTTAAAAACTTTTTCGTGTTTCGTAAAACACTTTAAAATAAAACAATGCATGGCCATAAACTGCTATTATAGTACTCCTTTAGATATTTTATCCAAAAAAACATCTAATTCGTACTGTAAATACATACCTATTTCGATATAACGCTATTATCGCCTTTTTCAAACGCCACTGGTGTAACATGTTTTTTTATTACACATTCTATTATTCTGAACATGCATAACGATATCCTTTTTCCCCGGACCACTACACGTGTTACCGAAAACCAGCAGTGTGCTGTTTTTTACATCCTAGTTCGACAAGTCACAGCTTTATTCAGAGCTATACCGAGCTTTGTTTTGTAAAATTAGAGGATCAAGGTTTTTTTGTTTAAATATAAAAATTGTGAAAACTGAATCGTCAATAGACACATTTTTATACATAAATTCAATTTATGAGACTTAATTTATCCAGTAAAAGGGTATAAACTATGAGTCGGGATTTTTTCAGGTCTTGGTGATACACTTTTGCTTTTATTTAGATTTTTCTCACTTCTTTCAGTGTCATGTATAGCACACTAATATATACAACCCAAGAATATTTTTATACTTTCAAAATTGAAGTTTTGGCGCATTAAATTCGATTTAAGTCCACCAAATCATTCTTCTAAGCAAAATGTTTCAATTTTGTAAGAAATATTATCTAGACAAAAAAAAATCTTTTTCACACTTCAGTAAAGCAAATTCCTACGAATTGTAATTCTGCTAGAAAAATGCCAAAACCCCGCAAAAGGTATATCGGAAATAAACCGCTTATAATAAAAACTAAAAATACATGATTCTATTAGCTCACTAAGAAATCTGGAGAAGGATAAGCGGCTAATGAACGATCCCTTCTACAAAATAGATCCTAAAACTCGCACACATGTTAATAAAACATTATTCTTGGTCTTGTAATTTTTTATTTACAAGTGGTTTATCCTGTCGGAATGACATGCTGGTTGTGCCTCCGCATCTTTTGTTCTTGCGAAATCGCTTATCAATGTAATTTTCACCCGGCCTTTTTTTCACATCGAAAATCACTGCTCTTAATAAGTACAACAATTAATTAAAAACTAGTAGTTGGTTATCAACTTTGCCACAAGTGTTGTGTGCGTATTAGTTTATTATTTATGGCAAGCTATGTGCCTCTGAAACTAACAAGTGTTAGCCTTCAGATTTCTTATAAAAGGTTATTATTAATCTTTCTGATGTATAGAGTAATATACAATTTTTAGTTAAAACCACAAGTGTATCGTTTCTTATTGGATCTAAGTTAATCCAAAGTACATTCTTAATATTACAATCCATTTGAGATTTATTTGAATAGTCAAGTGATCTACAACTTTTTACTTGTTCAACAGTAAATAACTTAAAGTGATTTAGTAAAATCCAGTGCATGGAAAGGATGTTGTGAATTTGTTAATATCATTTCAACCGATTATTTAATTATAGATTATTCATGAGAATAATTTGGTAAAAGTAATTTAAGATAGAATTAGTTGAGTGAATGAATGATAAATATTTAAGTGGTTCTAGAAATTGGCAGATTAACTATATAGAATCGGCACCTAGGTTAACACCAATCTACGTGTTGTTTTGTTAATTATTGATCTAAATAAACAATGATAATTAAACTGGTTCTTCGAAATTAGAAAATAGATGATAAGGAACTTGTTTTCACTCTAATAGATCGTACTTAAAATTAAAAAATCATTTACGCCCCAGCAACCCTACTGTCAGTGTGGTAACAAAAAAGTTTGGTCACCTTGTAAATTGTTTCAATTGACAAGGATACTGTTTTATGGGTACTACATTTTCCAATTTGCATTCAGTTATCTTTAAAACTGTAGAATAACGTGAATTAAAAAAAAATAAAAATAAAATTTGGCCACTGAAGTTTGTAGTTTGAAAAATATGCGTTTTTGGACATAAGAATATATGAACTTTTACTCTTAGAAATAGTCAAAAAAATACGTCTAGAATTCAGTTGGAAATACCCCGTACTTCCAGAATGGCCTGGGCCTAGGTTTCTAGTGGCAAATAATTTAGCTCTTGTTGTGATATTCTGAGACTCAAGCTGTGAAAATTAAGTAAACAAAGCCATTATATTTATCGCTAGAGTGTGAGATTTAACGGGGGATATTTATTTAAAAGCTAAGCAATTTTAGAGATAAAACGAACATAAATTTAAAAGTTATTTACGGTTTCTGGTTGCGAATTATGTGCCTGTGTGGCCCGGAATTTGTTTGGTAAATGGCAATAATTTCCATTAGGTACATGTGATTTCCACAATGAAAGTGTCACTCAGGAGTGATTTGTTGTTTCGAATCTATCACGTCGCGTCGGCGTCGCCTGGCAGACAGTTTGCAAAGCGCCAATCGTTTTCGAGGGCCGAATTGGTAGTGTAAAATACACAGCTTTTATTTGTCTGACGTAAATCTGTTTGGATTGATTTCACATGTAGAGTGCGTCGCAGATAGCGGCACGCTTTCTGAATAGCTCTAGGTTTGGCAAATTACAAACAATTTTATAGGTCGCAGTAACACAAAATATATAGAAAGTGTCCACAGATGTTTTCACTATGGGACGAACTTTTTTATTTGTGGGTTGACTATTAAAGTCACTGTTTTTAAAAATATTTTGCTTTTCTTGACACTCTAGAAAAATAATATATTTAAATTTATTTACAGGGTGTTCAAAATTTCCAAAAGTTTTAAAAAAGTCAAGAGTAAAAGAAATATAAAAAAATTCACCGACTCCAATTCTTATTCTCGACAATATCTCTAATTATAGGAGGATTTATATTAAACTAATCAAGTCAGCAAAAAAATATACTATCAAAAACGTCTAACAAAGTCTAAAAACGTTTCAAAAGAAACCTGGTCCATTATCAATGACCTCAGAAACAAATCAAACCCTGTGATTCAGATCTTGCTAAGGCCAAATGAGCTAAATGATTATTTTATTAATGTAAGCAAAAATGTTACCTCTGGTATCTCGCCAAGTTTGGACCCTCTTTCATTTCACCCTCCATCGAAAAATGTCGCCTTTTCTTGCGACTTGTCAGCAGCATGGAACTATTGAAAGAAATGAATAACATCACAAGCAAATGTACATGTAGCTCTGATGGCCTATCAATTAAAATACTCCTGAACCGGCCGCTCCCAGTCAGAGAGGCCCTTACAACACTAATAAAGGAATTATGCCATTTCTCATTAAACATCAGATAATATCCCGGGATCAGTTGCACCAGTGACGCAATTTTCTCGTTGCTTAGCGACGTCTACTTATCTCTAAATAACAACCACCTCAACGCCTCAGTTTTTTGTGACTATGTAAAAGCCTTTGACTGTGTTAGTCATGAAATTTTGATAAGCAAGCTGAATTTTTATGGAATCCGAGGTATTTTTTTAAATTGATTTAAATCTTATCTCGGGAATAGGCAACAATTTGTAAGAGCAAATGATTCTGATTCTGATTATAAATCGATTAAAGTGGAGTCTCTCAAGGTTCGGTCTTGGGACCTATTCTTTTTTTGTTATACATTAATGATAGCACCAAACTAAAAATTAATGAAAAAATCTCTCTTTGCTGACGACACAAGCATAACATGGAGTGATTTTGATACAACGTCTTTAAATTCTAATATTTCCAACGGCCTTGTTATGGTCCGATTATATCTGCTTTGCTGCAATGTGGATAAAACGGTGGCCTTTTCTTATAAGGGGACTTTACAACCACTTCAGTTAATTAACAGCAATATTGAATACGTTAAGTCGGTTAAATTCCTGGGTTTGAATATAAATAACAACCTAAAATGGTCTAAGCATATTGACACCTTAACTAAAAAACTTTCTACCGCCTGCTTTGCCATTCGATCAGTTTCAAAAAAACTGAACGTGTCTTCTGCTAGACTTACTTATTTCTCTCTATTCACATCCCATCTCCGCTATGGCCTTCCCTTTTGGGGCTGCTGTACCATCGAGCAATTTCTTTAGTATTTTTAGGCTCCAAAAGAGAGCAATTCGCTATTTGTTTGGTCTAAATAATAGCCACTGCCAACAGTATTTTAAAAAACATGAAATATTAACACTTCCTGCATTATTTATTTTAGAAACCGTCTGTTTGATAAGAAAACATATAAGGACATTCCCAGAAAGGCCACAACACGTATATCTTACCAGAAACTCTAGGTATGACATACCTTTCCATTCCTTACACAGACATGTTTGCACTTTTCGGAAAAAAAAACCAAAGCGTACCTCATTGAAAGACCTTTTTACTGCGTTACTGATTTTTATAATGAATAATGTCATTCAAATGTTTTTTTATTTGCTTGTTTACTTAAATCATGTTGCTGCAAGGCATTTGAAAATATTTTATAATGAATGAACTGTCTGATAGTCCGTTAACATTATTTTTTTTTGTAACATATTAACTTCACTTATTTTATATGTATAACGAAAACAAAGTAGAGTTTAAGGTCGCGTAATTTTAATTTCAATGTCATCGAAATTATTCATCTCGCATATGTATTGTTTATTTCCTTTTGTTAGGTCACCTGGATTCATTAACCCCTTTATATAACGAATAATATATTTACAATTTATGTATTTGCGTTGACCTATCGAAAAATATGATTTTTTTCGATCAATATTTCGTTTTTTTATGGTTTTCGTTTGTCTGTAAAATTGTAATAATTTTCCTGCGACAGTAAAGCACACTTTTGTTTGTTGTTGTTTGTTTGTAGAGTACTTTTATTACTCGTATCCTCGTGAAAGTGAAGTATTATCATCATGAAAAAATCCTAGATGTCGAAAAACATGTTTTCTCAATTCTGTCGGTCTGCCCGTCTGTCTATGTGTTTGAGGCATAGCTAAAAAACTACTTACTCGATTGATTTAAAATTTTTACCAAAAATTAAAGGTCACATGAGGATGTTCTGGTAATATTTTGGTAAAAATCCAATATAGCAAAACAAAATGGCGGCTCAGAAAAATCTTAAAAAAATATTACTAAAAAACTACTTATATATATACATATATATATATATATATATATATATATATATATATATATATATATATATGTCTGTCTGGAAAAAAAAAGGAAAATACCATGTCCTTCAAAATATCATTTCCCATGAAGGATGTCAAACTGGTTTACAATCCGGAACTGTGGCCTGAAGGTACTGTAGTACATCGCTTCAAATTTCCCAGTACAAATTTTCAAGAGACCAATCGTCCCCAGCAAGAAATCTAGCGGCCGCTCTGCAGGTACACCACGGGCAAAGCCAGCTGAATACTACTTCAATTTTTCATTTAAATGTCCAATGTCTAAATAATAAGATTAATCAGTTACTTTTATTTTTAGATCATAATAAATTTGATATACTATGCTTTAGTGAGCATAGTAGGCGAATGATCTTGCTCTTAATCAGTTGTACGTTTGTAATTATAAATTAATAAATTATTTTTGTAGACGCGAAACTGTACACGGTGGCACCTCCATTTTCATTCACGAGGATTTTGCGACTGGAGCTAAACCCTTGAACCTTACATCACTTTGCAAAGAAGTGGATGCCGAGTTTTGCGGGATTTTGCTGGAGGAATCAAAAACTGTCATAATATGTGTGTACAGATCCTGTCTTGGTAATTTTTACTCCTTTCTTGATCAATTTGAACAAGCCCTTAATTATATTATCACGATATCAACTAAATTGATGGTTCTGGGTGATTTCAACATCGACTTTCGTATGTGTCAACCCAATAACAATCTTACTGAACTAATTCATCTTATTGGTTCTTATGGTTTGCACGCTACGATATCTGATTATACTCGGATCACTTCCCAGTCACAGACTTGTATTGATAACATCATGACCAATTTGAGTGATCAATGCTTTGTCACTCGAGTGGTCGACCCATGTTTATCTGACCACTTGGGTTTAATTATTGATGTTAGTATGAGTGTTAGGAAGGAACTGGATGATATCAATATCAGGAATTTATGCAAAAGAAATCTTAATGCATTTAACCTATCTCTCATTGAGACTGACTGGGATGTTTTTTACGGCCAGTCCTATGACTCTAACTATCTAACTGAATATTTAGTCAGAACTTTCTCTAAACTGATCGATAAACATTTTCCTTGCAAAAGTATAACATCAAATAGTAATGGTTGCCAACCTACGATGTGGTTTAATGATAATTTGCGTGGCTGCAGGAATACTCTGTCAGTTTTAAAAATGGTTGCAGCACTAAATCTCCACTCGATTATATAAACTATAAAAACTATAGATCCTTTTATCGACAAGAAATTGATAACGCCAAAATGACATCGATAAATAATTATTTAATAAATTCCAGTAATAAATCTAAGGCTTCTTGGAAGCTCATTAGGAATGAATGTAATCATAATAAAAATAATATTCCTAGTAACGTTAGTCCAGAGACATTTAACAATTATTTTTGTACTATTTCTAGTACAATTATAAACTCTTTACCAACCACGAATATTGACCATAATCAATTTCTATACAAAATGCCTCGAACATTATCATCCTTCTTTTTATCACCGGTGTCTGAATGCGACGTCGCATGTGCTATAAATAACCTTAGAAATACACATTCTTTCGATATATACAATATCAACACTAAAATTATCAAATACTGCTCACATACTGTGGCTCCCCTGTTGACCATAATTATAAACAAGTGTTTTTCGGAAGGTAAATTTCCTGATTCGCTTAAAATCAGTAAGGTGTTGCCAGTTTTCAAGAAGGATGATAGGGCGGTTGTAGATAATTATCGACCGATCTCTATTGTTCCTTTGTTTGGTAAGATTATAGAAGCAATTCTAAAAAACAGATTTATGTCCTACCTGGAGAAATTCAGCTTGGTGACTGACCGGCAGTTTGGATTTATTCCAGGACGATCGACGATCCAGGCTGTCTTGGAGGTGGTGGGTGATATGGTTGAGGGCCTTGATGAAGGTAAATTGTGCTCTGCAATTTTGTGTGACTTGAGCAAGGCGTTCGACTGTGTCTCCCACGCCATTCTCTTGGATAAACTGGAATATTTGGGTATAAATGGTCCAACCCTATCTTTGATCAAATCCTACTTGTCAAATCGCGCTCAGGCTGTTCAAGTTGGAGGCGTAATGTCGGGTAAACTTCCAATTGATAATGGCGTGCCTCAGGGCTCCTTCCTGGGGCCGCTTCTTTTTGTTATATATATAAATGACTTGAGTCTTAATGTTCTACCAAGCCGTAGCGTGTTATATGCAGATGACGCCACTTTACTCATCTCTGCGACAAATTCTGATGAGCTTGAGGAAAATACATTAGCTGGACTTGGCGTGGCTGAAAACTGGTTCACTAATAACAATCTAAAAATGAACCCTAACAAAACACAAATTATCAATTTTAGTTTCAACAACTCGGTTGTACGGGGTGATAGTGTTAGGCTGCTCGGAATTATACTGGATGATGGTTTGAAATGGCATCATCATATAGATGATCTGTGTATTAGTATGAGCAGTCAGATTTATCTTTTACGTCAGCTAAAAAGATCCTTCCCCAATCATATATTGTTGACTGTATATTACGCAAATATTCATTCCCTTTTAAGTTATGGTACTGTTATCTGGGGCAGATCATCACATATAGATAAAGCTTTTAAAATGCAAAAGAGAGCCATTAGGTTGATCGAGGGCGTTGGCCCTATGGCGTCTTGTCGGCCTCTATTCATTAAATTGCAAATTATGCCACTACCATGTATTTTTATTTTGCAGTCCTTAATCGAGATTCATCGAAACTTCAGCAAATTGCCCAAACTCTCTCGTAATCATGAATACAATACCCGATCCGCAAATATATTACTTTTAAACCGCAGTCGCCTCGCAAACTCGGATCGCAATACTTTGAACCTTAGACTCTTTAATAAACTTAGCAACAGCGTAAAATCTTTGAATCCTGCTCGCTTCAAAGTAAGAATTAAACAATTCTTACTTGCACATTGTTTTTATTCGGTAGTTGAGTATATGGAGGCGCCAATAATTTGACCATTTTGATGTATTTAACCTTAGTTTGTATTATGATTTTAATGTTAGTTTTTTTAAGTAGATTTTTTTTGTCATATTTTAATATTTATAACGTTTGTATCACCGCGTGATGACTTTTTAAATTCATGTTTCTTTAGTCTTAGCTTAGGTTTGCCTTTTTTAACGCACATTTTGACTTGCATTAAACCTTTTTTTGTGTAATAATGTCAAATAAATATCTATCTATCTATCTATATATATATATACAATTTATCTCAAATTTTAGACAAAAATCAAGTATTATGTAGGAACCAACTGGTAAAATTTTGGTACGGATCCAAGATGGCAGAACTAAATGACAGCTTAATAAAATATTTAAAAACTCGGCTTGAAAAAACAACTTAATCGACTGATTTCAAATTGTGTGCCATATCTAATTGTGGTATAGATATGAACTAGTAAAACTGTGGTAGTAACTTAAGATTGCGGAACAAAATGGCGACCAAATAAAATATTATTAATCGTGAAAAAATCACCCTCTCAGGTTTTAGATATTTAGTGTCCATAGATAAACATTCAAGAAATATTTTTATCAATTCCTTCGGTCCGTCTGTCTGTCTAACAACTCAAGGCGTAGCATAAAAACTACTCGACAGATTGATTTGAAATTTTAGTCAAAAATTAAGGGATATATGGGGATAATCTGGTAAAATTTTTGTAAAAATCCAATGTCGGAACAAGATGACGGCCAGGCCTAGTGAAACTTTAAAAAAATTATTACGAAAAAAACTGACTATCAAATTTCCTCAAATTTGGCACAATAATCGAGTGTTACATAGAAAATGGCAGTCTAATAAAATACTTAAGAAATCGGTCTAAAAAAAACTACTCATTCGATTAATTTAAAATTTTGTGCAAGCATTTAGTGTGGTACGAATTCAAGATGGCGGAACAAAATGGTAGGTAAATTAACGTAAAAAAATCTTATTCAAATGTTAATTAAATTAAATTAAATGTGATATAGGAATAAACACGACGTAACAAAATGACGGTGTGTGTCAATGTAAAAACAACTTATTGGATTATTTTCAAATTATGCCCAAAAATCAAGTGCAACATAGGTAGAAACTGGTAAAATTCTGGTAGATATACAATAAAAATTAAAAAAATAGTATATATATATGTTACAAAGTAACTATGTACTGAACTAAATTGTGTCACGCTTTACTATTCCTAATAAATAGAAAGATTTACAACGAAGGAAGTTCCGGATAAAAGAAATTTACCAATTTTTTTTAAAGATACAAATAAAAGCAATGCCAATTTTTTAAAATTCAACTTAAATTTAAATGATCATAACGGTTTATTACATTTTGCGGTCGTATATTTTGTTAAAATGTTCATGGTATCTGAGCTTTAAGAAATCCTTTTATCTGATTTATACGAAGAGCAGTTTACACAAATTTTGCTAAGAGCAAGAATTTATAAATTGGAAATTATATTGATTTTCAGTATACACGGTATCCCGCTTAAGAATTTACTCTACAGGGATCTCGTAGACCAGGAGAGATACCAAAAAAATGCATATTTGAGGATCTTATCAAATGCTGTCCAAAATTTTGTCAGATATTCAACGTTTTAGAGATTCTCGGAAGAAAAAATTGAGACTTATTTTTTCTAGAAATATAAACATAAATGTAAGGTTAGTTCCACAGGCAACGCAAAGTGCAAAAGTTTTCGATCTATAAAGCCTGGGTTATAGATTGAAAACGTTTGTATCTTGAGTCGCCGTTTGCGCTGTCCTTGAAGTTTACTTAACGCAAAGCAATGGGAACGGTTATATTTTTGACGCCATCCATTTAAGCTTCCGTTAACCATCGAAAAGATGGCGATCTTTAACTTCGACAGAAACGGCTGGCGAAAATCGACGTTTGAGTTAAGCTGCAACCAATGAAATTGCTGGATTTAAGAGGGTCTTTTAAAACTTCGTCCTTCGTAATAAATTTGACATTAATATATACACATAACATCCTCGTCCATTTAAATAAACTGCTTGGGGTCATTGTCTTTAATTTTAAGAAAATGCTTGTAAGAGTATTTCACCCCAATTAATAGGCAGAATTCACCATTTTCTTTGCCGCCTTCGCTTCAACAATTTTACAGCTGCGACACACCTTAATATATCCACAATGGCTAGTCTTTATTAGGCATACATTACTATGATTTTGATTATCCACGCTGAGCAAATTAAAAAAACGCACATAAACTGAAAATCGAGTAAGACAAAATTGTATTATACAAAAAGGCCATAAATATAAACATTAAAGTAAGGTTAGTTCCACAGGCGGCCCAAAGCGCAAATGTTTTTAATCTATAACTCAGACTTAAGACGGGCTAACTCAAACGGACGACGCAAAACGCAAACTTTTTCAATCTGTAACCCAGAATTAATTAAAATTGTTTGGTGCAGTAACTTGATATATGGATGTATCTAACCTTCAATTTTCGATTTTTGCAAATATAAATATTTTTCAAACACGAAAAACGAAGCAAATATTTTTTAGGTTAATATTTTTTTCAAAACACAAGAGTTCTAACCACACTACACCACAACTTGTTACGTTCTGGACGCGCGTTTCGCTAACCAAGTTAGCATCATCAGCAGATGGTATAAACTGAGAGTTTATATCATCCTACCGACCTAACCTAACCTAATTTGGTTAGCGAAACGCGCGTCCAGATCGTTGTTGTGGTGTAATGTAGTTAGAACTCCTGTATTTTGATCTATCTTCCACCACAGGTTCCAGTATTAGGCCGTAAGGGAGAACTGCACACAAAAATTGAAAAACCAGCGACAAGGTCTAGTCAAGTTCAAAGTAAGATGTAAAGGTACCTACGTATTAGAAAAAACTTCCTGCACGTCCGACCTCGAAAAAATGTGTTATGTATAGGCAATTTAAATTACATTTCGTTTAAAAATGGGTTCAAAAGGGTTCACCCGCTGCAGAAATACAAAGACATGAGTACGATTTACCATTTTAAATTTTGCAGTTACGTAGACAAAGGATCAATGTAAGGCGGTAAAGAGCCATTTTGTGGGAAAAAAATTATATTCGACGGCATTTGCTTCAAAAAGTGGTAAAAAAATGGTCGAAAATGGACAAATCTATTTCTATTTTATAACTCTAGATTTAAAATTTTCATAAAAATTCGCATTTAGCGCCCAACTATACATATTTCCCTATTAAAATCACTTTGAAGCTAATACATATCTCTAATAGTTTTAACATAATATTGCAGCGACGGAAGGCTTGCAAATGATCCATAATACTACGTGCAGTTCACCCTTAATATTTTTTTATTTAAATAATTTTATATACGTGCAGTGAAAAAGGGCTAAGCGGTACACTGCTTTCAAAAAGTTAAATTAAAACTTTATTTTAAGTACTGCAGTCTAGCTACGTGAACCTAAAATCTTTATTTATTTGTTTACGAGCAAGAAAAGATTAGACCCATGTTAGAAAAATACTTAGCACATACTCTATAGAGTTTGTAAATTTTGTCATGATATAAATTCAAATTTTTTCATTGTTTATATTTTTTACTTGCTGGTTCTGGGCAAGACGATGTCTTTTAAAGTTTTCGTTAGTACAGACAGGTGTCCCATTTTGGATACTTTTGCGGGGTATCTCTGTTATTTTTATAGATAGAACGTTGAGGTTTTCGCGACAGTGCTACTTTTGCGTAAAACTAAAGATGCCGTTAATAAAATGTTCATAGCCCTTTTAGTATTTAAGATACAGGGCTAAATTGAAAATGTCGCATTTTCAGGCACCCCTCGTATCTTATCTATCAGATAACTTATCGAAAATTTGAAAACCGTTTCTTACATGTTGTGTACGCGGTTCTCTCTTACGTCTTCATAAAAGCGACTAAATCAAAGTGAATTATTTTAATAACAATCACATAGTTGGTTGAGTATTGTTCGTTGTCATCAGTTGTGTCTGTAGTAGTAAAATTGCAGTCTAAAGTGATCATATGAGTCTGAAAAGTGGTAATTACAAATCATAACATAACCTTCACGATCCACGTTTTCATCGAAAAACAAACGAGCTGTCGAGCACACCGGATCCATGGTTGCCAAGTCTATGACCCGACTGCATCCGTGATTCTGTGTCCGTGACCATGGCTGATGAATGTGGCATTTGTCGCGCGCGAGTGACTGATGATGTTGATGCACTGTGTTGCGACGACTGTGAAGTTTGGTTTCATCGAGCTAACTGTCTGAAACTAAATCAAACTACTTTTAAACGTATAGAAAAATCGAAGGATCCATGGTACTGTGACAAATGTAAGAAAAAAAGAGATAGTCAGGATAAAAATATCCCCATAAACAAAACAAATGCTAACCAAAAAAAGGAATATACACTCAATGATGTAGTTTCTACTTTAAATGAAGTCGTAGTGAAGCTGTCTGATATGAATGAAAAATATGATAAGTTATTCTCTAAATATGAGGAGCAAATAAAGATTAATGAAGACCTTCGCAAGGAAGTCGATAGTATCAAAATTATACTCAATGATAAGGAACAACAAGAACTTAATAGAAACATCATAGTACAAGGAATTCCGTGCAAAGAAAATGAAAATATGGAGGAAATCATCGAAAAAATGGCAAGAAAATTGGAGGTAACAAACAAACCACACAAAGCTTATCGACTAGGTACAGTAAGAAATGGCAGTCGCTCTTGTCCAATTAAGATTGAGTTCAAGGAAGATGACGATAAAAAAAGTTGGATGAGTGCAAAAAAAACCAAACGCATCACAACTGCTGATTTTGGACCTTGCGACTCCCCGGGTGATGTATATATTAACCATGACTTGACCAAAAGTAATGTAGAACTGTTTAAGCTGGCCAAACAATTCAAGAGGGATAATGACTACAAGTACTTGTGGATCAGTCAAGGGAAAATATTCCTAAGAAAAAACGACACCAGCAAAACTGAACTTGTACGGAACAAAAATGATTTAAACTAAATCCAACAAGTAATGTTACAGAGATCAGATTTATTAATATCCAAAGTATACGATCCAAGTTTGATGAAATTTGTGTTAACAAACAATCAGATATCTTGATTTTTGCTGAAACTTGGCTATACTCTAGTGAAGTCCAATTTTACAACATAGAAGGCTATACAGCCTTCCATTCATGTCGTGACACGAGAGGAGGTGGAATTTCAGTTTATGTGAAGGACTCTATCAATTGTAGTGAACTAGCAAGAAATGAGTGTGACAAAGAATATAACTGGCTGTGCATAAGTATAGGTAAACTAAAAATTAGTGCAATATATAAACCACCTACTTGCTCTGATTTCTTAAATGACTTTGAAAAAGTGTGCAATCTGTATCCATCAAATCATTTAATTGTAGGTGATATAAACATTGATTTGCTAAACAGTGGTTCTTACAAAACTAAAGACTATGTAAATTTAGTTACAATAAGTGGTTTCTCAATAATCAATAAAATTGACAAACATAATGCAACAAGAGTCACAGACAATACTAAAATATTGAACGACCATGCGGTATGTAGTAATGCTATTAAAAATAGGTGTAAGGTGGTAGTTGAAGATACCCCACTCTCTGACCACAGGCAATTAATAATATCAGTAAAGGAAAAAGCAATTGAGTACAAAGCAAAAACCAAGATAAAAAAATCAAAATTGAACATTGAAAAATTTGGATCTGAATTTCAAAAAGAAATACAAACTAATACTGTAAATTCATTCCAGGAATTAATATCTCTTATCTGCCAAACCAAAGAAAAATCAGAATTTACTTTTGAAATAAAATGTAAGCAAAACAATGAATGGATTACACTAGAACTGATAAACCTAATAAAAATTAAAAATAAGGCTTACAAAATCCACAAGCAGCATCCAAATAACATTGAGCTGAAAAACAATTTTGTAAAATTGGAAAATACAGTCAATAATAAAATAAAAACCCTCAAAAATAAATTCTTTAAACAAAAATGGGAAAATGCTGGAAATAATTCTAAAAAACAATGGAAAACAATTAACTATTTTTTAAAAAACAAGCCAAACAAAGATACCATTCAAGAATTAGAAATAGAGGGCACTACCACTCAAGATCAGGAAGAAATTGCTTGTGCGCTGAATAAGTTCTTCACAGAAATAGGCAGTACCATAGTTGAGGAAGTAGAGACTGAAAAATTAGGTTTAAATTCTAGAATAAAATTTCAGGAAGTATCATGTCAAAACAGTATCTATATAAACCCCACAAATGAACTTGAAATTATACATATTCTGGATAATCTAAAAAGAAGTGCAGCTCCTGGACATGACAGTGTAACTTTGAATGACATTCTAACGCTAAGAGAACATATTGTTGGATGTCTGGTACTTCTAACTAATGAAATTCTTGCAACAGGTGAATTCCCAGAAGAACTGAAGTTATCCAAAGTGGTCCCAATCTACAAAAGTGGCTCAAAGAAAAACATAAACAATTATAGACCCATATCATTAATCAGTGTATTTTCAAAGGTAATTGAATCAGTCATTAAAATAAGAATATCGGACTTTGTTGATAGACATAGTTCGATGAGTGATCCATTTCAATATGGCTTCCAAAGGTATGGTAGCACTCTGGGTGCCACATTAGATCTAGTAAATTACTTATCAGTGAATTTGGACAATGGTCAATACATTATAGCGGTGTTCATAGACTTACGTAAAGCTTTTGATGTTGTAAACCATAATTTACTATTAAAGAAGTTAGAAAACATGGGATTTAGAGGTGTGTTTCATAACTTGATAAAGTCTTATCTGTCAAATCGTCAG
Organism: Kuschelorhynchus macadamiae; assembly: GCA_030620095.1. Lineage (NCBI taxonomy): Eukaryota > Metazoa > Arthropoda > Insecta > Coleoptera > Curculionidae > Kuschelorhynchus > Kuschelorhynchus macadamiae. The sequence continues at coordinate 166,091 of JAUTXW010000667.1, read as the reverse complement.
CAATATATAAATGTCGATACAACTGTCAGCTCCATAGAGAGTTTAAATTGTGGGGTGCCTCAAGGCTCTGTTTTGGGGCCCCTTCTTTACTCGCTGTTTGTCTTAAGTCTAAGATTGGCTGATTTAAAAGCTAAATATTTCACTTTTGCTGATGATACAGTTTTGATTTATTCAGGAAATGACATAAAAGAGCTAGCTGAAAATGTAAATAATGACCTGCATAGATATTATAATTGGCTTTTAGAAAATAACTTAAAAATAAATCTAGACAAAACAAACTATATGTTTTTTAAACAAAAAAATAGGACATCAACTGACTTTCAAATACAAATAAATAATGTTATAATAGAGAGAGTCGAAAAAATTAAATACCTAGGTCTTGTATTGGATTGTAATTTAAATTGGAGTTATCATATCGAACACATGAAAAACAAAATAATACCTATGATTGGTGCAATATATAGATGTAGAGATTTTTTGAGTAAGGAAGCCAAATATAAAATCTACAATGCACACTTTTTATCAATTATTAGATATTTAATCCCGGTGTGGGGTAATTGCAACAATACAAATTTCAATAAAATGAAAATTATTCAAAATAAAATTGTTAAAATTCTGTTTGGCTTTGAATTTAGGACAAACACAGAATTACTGTACAAATATCTAAACTTGATACAAATAGAAAACTTACTAAAACTAGAACAGGCAAAAATGATGTACAAAATACTAAATCACAAATTAAAATGTAATTCTAAAATACAATTTATAAATGATGTTCATAGTATTAATACAAGACAACGTAAAAACATATATTTGGAATCAGCCAGAACTAATATTGCATTGAAAAATCCCTTAAATGAGGCAGCAAATACATTTAACAGATTACCTTTAGAATTAAGAGAAGAAAGATCTGAATTACAATTTAATAGATTAGTCAAACAATTGTACTGTTAACAGAACTGTGATATCACAACTTGTTATTTGTTTTATATATTCTATTTTTTCCGCAACCAATGCTCACAAGCATTGTTCCAGGAAAATATCCTAAGTTTAGTATACTTATTATCATTAAGTGATTTTGTTTATAAAGTTACATAATTGTTTCATGTATGATTTAAATACAATAAAGGATTTTGTTTAAAAAAAAAACATAGCTTTTCCCGTAGCCTTCGGAATTAGTATACAGGGTCAGGTCAAAAAGTTATCAAACCCTACTTTATTTTTTAAAATGGAACACTCTGTATATTTATAGGCTATAAAATTATATATATAAATATATATATATATATATATATATATATATATATATATATAATATCTATTCGTCGAAAAGATGGTGATCTTTAACCTAGACGGAAGTGGCTAGCGTAATTCGACAATTGCGTTAAGCTGCAACCAATGAAATTGCTGGATTTTAGAGGGCCTTTTAAAACGTTTGTCTTTCGTAATAAATTTGACATTAATATATACACAGTACATCCTGATCCATTTAAAAAACTGCTTCAGGTCATTGTCTTTAATATTAAGAAAATACTGGCAAAAGTTTTGAGTATTTCTACCCCACTTAACTTCTTTGCAACCTTCTTTGCAACAACTTTACAGCTGCGGCGCAGATTAATATGTCCACAAAGCCTAGTCCGTACTAGGCGTCATTACCATGATTTTGATTATCCATTTCAGCAAATTAAAAAACGCACATAAACTTCAAAACAAGGCAAAAAGCAATAAATATAAATATAAAACTAAGGCTAGTTCCACAGGCGGGTATGTTTTATACAGAGTAATGAAAAATCTGAATTAGCCTCGGAATTATATTTCCAAAGGTAAGTAATCTATCATGGCTATGAAAATCTGTATTATCATTAGAAGTTTTTATTTTTTAGATATCCAAAAAGAAGGCAACCGTTTTTTGAAATATTTACTCGTTTAAAAGCAAATCATTTGTTCACCCGTGTCCTAAAACATACAACATAGAAAACAGTGAAAGAAAAGAGATAGATGTTTTGTATAGGTATATACAAAAATTGAGAAGGAAATTGTTGTACCAAAAACTAACGGTCAGAGGATCTTGAAGAAATATAAGTATCATCCATACAAATTTAATATAGTGCAATATTTGCATCCTGGTGATGCCGAGCGCCGGGCACTGTTTTGCTAGTGGTATTTACAACAAATCGATGCTAACCCTTTATTTGTCAGACTTGTCATCAGTCAAATCAGCATTTAATGTTTAAAAGGACACAAAAAGGAGGCTTTGGAGTTGGGGTATCATGATTTATTTTGGGCAGACATATAGTCTACAGGTTTTTTAAAGGGGGTTTTACATCACGTATGCACCTAGAAATTCTTGAGGAAGTTATTCCATATAATGCTGTTTACCTACAGCAAGATGGTGCCCCAAGTCACAACTCTAGGCTCTTAAGGGAATTTCTTGATAATAACTTTCCTCAAAGATGGGCAGGTACCAACGGACTTGTTACATGTCCTCCGCGATCTCCAGATCTCTCAATTTTAGATTTTTTTATGGGGCTATATACAAAATGAAGTATATAAAACACGACACGACGGCAAAGCAGAACTTCGAGAGGTAATTCATTTAGCCTAACGCTAATCAAAGAATTACAATTTTGCATTAGAGAAAATGGTCGTTAACTTAAACATCATCTTTAAAAGTTTGTTTTTTCTTTTTTTTTAATGATGTTATTTTTTTGTGTTATATTGTTACTTGCTATAAAACAGTTGTTACAAATTTACTGTTATTAAAAAACTCTATAGGTATTTTTATATAAGAATATACCTATATGCAAGGTATTCAATTCTTCGTTAGCAATATGTCACTTTCAATTGTTTATTATTGTTATTCCTGGCCTACTATTAAATTATGCATTTAATTCCAGAAAATTGTCATTTATTTGCGTGTTTCTGTGAAAAAGTGCATACTATTATATATTTTTGCAAAGGTAAGGTTGTATCTTTAAAACTTAAAGGGCTATGATAATTGTGTTAACGACATCTTTAGTTTTACGAAAAAGTAGCACATAGTGTCGAGAAAACCTCAACTTGATTTAGTTAATAAACAAATTCACGAGCAACTGACACCATCACCAAACAACTTTTTAAACAAATTATTTAAAAATACAAGAATGACCATAATAAACCTCTGGTTATTTATGCAGGTGGCTCGAAAACTAAGGACAACCTTAGGGCAGCTTTCTTCTGCAGTTCAGCAAAACATCAACAGGGTTTTACTTTAAATCCAAACCTAAGTATTTTTACAGCTGAGATGCCGCCCTCTATCATGCAATCAAATGGGCTCTAGCCAATAATTATTAAAATATCCTTATCTGTTCAGACTCGCAATTTGTTTTAAAAAGCATATCAAATTTTTATTGCAAAAGCTTCCTATACCCAAACAAATATGTAGTGCGAATATTAGACTTTGTGCGGGAAGCAAGTCAAGACAAATTGCACGGTCAGGTTTTTAGACATCATTCTCGGAAATATATGGTAACGAAAAAGCCGAGCAAAGACAGCTCATTTAAATAACACTTTTCACGAAAACCCACTAATCATCAGTGATTATTATCTTGTAATTTTGAACAATATAAAAAATAAATGGAATCAACAATGGTAAAGTTACGGCAATGACAGTGAGACTTTTTATTTTAAATTACATTACACGATACCAACCAAACACTGGCACTCTTGTAACTCTATATCTAGAGGAGAGATTTCTGCAATAAGCCGGATAAAACTGAACCAGAGGCTATTCCCAAGCCACCTTTTCAAAATTGGCGTAAAAGAAGATGTATTTGTGTTGAATAAGGTGATTTAAACCACATTTTAACTGTAAATTAAACCAACAACATTCTAATACGCTCTGACAATATGGCTTCCCGAAGTGTTATCCTCAATTAATATTAAAGTAATGACTGCAGTATACAGATTTTTAAAGAACAATAATCTGATTATTCAACGTAAACTACAAGTAATATAAATAATAATAATAATCTCAAGAATCCCTATATACCTAATTTTGTAATGTCCGAGGTCTACCTTGTTTGTATTGGATAAGTCGCCTTGGCGGACCCCTAGGCGTGAAGCGTGTAATTGTTTTGTTTATTCTTGAATGAAATACACTCAAACAAATGAACAAGTTTTATTTGTTTACATGATTTATATGATCCTAATTAAACATCACTGCTGAGCGCCAAACGACCGCTCCTCCTTCTCTTTCTTTTTGTGAGGTTGGGTTGGTCTCTTCATCTTGATAAGATGATGGCATTTAGATCAAAAAGACAACCTTACAACACATCTTCCCCCTTAAAACTAAATGATTTTAAAATCTAATACTAATTATAAGTAAATAAGTACTAAAACAACTTTTATCAAACTTAACACTCATAGTAATCTAAATATTTACGCTTTCTAACAGGTCGACCAGATCTACTAGTTGTCACTGCCACATTGGTTGAATGATTGTCTAAATATTGTCCATGTGATTGTGTTCCAGGAGACATAACAGGGTTATTAACAAGACGACTGTAATTATGTGGTGCTTCTGATTGCATGCTGCCTGATTCAGCCTCTGAAATCATTTCATTACGTGAATTATTTTCATTAAGAGAATTATCTATTAATTCAGTACTTAAATTGGCTTTATTCAATGATTGTCTAATATGACAGCTATTTCTAATTATTTGTTTATTTGTAGTATTTGTTATTTGATATGACCTAGGGTTTGGTAACTGTTTATTAATTACACCAGGCTGCCACTGTAATTTTATTTTGAAAAATAATGTTGTCACCGGGTAAAAATGTGGTTTTATATTTAGCATTTCGGTCATAATGTTCTTTTACTTTTGCTTGATTGTTTCTCATTTCAGAAACTGCATCATGACACACTACTTTTGGTATTAAAACGACATCAGAACATGGTAATTTTGATCGAATTAATCTACTCATTAAAATTTCACAGGGAGCATATTCCACAGTGGCCAGAGGTGTTGATCTATATTCAAGTAGAGCATCACATATGTCACTTTCATTTTCTGATTTTTTAATAATTTGCTTAACAATGCCCACTGCCTTTTCTGCCATCCCATTGCTTTTGGGATAATAAGGACTACTATACTGAAGCTTAATATCATAATTTTTTGCAAACAGTTTAAAAGCAAAACTATTAAATGGACTATTGTCACACACAATAATTTTAGGAATGCCATGAGTACAAAACACATTTTGCAACTTAAATGTAATATCTGATATTGTTTTTGAATTTATAGATAATATTTCAATCCATTTGGATACATAGTCAACAACTATTAGATAAAGTTTTCCCCCATATTCACAAATATCCATTCCTAACTTATAAAAAGGCAAATCTGGAATGTCATGACATATTAAGGGTTCTTTAATACATGATTTTTGAAATATTTCACATTTTTTGCATTGCTTAACAAAAGTTTCTATATTATCATTAAAACGGTACCAATACAGTAGCTGACGAGACCGTTTTTTACTTTTAATAATTCCTAAGTGAGCTTTACCTTGAATTCTTATTAACTTTGCTTGTTTTAAAACTTTTGGAATAACTATCCTGTCATTTAACATAATAATATTATTTTTGATAAACAAGTTGTTACGTAAACTATAATAGTGTATTAATTCTAAATTTTTACATTTTTTAAAATTAAATTGTGTCCACCCAGTCGCAATATATTTTGCAACTTGACTTAAAGTTTCATCACTATTTGTAAACATACGTATTTTCTGCAGTTCATTTTCAGGGACCCCAGTATCCTGTGACAAAGTGAGTGAGTGTACAATCTCATCTAACTCTTCGTTACTACATTCATTACAGCTATTCACAGAAGCTCTAGATAAATAGTCTGCAATATACATTAACTTACCAGGCAAATATTTTACATTTAAGGTATATTTAAATAACTTAAGTTTTAATCTTTGAATACGGTTACTATGCTTATGTATGTCTTTAGTCCATATATTTACAAGAGGTTTGTGGTCAGTGTTAATTTCTACATTTTTTGAATAAATAAACTGATAAAAATGTTCACAAGCAAATACAATAGCTAAAAGTTCCTTCTCAATTATGGGATATCTTTTTTCAGCACTAGTTAAACTTCTGGAGGCAAAGGCCACTGGCTGACTATTTTGTAATAAACATGCCCCTATACTCTCATTACTAGCATCTGTCTGAATGACAACATGCTCCAAGGGATCGAAAATCTTGAGAACAGGAGCTGTACTCACTTAAGACTTGAGCTTATTAAAAGCATTTCTTTGCTCTTTTAAAAATTTAAATGCAGTATTTTTACCTAATAAGTGGCGTAACGGAGCAGAAATCTTACTTAAATTTGGAATAAATTTATGCAAAAAGTTTAACATACCTAAAAACCTTTGAATATCCTTCTTGCTTTTTGGCTCAGGTAAATTTAAAATAGCTGCTTTTTGCTTTGTATCTGCTTGGACACCTTTATCTGAAAACTGAAAGCCTAAATATTTTACCTGTTTAACTTTAAACTGATGTTTTTCGGCATTAAACTTAACATTATATTTAATTGCTCTCTGAATTACTTTATCTAAAACTTTATTATGTTCATATTCATCTTTTGTCGCTATTATAATGTCATCAAAATAAATTTGAACACCCTCAATATCACCAAAAATATGTATATTTTCACGTTGAAAAACTTCAGGGCTACTTTAGAGTCAAAAAGGTAATCTCAAAAATTTATATCTGCCAAATGGAGTGTTGAAACAACACAAGTCAGTAGATTCTTCTACTAACTGCACTTGATAAAATCCATCTTTCATATCCAGTACAGTAAACAAGCCTTTGCCGCCAAGCTTAGCAGTAAGTTCTTCGACAGTGGGGATAAAATAATGTTCCCGCTTAATAAACTTGTTAAGCTCTGCTGGATTAAGACATATGCGAATGGACTTATCTTTTTTTTCCACTATAACTAGATCACTTACCCAATCATTTGGACTGCATATTTTGCTTATTACACCTTTTTGCTCCAAACTGTTTAAGGCCACTTTTAACTTTTCTTTGATAACTTCTGGATAGCGTCGTGAAGGTCTCACCACAGGTACTGCATCATCAGTCAACCTGATTTTGTACTTGAATGGTAATTTACCTAAACCTGTGAACACACACTTATTTTGTTCGACAAATCTGTCTTTTTCCATGGACGTTTTATTAGTCTCTGAACTTAGTTCACACACATTCTTTAGCAAGTCTATATCCAAACAAGTTTGCAAACCTATCAATGGAGAACAGTCCATATTGACTATATAGAATTCAATGTCTGATTCCTTCCAAGCACTATTTAATCCACTTACAGGCTTACATTTAAGTGTAACAATGCCCCTTACTTCTATGTTTGACCATCCAAATGCCTTTACAACACAACTGTTATTCTTAATTAAATTAAAGTAATTTAGCTTGTTAAAGACTTTGTATGGTAAAATATTTATATCTGCTTTGCAGGATATTTTTTGATTACAGATTACCATATCATGCATCCAGACCACCTTATCTTTATTCTTTGAAATCTCATATATATTTATTACATCAACAAACAACTCGTTAATTTCTTCGAATTCCTGTTCTTCAGTTTCTTCCTGTGATACTTCACGTACATTTTTCTCTCTCTTCCTTGAGTTTCTTAATTTATGTAAACACTTATTGCTAAAATGATTTTCTTCTCCACAAAAGTTACATTTTTTTCCAAAAGCTGGACAGTTCCGAGGCCCATGATTTCTTCCACACTTTCTACATTCAAAGTTTTTGTTTGCTATTTTCAATAGTCTTTCAAATCTTCCTGTTCTATTTCTGTTAACAACATTGACCTCTTGATTATTATCTCGTAGTATCTTTGATTGTTCTTTGCTTGATTCAAATGGACGGCAATACTCTATCACTTTTTTCAGTCTTAGTTCTTCTCTCAGTAACCTCTCTTGCAATGAAACATCTGCTATTCCCATTATAATCTTGTCTTTGACGAGGCTCTCAGCTTGGTCACCAAAATTGCAAGGCTTAACCATTTTTTTCAATTCAGCATAGTATTGATCAAACATTTCCCTTTCCTTTTGGTCCCTTTTAAAAAACTTATACCTTGCCAACACAGTGTTTTTCTTAGGCAAGCAAAAGTTATCAAACTGTGAAATAACTTTTTTTAAATCTTTCTTTTCAGTTTCCTGTAACGTAAATGTATTGAAAAGCTCAACTCCTGCATCCCCAATCACATTAAGTAACATAGCTACCTGTACGTCGTCGTCTTTCTTGTAATACTCTGTTGCTTTCATAAATATCTCGAACTTCTCTTTAAATTGCGACCAATCGTCAGCTATATTATCACTCAAATCCAAACATTTTGGTGGCTTGAAACTTTCCATTGCCATTGCAGCTTTTCTTATTTCTTTCTATTGGGACTATTATTTATATTCTTTAAACTAAACAATATTTTTCACCTGACACCATGTTTTGTTTATTCTTGAATGAAATACACTCAAACAAATGAACAAGTTTTATTTGTTTACATGATTTATATGATCCTAATTAAACATCACTGCTGAGCGCCAAACGACCGCTCCTCCTTCTCTTTCTTTTTGTGAGGTTGATAAGATGATGACATTTAGACCAAAAAGACAACCTTACAACACAGTAACCCTTTGTATATCTTTATATCCTTTTTTTATTTTTGTTTGTAAATGATGACTATATCTTACTATTTCTCGTGGCCAAAGCACATAGTTTTTAAGGCCACATATAAAAAAAACACCAAACAAATATGGCTACCCCACTCAAACCATTAACCTCAAGTCGATAGGAACGTCATCCGCTGCTGACAATTGAAAAACGATTCGACGACAGCGCTTGTAGTGGATGAACCGGTCCCTAAGCGTCATTTAGGGCTATCCCATTTAAGAAAACTCTCTATTGGGTACGCTTTAAGGGATTTTTCAAGGATCCATGCTTATATCGTCGAGTTGGAAAAGGATTTCGTATAAAGGTCGTGATGATGATTTAATAATACACTTATTTCGATAAGAAAAATGTCAAAACTGCGAAACTTGGTGCCCGTTCGATAGCACTGACTCGGTGCATTGACGTCTCTATCATGCCAATCAAATCAATTAATCCAATGAATTTGTATGAGGAAATTACGTCATAAAGAAAAAGAAAATTATTTTATAAATAAAACTGGATGAAAAATTACCATATTTTGTAAATATAATATACAAAAGAAGCAAACATTAACAAGTGTCCTATTTCCTACAGTATTTAACTTAATTTTTATTAAAATAAAACTTCCGACCGATAAAACATAACACTCAAAGCCCGACACACGAATCCAAAAAATATATATGTATATTCATATATCCGTTAATTCCACCGCTTTTGCAGAAAATCAATGACGCTTTTATTGCTTTTACATTTTTCACAACTCTGCTGCTCTGAATTTTCAGACGCATTAAAATTAAATTTTTTAGCGTTTTCCACGCTCTTTGAACGAAAACTAAGCGAAGTACTTTTATTTAATATCAAATGCGGGATACGCGAACCAGGAATACATTTTAAATTTCGATTTTAATGACTTTCCAGATAACAATTGGCAAGCGCTGATGTTTAAAATATATATTACTAACTGATAGAGCAACAAACGTTTGCAGTGTAATGGTATAAAAGTTACGGATTGTTGTTTGAGGCGAAAATAAAATACCTGAGCTAAATATGTTTTATCTAAATGTTGCTGCTCTTCAAAATATAGGTTGTTATGTAAATTTTTACTATGTTGCAATTATGCAACTTTTTGCTATGTCAATAATATGGTGGTGGTGAAAAGCCAAACTTTTTCCTTTCAGACGTTTATATCTCTGTTTTGGATGAACCGATTACATCGAACTTAGTGTCAGAAAAAGGGCTTCTTTACACTTCACGTAGAGCTATTAACCGTACCGTAATGGTTCTAATAGTGGTGATTAGATGGCGTTAGTTTAGCTAGTTTATGACAAAGCGATGGGACCTTAAAAGAAAAAAAAACGAAACAATAAGAAAACGAAATATTAATCGAAAAAAAAACATTTTTCGATCGGTCAATGCAAATACATAAATTGTAAATATAACATTCGTTAAAAGATAAACATACAAGCAAAATAAGTGAAGTTAAACAAAATGTGTACTGAACTAATATAGTAATTAAAGTGTATTAAAAAAAAGAAAATGTGTAACTTTAATACAATACAAAGTGCCTTTATTTGAAAAGAAATATATAAAAACAACAAATATAATAATGGCGGCGAGATCTAGCAGCGCTACTCATATCTAACCGCCTAACATGAAATTAAATCTATAAGCATATATTAAATATGGTATGATTGATAATAAGTTGTAACAGAAAATTATCTTTAAAACAGTAGCAGTAAGCCTGTTAATAATAATAATAATGAAAATAACAAAAATATATTAAAACAAAAAAAAAATAGAGTAATAGTAAAAAAAACAGAATAATCGCCTTTATGTGGCCTCTCCCACGGTAAAATAAAAAATTTTTGTTGCATTATAGCTAAATGATCTCGGATACATTGCTGATTTATGTCGAGGGAGAACCAAACGGTAGTTATGACGAGTATTTCTGTCATGTCTCGACCACCCACGTACTACCTTGTTAAGCAAATATGCTGGCCGCCCATAAAACAATATTTTGTATGTCAGCGTTACTAAGCGGAGTTCATATCTCTGCTGTAATGTTAACCACCCAGATCTGAGAAACAAGGGGGTCACATGATCATATTTCCTCAAGCAGTGAAAAAACTTTAAGCACGAGTTTTGCAATCTTTGTAGGCTAACCCTGTCTTTACTCATCAACGCAGACCAGTACAACACATTGCCATAACTTAAGGATGATAGGATCAAGAAATCGTATAGTTTTAATCCAGCTTCTACAGTAAGAATATCTTTGTGCAAATTTAAGGTTCGCAGTTTACTATAAGTTTTTTGTATAATATTTAAAATATGAGTATCAAATCTAAGCCGAACATCGACATAAATTCCCAAATTTTTACCACAATTAATTGGTATTAATTCAACACCGTCTACAGCAATTTTAAAATTGGTGCTCAATATGTATTCACGGTCTTTACCAAATATCAATATCTGAGACTTTGACCTATTTAACGCAAGACCATGAAATCTTGAAATATTAACAATGGTTTCAAGATCTTCACTGATGTGTCGTGCAGCATTTAACCAATCCTTACTATTAAAGGAGAAATAGTGCTGCATATCGTTTGTATACTGATGTGAATCACAATGTTTTATAAACGCAGAAAAATCCGAAGTGTAGACAGAAAATAGCAACGGCCCCAGAATTCTTCCCTGCGGTATCCCCTTATCAAGAGATATAAACTCAGACCTAGATGTATTAATCCAAAATATTTTAATTTTAAGCATAAAATGCCGTGAGAAACAATGTCAAACGCTTTGCTAAAATCAAGAAGTATTAGGGAAGTGTTTAGAAATGGGAATAACATCAGATTTTTTCCATACAGATGGAAATTTCCCAGAAGCTAGAGAAGCATTTATGATATGCGTCAACTGTGGAATAACAGTAGGGATTATACATGAGAGCATTTTTGAATGTAACCCATCCACGCCACTAGCGTGGGATTTAATTCCGCATATAACTTCATAAATCATAGCTTCAGTTACCCGATCGAAATTACATTCGCTTACAACGTTACTATGAATTTTATTAATATATTTATGGCAAATTCATATATCATTTTGATTTTTAATATTTGGAACACTATCCCTAAAATATTGATTAAATTACAATGTTATTTGAAGTACGATTTAGTTTCTTATTGAGACTTAAATAGTTTACGGTACGCCAGAAACACTTTGGGTCAATATTATTTTTATGTTGTAAATATGTTTTTTTTTCAGCGCGCACCGATGAAATTGCCATATTACGAAGATTCTTCGAAGGAGGCTACTGATTTACATTTTTAATACTTAGTAAGCGAGTTGTCTCTTAACCTCATCATAAGTTTCAGATTATCGGTTAGCCACGGTGAAGGAAATTTAGTAAACCTTTTTTTTAAGGCGCATGTACATCAAAAATGTTACCGATGTTAGTATTGAAAATATCAATCATTTCATCCACGTTAAAAACGTCATAAAACGTATCCCAGTTGATGTTAGCCAGGTCCCGTGCAAAAGAGACATGATTAAAACTAGAAAAGTCACGATAGGTTTTATAAGTTATCGGCGGCCGTAATTTCTTCTCTATTAACTCACAGGAAGTTAAACAATGATCAGAGATACCCTCCATGTCAGCACACTGACCTTTGCTAGGATTTGATTATTAGTGGCCACAATAAGATCAATTAAAGTTTCAGAATTATTTGTAATACGCGTCGGCGTAGAAATTATTTGTTCGAGCCCATACTTGCTAAAAAAACCGGCAATAAGTTTACAAGAGCTGCTGTCAGAATCTAGAAAATTAACGTTGAAATCCCCCCAAAAATTACATGATCAAATTGAGGTAAAAAAATCGATATTATATCCTCGAGCTCATTAATACATAAATTTAAATTAACGTGAGGTGGCCTATAGATAGTACCCAGACAAAAATTCTTAGTTAAGTTTTACGCTAACCCATAAATGTTCAATTGGGGCGCGTGACGGAGGAGTATCTACAACCTTATAATACAAATGACTTTTCAGATAAAAAGCAACTCCACCATCCCGACAGTCCCTGTCCTTTCTTACCAGACTGTAGTCCTCCACATGAACAGCCGCGTCAGAAACTTGGCAACTGAGTCACGTTTCAGATAATCCTATTATGTCACATTGATCCGAGTCTAAAAATTCAGAAAACAAGTTAAAAGTTAAACAAAGAGATCTAATATTAAATTAAGAGAGACCAAGACCCATCTTTCCGTGTGAGGCCTGTACGACCAGTATCGCAGAAATTCCCTAATCATAAAACCGAGTGTATATACATAAATAAATGAAGTGATAGAATAACTTATTAGTTACTCGTTATAAATTATAGTTGCTAACAATAACAGCATTCTGTCCAACCTAAGTATAAAATATTTTTATAGTCTGATAACTAATACCGAACCACCATTTACAACAACATGCAAAAAAGAAAGATAAATAATTTCTTAACTCTACTTGAAACATTGGTATATTAAATTTACTATCTTATTTCCAATAATTATTTACAATTCTCAGGCCGGGTATCTTATTTTTAATATTATTTACAGATAAGGATTGAAAATAAATTCCAAGAATACATAAAAACCAAACTAAATTTTTTGTGCCTCGATGCGAAAACGTACAGCATACTGAACAAGCAGTAAATGAAATAAAATCAGTGGTACCCAATAGATGTTCACTTGCTTTAAATAACCTTAAGCATACATTTTCACAAAATTTAAAACATGTTTTTGTTAGACACTAACACTTTAGTATTCTTTTCAGAATTCTAATAATAAATCTTGCCCGCTGCCGACCAAGCGTTGGTTTTACCATGTTTCTGTTTCACTTCAGTCAATAAGTCATACCGACGACGAGTAAGGTCCGTAGCCCCATGTTTTTAAGATTTTTCTTAGCCGCCATAATTTTGGAATTTTTAATATTTGACAAAAATCTCACCAGAACAGTAGGGCGCCCTTCGTTGCCATTTTTACTGTGCATTATAAATGCATAGTCCAGATCACTGATAGAACAATCAATTTTAAGGGTGTGTTTTATAAAATTGATAACCTTCTCAGACACACTGTCTCCCTCCTGGACGACCAACCCACAGATTCGTAGTGAGTTTCGTTTGGAGTCTTGCTCGAGACTATCAAGAAAAATATGAATTTGCTCAATAGAATCAGCATTTTCACTGGCTAAGCCACTGACACTCTTAAGAGAGTCACAAACTGATGAAAGCTTTTCATTCAATTTATTAAGTTTGTCATCTATCTTAGCCCCAATCTTACACACAAAATTGGCACATACTTTATTAATAAGCTTCTCGATCTCATCAGAATCTGTTACCGATTTGCTGGCACCTCTTGTCATTTTGAGAACCGCTGAAATGCAGTGGATGCGCAGGAGTCCACTCTTAGAAAATCATTTGTTAACAGCAGGAAAATTAATTATTTCCATATGGCAGTATGCAACACTTATGCGCGATAAGTCCACTTACTACCAGGTAGGACACTTTTTAGTTAATTTTCAGAAAAAACTCCACTTATCTAGTAAAATTCTGGGAGCTCCGCGACGAGCATACACCTACCAACAACACATATCGTACCGAATATCTTTAATCTAATAGGTACCAAAAATAATTAATTTTAACAGATAGTTCATTCCCCTATAAAATAATTTTCAAATTTTATGCTAGCAGTTGGAACATGACACCCAAAAAGATTTAAGTAAACAAACAAATAAAAAATATTTTAATGAGATTTATTCAGTATAAAAATCATTAACGCAGTAAAAAGGTCTTTCAATGAGGTATGATTTGTTTTTTTTTCGAAAGAGTTCAAACATAGGGATAATTTTTAAATGTTCTGGAAGATGATTGTAAAGTTTTATGGCATTGTAAATAATTGATTTTTTTATTAATTCTGTGGAAGGAATGAGAAGGTATATGTCATGTCTAGAGTTTCTGGTAGGATATACGTATTGTGGGCTTTCTAGGAAAGTGTTTATGTTTTCTCATCAAACAGACGGTTTCTAAAATAAATAATGCAGGAAGTGTTAATATTTCATGTTTTTTGAAATAGTATTGGCAGTGCGCTCTATTATCTAGACCAAAAAATAGCGAATTGCTCTCTTTTGAAGTTTAAAAATATTAACAAATTGCTCAGTGGTGCAGCAGCCCCAAAAGAGAAGGGCACAGCGGAAAAGGGATTCGAATAGAGAGAAATAAGTAAGTCTGGCAGGAGACACGTCCATTTCTTTTGAAACTGAACGAATGGCAAAACAGGCGGTAGAAAGTTTTTTAGTTAAGGTGTCAATATTCTTAGATCATTTTAGGTTGTTATTTATATCCAAACCCAGGAATTTAACCGACTCAACGTATTTAATATTACTGTTAAGCAGCTGAAGTAGTTGTAAAGTCCCCGTATAAGATAAAGCCACCGTTTTATCCACATTGAAGCAAAGCAGCTTGGAAATATTAGAATGTAAAGACGTTGTCCGCTCCATGTTATGCTTGTGTCGTCAGCAAAGAGAGACATTTTTCCATTAATTTTTAGATTGGTGATATCAGTAACATAAAAATATACAACAAAAAAAGAATAGGTCCCAAGACTGAACCTTGAGGGATTCCACTTGGGGACTTCTTCAAATATTACGAATTTTCTCACAACTATTAAATGGTATGATATGACTTATTTGTCATAATTTAATTTAAGATTATAGAGAATATCGAATAGTGAAATAAAAAATCCAGGTGTGTAGTTAAATTAAAAAAGTTGATGATGGTCGCCTGAATCCGAATCGTCGATTGAAAAACTAAACTCACCAATTTGTATAGGAGAAAAAGTGACATTGATGAAATGAAAATTATTTTCATCTATCATTCCAACTAACCCTAAAATGATTGAAAAACCATAAAAGTTATTTTTTCTTATTTTTTTTGGTTTTTCCAAAAATTGTAGGCTTAGTTAAAGTGACAGATAAAAATAATTTTCACTCCATCATTGTCACATTTTTTCCTCCATAATTAAGTAAGGTTAGTTTTTCAATCGACGTGTCTAAAATGTTTTGTTCTATATATCAAAATAAAGCGGTGGGGGAAGTTCAATTGTTTTTTCAAACAAACCAAGATGTCTCCCGTTTCTTTTGACAAAAAGTGTAGGGAAATGGTCACTAAATATGAAAATGATATCATCGATATATTTTCATTAGGCAAAATTCTATAAAAACCCCATTTTTCTACTTGGTGTTGGTTGTTACGCCCTCTAGCGGACGTTTGACAAACTCGAAAATAATTTTCAGCAATTTCTCTTGGCGACTTTTATTATGATTTTTTTTTCTCAAATCTATACGACCAATATCTTATGAGATATGGCCGCTCGCTACCCTTAACTGATCACCCTGTACTTCGAAGTTCCAGCAGTTTATATATATGATATGACAACTTAACTTTGTCAGGAAACAGCACCAATATATACATGTTTTAAAACTGAATGAAATTTGGCACAGTTGATGAACTCTATTTTAATGTATAAAACGTAAACAAGCTATCTATTGCATCGAAACTACTATCAAGTTAGTATTCCATAGAAATTATTCCGATTTTTTGCACATCACTAGCGTAGTGTCGAAGGAGTCGACAAAGTGCGAAAAATTGCCTTGTCATTCTAAATGATATTCTCATGCAAACTACAGCCTAGCAAAACAAAGCCATCCTTAACAGAGTTATGCCAATATATCATGCCAAACAAATAGAAAATATAATCTGAAAGACCGTTAATCTGTTGCCTGAAACTCGTTAATCTTTTCGGATAAGAAATAGTCATTAAAATCCCTATCCAGATCCTGATGCCGGGCGGACTGAATGGCTCAACTTTTAACCAGAAAACTTTTCGACAATTTTTGTTTTCTCTTTTATATACACATATTGTGATGAAAACGAAATTGCATCAGGTCACGCCGATATTATACTTTTTATGTACACAAAAGCGGAAAAGTGCGGAAGTTTAATGCATTTATGGTTATTTTTGAAGGCAGCTGAGCTTGCTCTCGCAAGACAGGAGAAAACTTTCTCGATTATGTGTTTCACCGGATTTGAACGGATTACTTTAAAAAAGTTCACGGAAAATGCCAGACAGACATCAAAGTCTGTGGAGACACGTACACTGTAAATTAGCTTAACACACTTTTGAAAGCAAATTGCTTTTTATAGCAGTGAGAACTAATTACTATTTAATTTTACTACTGACACTGAATAACCAATTCTGAATTTTAGTATTAAAATCTCTTGAATTAAAAATACTTAAAGGCGCCTCGTCGAATCAATTCCAATTTAACACAGTCTAATCCAAAAGAAAAAAAAAGTTGAGGAGTTAGACAAAGTATATACATTAGTTTTAGAGGATATCTTCAAGAACCTGCAATGGAAAAACAGGTGACTTAGCATATTCGGAGAGAGACTCAACAACCTCAGAGTGGTTGATGATATCGCGCTTTTCTCCGAAAATGAAAGTGAATAGAAAGAAATGCTCCAAGACTTACAACAAGACAGAAAAACTGTCGGGCGACAAGAAGTGGGAAAGGTTGATTAATACGTGTATCTGGGACAAGAGGTCGCAGTCGGAAAAGGAAGGAAGTTAATCGAAAGATATGTCTGGGATGGGTGATTTACGGCAGAATGAACCACATCATTCAGTCAAGACTGCCTTTAGAACTAAAGAGCAAAGTCTACGATGAATGTATCCCACCAATAACCAAAAAGAAAATCCTCAACAAATTGAAAATTCACCAAAGAAATGAACATGATGGGAATGTCATTTAGTGACCGTAAATCGAACAATTGGGTAAGAAGTAGGACAATAGAAGAATCTGCTTTCCTAAATGAAACTAAGCAGGTTATGTGGCCAGAAATATCACAAACTGGTGTGGAAAAGTGACCAGATGGAGACCATAATTAGAAAAAAAAGCACTGACAGACCCTAACACCGCTGGTACGACGACATCAAAAG
Organism: Kuschelorhynchus macadamiae; assembly: GCA_030620095.1. Lineage (NCBI taxonomy): Eukaryota > Metazoa > Arthropoda > Insecta > Coleoptera > Curculionidae > Kuschelorhynchus > Kuschelorhynchus macadamiae. The sequence goes on along the minus strand of JAUTXW010000667.1, from coordinate 148,343 downwards.
AACAGGAAGCCTTAATGGTTTCTGGTTGCTCAGGAAGGAGAAAATGGAGAACTGCCCATGTTCTAAGGATAGAGAACAGCTAGAATAAATAGAAGAAGACTAAGAAGAATTTCAAGATGCATGATTTCCTAATTGACTGTAAAAGCTTTTGTTCTATACTAGTATTACCGGTTTGGAACCGGTATATGCATTTTTATTGTTTACAATTTGCCCTGCCAAAAATACCACACATTGCTTACGCATTTTTAAAGAAAAAATACCATAGTTAGTTTAAAATCAAAAATTATCATCGAATGATTATTTACTTCCTTATGCCACAAGTAAATTCGTTTCTATAGCAGTGAGAACTAATTACAATTTTACTACTGACAGTGAATAACAAACCGAATTGTAGTATTCAAATCTCTTGAAGTAAAGATTTTTGAAGGCTGTTGTCGAAACGAAATGTCGGATAGTATGACACAGTGTAGTAAAAAAAATACAAGTTAGACGCATTATTTACATTAGTTTATTAAAGGGGTCTTCAGGAACCTGAAATGAAAAAACAGGGAACGTATTGGGAGAAAGACTCAACAACCTCAGAGTTGTTGATGATATCGCGCTTTTCTCCGAAGATGAAACTGAATTGAAAGAAATCCTCCAAGACTGACAGGATACAAAAACTGTCGCTTTAGAAATGAATACCCCAAAAACAAGATACTTGACGAACGGGCAAATAATCAATAACGACAAGGAGTGGAAAAGGTTGACGCATATATGTATCTGGGACAAGAAGTTGCAGTTAGAAAAGTAAACCAGGAAGTGGAAGTGAATCGAAGGGTACGTCTGGGATGGGCGGCTTACGGCAGAATGAAGCACATCATTCAGTGCCTGCACTGCCTTTAAAACTGAAGAGTAAAGTCTGTGGTGACTGTATTCTATGAATAACCCAGAAAATTCTCAACAAACTGAAAATTCACCAAAGAGCAATCGAAAGGAACATGATGGGAATATCACTTATCGACCATAAATCGAACAAATAGGTAAGAAGTAATAGAATAGTAGAAGACTAACACTTACTTAATTATGATCATGCGCTTCTAGATTTGCTGCTAGATTTGCCTAGTTTGTGTAGAGTAACTGAGGGGGGAAGTTACAAGAAATGGAGTTACATGTAAACTGATCCCTGCGGTCTGACATAGTAAATTAGTGGAAATCTCTCAATCTGGTATATCAAGACACATGATGGTATTAAAAAATCTACAAATTTAATAGGCTTTTCTGGGTGCACTAAAACGGTAAAAAATTCTAGAAATTCGATTTCCTGACTACCAAACTCAACGGATTAAAATTGTATCTAACGAAAAACGACAAATGAAATCACGAATTAAACATCTCTCTGAGAAGCAAAACAGAAGGAACAAAAAACCACTGAAATCCTTGTTATGCGTCAGATACGGGCAACCTATAAAATACATGTGTGGTTATATGTGCATTTATAGACGTTTGCTTTATTGTGCATTTATAGACGTTTGCTTTATTGTGCATTTATAGACGTTTGCTTTATTGTGCATTTATAGACGTTTGCTTTATCGATCCGCACATCATGTAACACAGCCATGTTAAACTCAAGTCACTGATGGGCCAAGAGCATGAAGACCATAGGTAGGTCGCAAAACCTTATCTTAAAAAAGACAAACTACTGAAAACCTTGTAACAATCATTTTGAAAATGTTTATTACAACGGTCAAGTTCTTAATTATCACCTATTTATTCACAAAATATCTGATATTTTGTTTCTTTTAAGACAGTCAAATGTATAAAATACAAACCAATAATTATCGTAAATAATAAAGCAACGACGCGACAAGTCCCTAATGTTAATAAAATCCGAGATCGTTGTTTGGCGACACCTTACTGCAGGCAACCCGTTATACCCTATGTTTTATTTCCAAATTATGTCAGGGGTTTCAAAGTCTGAGGTTATATCAGCTGATTTTGTTTCGTGAGTGGTGATCGGTGGTGGTGTTCCGTAGCAAAGGGAGATGTTTTGAGACTTTTCGGGATGATAAAGTGATTTTTTTTAATGTCTGTCGAGGGTTTCTGTCATCGAGAGTACTAGGTTGGTACCATGTACCGGAACAGGATACATAATTTTTTTGCTATGTTAGGACTATAAAACCTTTGGACCGAACAAAGAGATCCTCTCTTACTACCTCTCTGCAGAATAATAATGAAGTGTTAGTTCTCATAGTTTTTTGTGCCGCCATTTTACACGACGTGTAAGAAGTTCTACTGATCGGCGAATTCTATGAAGCCTTAATTGGGATTGGAAAGCACTTCAAGACTACTCAAAGCCATAACATCAGGTAATTAGTCATTCAAAATTATTAGAAAATCTTGCTAGGGAGATGGTTCATGGAATAGTCGCCACATGGTTTGGTACTCAGCACATTTCTCTATCTTTTCAGGCTTTTAACGTACTGCAAGAAGCTTTTATCCTACTACAAGGACCTTTTAACCTACAGCAGGAGCATATTTTAATTAATACCGCAATCACAATAAAATCAACATCATTCTTTTATTGTGGGAAGAACAGTGGCTTAGGCAGGTCAACTTAGGGACATCAGGCAGGAAGCTGGAAACTTAGATTCTGGTTGGACTACCGTGGCGTAGCTGGAACGGGGCATTTGAGGTTTTCCTTGTTGGCTTGTGCTGTTTTGGGGCCTCCGTTGCAGTCTGCTCGTCTAGAGGACCACCTCCTTTTGGTTGAGCTTATAGGCTAACCGCTGCTGTGAAGCGTTGAGGAAAGTCTTCATTTAGGGAACCAACCCAACACCGAGTCTAAAGATAAGTACCTTTCCTTGTTTTAGCTTATAAAAGGTAGCTTTACTACTGGTGTTCTACTTACCCTGAGCGTACATTAGAAATTTGATCTCTCGTTGCTAATTTTTCAATTATTCAGCCTTCTCGCACTATAATTACCTTTATAAAGTCACTTTAAGTCATTAACTAATTTAATTCTAAATAGTTTCTCATGAATTCATTTGCAAATCAGTAACTATAAATTTTTACTCTAATTTCGGTACCTAACTAATAACTAATAACTCTCTAAAGTATTACTTTGTTGTATTTTATTTAATTAGTTGATTTTGAGTAAAGAATAAATTGCATCTTCTGGCTTATTTTATTAACTTTGAGTTTTGTAAAACACTCTTATTGTTTTTTTTTCAAATAATTGCTTTGTAAGTGCTCATAGCTTATAGGTAGTAAGAGACTTTATGTTTTTTGTAGTATAAGTTATATTAGGTATGTTGAGTGTTTATTCGGTACCCATGTCTTAGTGTCATAAGTGTTAAGTTTTTTGTAATGGGCAGTACTTCCTAAAATTACCTGTGATTTTCAGCCACCTGTTATAGTTTTATGATTGTTTGAATATATTTTGCATTACAGCCCATCTTCATATTATCGGTGATTTTCAGCCAATATCGGTATATGATACTAATATTTGCATCTCTCATATGTGGTTTTTATAAAATAATATTTATTAAATCTGGTTTTTGCAACATTTATGCTATCCTCTTTCAACAATAATTGGTAACAAATATAAAACTTACTTGAGAAAATAAAATTTAATTCAAGGTTGTATCCTTGCCCTCTCTCTTTCTTTTCAATTATCCATCTAATCATTTTACTTAATTTAAAATTTTAATACTTTAAATATTTACTCCAATCTTTCCACCTAATCAGTTTTGCATAATTTAAATTTTAATAACCAAAAAATATTTAATTACTGGTGGTAAATTTATGTATCAAAATTTTTCAGTACTTTCAAGATATTAAACTTAAAGATAAATATTATTTCATTTGGCGCATTTAATTTCATGAATACTGTAGTTATTGTTTTACCTCATATGTGGTGATTTGATTGTTACTGTTGATTGTGTTGAACAACATTTAATACCACTGTGATATTTATACTTATATTTATATACAATTTACAATAAATTTCCTTGCATTAGTATTTCATTCTTTTATTTATAATCTGTCCATTGCAGGAATTAGAAGGTTTTGGGAAGCTACATTACAAGCTAACTTAAGTATTGTGTCTTAGCGTACATTAGTATCTATTTTGTTTTTTTCTTTTCTGCTCAACCTCTTTGGCCACTCTAGGCCTGGCGCCCACAATATTGTTTAAATTATTTGAACTCACGCCCTAACGCCTCCGAAATAAAAGAATCTGAGCACCGAGTAAAACAAAGTAAAATAAAAATATAAATAAAAAAAAAACAAACAAAAAAAAAATAAAAAATAAAAAAAGGAGGTTGTAACCTTGAGAAAAAGTACTATTATAGGACAAGTCCGTTAATTAAATTTTCTATAAAAAGGATATTACAAGAAACTACAAACATTAAATTCTTTTGTCAGATATTTGCCATCTTTTGTTTTTAATTAAGTTGTCTATTTGTGGCACGAATTTATAGGCGCAAATAACTTTTAAAACTGCGTCCAAGAGATTTGCTTCCTTTCATCAAAGAAAATTTTCTCATTTCTTGGTATTGCACAAGCAAGTACTTATACAATTCGGATGTACCGATTTTATCAAATTTTTGTTTTAAATGGGCCTGACACTGAATCTCAATTACGTCCATTTGCAAGTGAGGGGAAACTTTATCAATATCGATAGTGAAAAGTTAAATATAGAAAAATTGTTTTCTTGGGTCTTAAAATCCTGAAAACGTTTCTTAAATTCTGCCAAAAGGCTTTTCATTTTCTCTGAATATATTTTGTATGATATTGGGAAACTTGTGCTTTCCTGATATGCCTTACAAGTCAGAAAATGTGACAGATTATCCTCTGCCAACTGTTTTTCCCACAACATCATCTTACACTTGAAAGCTTTCACATGATCATGCATATCTGTAATAACTTGACGTGGTCCTTGCAATTTCGTATTTAAGTCTGACAAGTGTTTTGTGATATCTACCATAAATGAAAGATCTTGTAAAAAGGTACATCGCATGTCCTTTTGTTTCCATGAAAACGCGTATTTCTTCTTCCAAAACCAGTCGAGTACCATAGAACACGAAAGCCATTGCACCTCTATATAATATGGTAAACCAGTGCACTTAAGTTTATAATTTTTTTCACTGACTTTAAAACACTTTCCAACTTCATCACTTTTGAGCATAAAACTTCTTGGTGGATTATACAATGAATATGATGAAAATCTGGTTTGTCACTGCCCGTTTCTTTGATCTTTGTCTGTAATATTTTAACGAAGCCATTTTTTACTCCAGTCATTGAAGGAGCTCCGTCTGTTGCAACGGAACACAGTTTTGACAGATCTAAATTGTACTTTTGCAGAAGTCCATAAACAGCATCGAAAATATCCTTCCCAGTTGTTGTATCATGCAATGGTACTAATTCTGGTAATTCTTCATACACATTGACATTTGTATCAACCGCACGAAGAAACACGCGAGAGTTGCGCCACACCACACACATCTGTACTTTTGTCACAGGCAATAGAAAATGCAATGAAAGAGTCTGATTTTGTTTATATCTGATCACTTATATTGGCAGCCAACTCAGTAACTCTTTCAGCGACAGTATTCCGGGACCAGGATATATTTTGAAATGCCTTCACGCTCCCGGCACTTACAATTTACTTTACAAGGCTCTCTTTTATAAGCTCACCTTCAACAAATGGTTTTGAGTATTTCGCGATCAACTCCGACGGTACGTAGCTGGCTTAAAGAACAGCAGATTCATTTTCTTGCTTTGGACGTGTAAACATAAGCTGCTGATCTTTCAACCGTGATTTTAACTGATTTAACTTTTCATTTCTAACCATGCCTGTATACTTGTCAAACATAGTTTTATGAATATCATAGTGACATTTTATATTATATAATTTTGGGATACCGACCGTACTATTACAAATCAAACAAATAATTTTCTCTTTCATTTCACAGCAAAAAAACTCTAATTCCCAATTTTCTTGAAAGATACGATGCTCATCTACAAGTTGCCTGTTACTTCCACTTGGTTTTGAAAGAGACATGTTAAAAACTGCATCCGCAATAAATTATAATAGGTACTGTTAAGTATTGTAACAATAAGTGGGCAACTCAACTCGAAACTCTATCGGAACTAACTCATAACTGACTAAACACTGAACGTTATATATTTATATACGGATTGTGATTTCTCGAGTTCTATGCAGAATGTTCAGATAGCGTCATCTGTGTTTTTGCGCGATACAATTTCATGGAAAAAGCCAGATAACGTTTGGCTTTAGGTTTTAGGTTGAGTATGTGTAGTTCAACCTCCTAAACATAGATGGCACTATGTACAATTGTACATTTTATTATACCAATCGTTGTTGCAACGGTTTTCAACTTGTTCGCGGGCCGCAGAAAAATACTCAATGGGCCGCATGTTTGACATGGCTGATTGTAAAACATATCCATAATAAACAGTTAAATATTCCGTCTCTTTACACAGGCACAACGGGATCACACTTGGCAACACCGCTTCAAGAGTAAGAGAAGATTGGCTAATAATTTATTTTATCATATTAATTACCGTTTGACAATTTTAACCTCAAAAATTTCAATATAATATTCACTTCTGCTCGGAACATCGAGCTAAATGCACACGCCAGAAAGTTCTACGAAAGGGCGCAACTCCAGCGCCTTTTTGACAGAAAGGGTTGTACTTTAAGAATGTGTAGAAATCCTAGGAGTGAACCTTTCGATAGCGGAACCGATGTGCCTTGCAACAATTACAAATAATTTGAATGCTCGCAAAAAAACTATAGTAACATTAGGCCTGGCTGAATATCTAAGGGTGTAGACTATATTAAATATACAATAAGAATATTTTCTTAACATGAGTTTTTTTCAATGTTTAAGTAGGAAAACTTAATGGGTGAAATTTTAACAAGGTTAAATTAATATTGAACTTTTATAATTATATAAGGCTTTGCAAAAATATAACCCCTTACTATGAATTATTTTGCAAAAAATGGTTCATATAAGAATTTTGTTGTTGTAACGTGCTTATTTTGAGATTAGCTTATCAGGAAATCAAAAAATTGACATAATTTGAAATATCTAATCTTTACGAAAACCTCAAAAATGCCGCCATATTCGGTTAACCCGCAAATCAACATAATTGTCAAAAATGAGCTAAAAGTTGATAAATAGTTTCTTACGTGGTCACACGGTATATTTATATCCGCTATTATAAACGAATATAAAAAAGATTTTAACATTTCAACTACGTCGATAAAACATTTTCGCATTACCGATTCGTTATCCGGAATTAGAAGTTTTTTTAATTACGTGACCTGAAAAATCAAGCACATAAATTGCATTTTCTCTACTGACGTTTTCCACAATTTAAATTCTCCCGCTCGAGTCATTTTAACGTCCATTCTTTTTTATATTCCACTCCAATGTATATTTTCAATTTTTAGATTATTTGAAGGCATATTTGAGTCCTCTAAATTAGTTGTAATTCTAGGTCTGAAGGAACAATGCCCGAAGTTATATGTGCTATAAATAGGTCCAGTAACGGACTAAGAATATTTGAGTCCCGGGGCGGTCTTTCATTTTAAAGGCTCGTTTTTTATAAGTTCATTTTTTTACAGAGAGAATTCCTAACACACCTTGTAAAAATACCAAAGTTAGGATTAAAACTTTGTATAATTAATTTAAGTCTGTAAATTCTATAATATTATTTAGGAAAAATATTTTTCAATACGTAAATGGCTTGGTGCATCAAAAGTTAAATAAAAATATAAAAAATATCAACAAGATACTTTCCCCAAGATTCGTTGGTGCAACAATTGTTCAATTTCTTCTATGTTCTCTATGTCTAGTAGTATTTTCTACCAACACTTTGAACAGAACATACAAAATTGTGTAGTTTTGTTTTTAATTTTGTTCTCTTTTAATTTAAATAATTTGGGTTTTTAAATTAATATATATATATATATATATATATATATATATATATATATATATATATATATATATATATATATATATATATATATATATATATCTACAGTGACGGTAATTGGAAACGATACCTTACGAGAATCTGAACCGTTGCGACTAATTGATTTAATCGATATTTCGAATATTATAATCATTGTTGCTATTGTTAGAGTATATATCTATTATTATCGCATTAAACAACCTTATTATGTTTAATAAAAGTTCATTCATTACAAAATTAGAAGATTACTACATTTTTAAGCGGCAGACTAATTGGAAACGTATTTCTGAATCAACATTTTTTAACAACTTAATAAGTTTTTGTCTCAATCGAGTACCTAGTATTTAATTGGATATCCATTAGCTTCAATTACTTTTAAACACCTCCTAGGCATTGACTGTATTAGACGTCTACAAATCTCTAGTGGAATACTGATACAAGCTTGTCTAATACCCTCGAATACTTCGTCGAAATTTTGGAAAGTTCTTGAACCTAATTTCCTTTTAACTGTCATCCAACGATTTTTTATTGGGTTCAGATCAGACTACAAGATGGCCATTGCAAAATATCTACATGATTATCCTGAAGCCAGACAGTCACCCTCCTAGCCGAGTGCTTTGGATCATTAGAATTTCCAAAGTACTGATAAATTTTCTCCTGCATATGGTTGCATCACGTTTTTCAGTATGTTAATGTATTCATACTGATCCATATTACCAGTTATTCTATAAAGAGGGCCAACATCATTCCAAGAGAAGCAGCCCCATACCATAATAACTACCACCAAATTTCCCTGTTTTCATGGTGTAGCCCGGGTCAAATTCTTCATTAGTTGGACGCCAAACAAAACGTTTTCCATCAGAAAAAATGTTTGGATTCCTTGGATTCATCTGACCATAGTATCTGATTTCTAGCAAATTCCAAACGGCTAGTTTGATTCACTTCAGAAAGGTGAGGCTGATTAACCATTTCTCAGATATTTTGATACGAATAGCCTTTCCTATAAAGATTAATAATGACTTATCGTTCATTTTCGTTACAACTTTTCGCGAACCTATATTTGCTAAAATTGGTGAAGGTTAACATTAATATATTAACAGGAACGGATGTCAACAACCCAGTAAAGCTGACTGGTCACAATAGTCAAGTGTCAAATAAGTCTTTTTGTTAGAAAATGTTGATTTTAAATTTTAAAATGGGCCTACTTGTTAGAAAATGTTGATTCTGAAATACGTTTTCAACTAGTTTGCCGCTTAAAAATTTAGCATTCTTCGAATTTTGTTTGAATATATATATAAATATATATATATATATATATATATATATATATATATATATATATATATACATACATATATATATACATACATATATAAATATATTTGCATTATAATTATGTAAGTTTGTCATTGTATGTTCAATAATAATCGAAATACGAGGTCATGGCTAAATTTGCATGCGGATCTAGATAGCCTTGATCTATTTAAGGAGTTCAAATTGTCTAAAAACTTAGAGTATAGGAATACCTGCTGAAATTTTTGTAATCTTTTACAGTTTCTTTGATTCCAACACCTCGTCTGCCCCAACTAATAAATTACCTACTGTTGACTAAAAGGCTATAATCTAATAATTTAGTGACATATTTCTATTGTTATGAACAATAAATAAGTACATAGGAACAAAAAGAAAGAGGCACGGGGCATTATTTTTATAGGACGACTTCTTCACGGAAATAAATTAATTTATTTTTTTTTGTGTTGAGTTTGAGTCTGTCTACATATCCACAAATTATTAAGCAGAGGAATCTGCAAAATATTGATAAAAAATAAAAACGTTGTGTCCAGATAAAACCTTACACGATATTAGAATTACAATAAATTATATTAAACTCATGATTCCTTGCCACATAGCAAATTCGTAAATATACTTAATGCAAAACTTGTATTAAAATTGGTCAATTAAGTTTATTATAACACCAACAACAGTTTTTGAACCAATTGGCAATTAGAGCTTTTAATAAAAAAAACTTTTTATCAAGGATGTTTACGTATCATATTAGTGGAGAGAATTTTAAATGTATGAAAAAAGTGTCGTAAATGGCTGAACTTTTTTATTATGTACCATCTAGAATTTGTGATTTTTTTAATAAGCCTATTTGACGAGTAGTTTTTAAGCTATGCCGCGAACTGGCAGATAGACAGACAAACCGACAGACAGACCGACGGAATTGATAAAACATATTTATTGGTGAACGCTAAAACCTGAAAATATGTAAAACCTAAGAGATTGATTTTTCTCACGATAACAAATATTTTATTTGGCCGCCATTTTGTTCTGCCATCTTAAATTGGAAACACATTTTTACTAGTTTATCTCTATACCACAATTAGTTATGGCACACAATTTGAAATAAGTTCATTTGGTAGTTTTCTCAGGCTGAATTTTTAAACATTTTATTAAGCCGCCATTATGTTACGCCATCCTGGATCCTTACCAAAATTTTACCGACAGATGGACCCACTGAATTGATAAAACATATTTTTTGGTCTCTAGGGACGCAAAAACCTGGGAGAATGATTTTTTTCACGATTTCAAATATTTTATTTGGCCACCATTTTGTTCCGCCATTTTGAATTAGTGCCACAGATTTAATAGATCATCTCTATACTGCAATTAGTTATGGCACACAATTTGAAATCAGTCAGTTAAGCAGTTTTTTCAGGCTGAATTTTTAATTATTTTATTAGGCCGCCATCTTGAATTCATACCAAAATTTTAACAGTTGATTCCTACATAAAACTTTCACTATGCCGCCATTTTGTTTTGCCTTTTCGGACTTTTACCAAAATGTTATCAGATCATCCCCATATGACCCTTAATTTTTGACCAAAATGTGAAGTCAATCCCTTTTACGAGGGAAGTCAAAAGGTAAAAATGGATTTGTCTCAGTATTTTCATAATTAAAAAAAGTCCTGGAAGATTTTAGAATTATTTTGAAATATTATTGAGGTTTTTTTCCTATCCATTGTTACCATTTTAATCGGCAATTCAAGTTCAAACGAAATTTAGTTTTGACTGGTTCATATTCTCCTCGGTGGGAAAACTAATTTTCACATGACAAAATTAATAAATGGCATCCGAGAAAGCCACGGCGCTAAGAATAAGAAATATAGCTTTTTTCTAATATTGGGGTTATCTTATTCATGGAAGTTTTATTTAGTGAGCCTTTTCGAATAATATTTGCATATCCCCAGAAGCTGTTTAAGCTCTCGCCTTTAAAAGAATGCCTGTTGTTTACTTTATAAACAAGGACTAGTTCATTTGCTTCGAATTAAAATTGCAGCAGTTTCTATTTACTTGGCTAACTTAGTTTTAGAAATGCTAAAGTTAAATCCGTCTTTGCTCCAGGGAGTATGTAGTATTTGAGTTACGTAAACTTAAAAATAAAAGGAAATAGATTTACATACATTTTCAGTGTACGTGAACCGACACATTTATAGTAAGTATTATTATTATTATTATACTTATCCAATTTTTAATTGTAAATTGAATATAGAACGAAAACTTTGGTCAATTAGTACATCAGGGTTTTTGGGTTTAGATCATGTCCAACTGGAATTAGTATCTGACTTTTGCCATTCGATTGGACGAGACGAGCCCAATAGGGATATTGAATATAAACAGTAGCTGTTAGACTCTATCTTGATAACTTGACTTGAACATAAGACATCAGGCACATATTTCCATTCTTGACAGTTTGACAGCTGTCAATTCTTAATCTAAAAACATGTTTGCCAAACAAAAGTGGCTAGATTTAGAAATTAAAAATCTGTACAGCAAACGAAGTATGCTTGAAATTAAAACATACGGATTATTTAAAAAACTCACTTATAAGCTTAGTAATTTAGAATTTGATCAATGGTTAGATTTCCAAAGAAAAATGTTCGTAGTTATCGATGCCAAATTTTTGAAGAAAATGTGTTCACTTAAAAACAAACTGAGAAAGTTGAAACCACAAAAACCAATTTCTTCGGAAGTCGAAACCTTGTAGAAAACCCTTCTTCTCATGCAGTCCTTTGATAATAGAGAAATCGCCCTTTTGAATAAAGGTTTGAATTTTGCAGAGCCTCCAGTAGAAAATAGTTTGCCAAGTATTAGAGCGAATATCGAAAGTTCCATTCAATACGTGCCAGAGTCAACTAAGGGATTCACTAGAGAGGCTTGCAGAAATCAAATCTCAAAAAACGTTGTTAAGAACAAGTCAAAATATGTTTCTCGTAAGAATACTGAAGTTATCCAGGGACTGAAGAAAAAAGAGTGTTTTTATTTAAAAGCTGATAAAGGAAATAAGGTTATTATACTAGACAAAACAGATTATTTTGAAAGAGTAGACAATTTGATTCAAACTGGTCCTTTAATTGAGAAAAACCCGTTATCAAACATGATAACAGAAATAAAAAGTACCTCAAAACAGTATAAAAACCTTGTGTCCGATAAATTAAAGTTCAAACTAACACATAGCAACCCACAGTTATCTAAATTGTATTGCCCAAAATCCACAAACCTGGGAAGTCCATGAGACCTATTGTTTCAGCTGCTAGATTACCAACTAGATTTTTGTCCTTTATGTCCTCTTCCTCCAGTTTTTCCACTATCTGATCCTATTCCTCTACAAATTCTTCTTTTTAATTTTTTATTATTATTATTTACTAAATTTAAAGTATTTAATTTCATCATTATTTTGTGTTTAATCTTTATCAATATCAATATCAATATTTCAAAATGGTTAGTAGAAGAATTTTGCTGAATTCTCGTACGATAACTTTGAGGTTACTAACTCGTTAGAATTCTTAGATAAAATTAAGAATGTTCACTTAAAAAAAGGTGAAATTTGAATATCTTTTGATGTAAGCTCATTGTTTTCTAATGTACCCATACCACTAGCTTTAGAGTACCTAAAGGAAACACTTGAATTCAATAATTTGAAGATAGAAATTATTGACCAATATTTGCTTCTCACAAAATTACGTATGAATCAACATTTTTTTCAGTTCAACAATAAATATTATAAACAACTTGAGGGAACTGCGATGGGCAATTGATATCTCGGTTCTTTACAAATTTGTTTATAGGTAGATTAGAAACCCAATTCAAAAAGGAACTCAAGTATTTCCCAAGGCTGTGGTATAGATACGTAGACGATATATTTGCTATTTTTGATACTAAAACAGAAAATTTGGACACTTGTAAATATCCTTCCATTAATTTTACGTACGAAAAGGAGAACAATGGCCAATTACTTTCTCTCGACACGTTAGTTATTAGAAATAACGATAAATTAGAATTTGATATTTATAGGAAATTTACTAATACTGATAGGTATATAACATCCGACTCATTTCATTGCCGTCAACACAAAATGGCAGCATTTCATTTCGTAACTCACAGATTAGTCAATTTTCCATTAAGTAAAGAACGTTTTAACAATTAAATGAATCAGATTAAAAATATAGCTAAAAATAATGGATATAATGATAATTTTGTACATAAATTAGTAAATAGACATAAGCATAAGAAAATGTTAAAAGATGCCTCTACTCTTCAAGCACTCTCTCTCTCTCTGAAGCTCCCAAAAAGTTCATAGTAATCCCATATGATCCCAGATATACGGGAGGTCTAGAAAAAGTATTTAAAAACGTAGGTTTTAGAGTAGCCTACAAAACGAAGAGCAGTTTGAAAAATCTACTTGGAAACCTTAAAGACAAAGTCGATTTGAAGGAGAGGAGTTGCAGCTATGAAATTAGCAGTAATGACTGCGATCTAAAATATGTTGGGCAAACTAAAAGCTCCATAAACATTCGTTTTGGTGGCACATTCAAGACACGGAAAAACAGAAAAGTCAAGCGTTGCCCAACATGCTTTGGAAAACAATTACCAAATAGGAAAAAATAATCTTAAGGTATTTAAAAATGTATCTAATCTAGAAATAGTTAAATGTAGTATGAAAGTGCAACCAAGTGTGACCACATTTACCTATAAATAGTCTCGGTTAGGATAAGTTACTTTAGTTTATATCATCTGCTGATGATGCTAACTAGGTTAGCGAAATGCGCGTCCAGAACATAACAAGTTGTGGTGTAGTGTGGTTAGAACTATTGTATTTTGAACTGTGAAGAACGCAAAATCCTAAATAGATACTTTTCAAAAATACCGTTTAAATGTTGGACTTAAAATTAGCTTTGACGAAAAACTGTCAAACATTAGAAAAAATCAATATTTTACGCCTTTAAAAATTTGACTAAAACCATTTTGTCAGGCCTTAGATGCTATATATTTTTTTAAATTACTAAAGACACAACGTAATAACGAAATCTCAAATAAATATGCAAAAAATATAACAATAAAATATTTTTTTTATTATTTTTTAATTAATAGTAGAATTTGCTTTACCAGCCCTTACTAAACATACCAGAAAAAGTAAAAATTGCTTGCTATTAACTAAAAGGAATAAATCTCTTAATAATTAAAACATTAATATACGTACCTTTAAATCTACACTCCATCCGTGTTTCATTATTGTGTATTATAATGACCTTTCATTTCGTATATAAAATATTCGCTATAACTTTATTTGAAAAGAATTCCTGATATTTCTCTACTCGTATTGATTGCTTGATTGCAAAGCTACACAGCTGGCGGGACCAGTCCAACTTGTGGTAAATTCAATGGCAAATGTAGAAATAATGCATTTTTATCCGAAGCTAATGTGTCTTGTTGTTTTTTACATATTTAATCGTTTTTATCCCAGGAGCTACCGATGCGACTTTAGGAAGAGCCAAGGAATTGCAATCAGAATTCGTGTACTCAATAATTCAAACATTTCTCAAAATTCACCCCTAATCCTGATCGAGATGATTTTCATATCAATCTATAGAAGAAATAAAGACATTTCTTTGCGGATTTACTTGATTCGCCTAGGGTTAACCGTTAATATGCAACAGAGCCAAACGTAAAACTATAAAAGGAAATAAATGGAAACAACATTGTAATTTTATTTCTAGATCGCTCGCCCTGTATAAACTAGAGAGTAATTTTGATGTGGGTGGTTTTTCAACTTCTCGGCGGAAATTTGGGGTACCAAAAATAATTTCTGCCCCTAGTCACTATCTTAAGAAAAAAAATAGTAAAATATGTGAAAATTGACAAGGCGGAAACAGTTTTTTTAGTTTTTTGGTATTTTGACCGCTTTCAGTAGTCACCCTGACTAACTGACTACTTCGACACCGCAAAATGTCTTCAAAATTACCCCTTTTTTTTAAAATGACATCTTGTATTCCGATATTGCCCGTTAACAAACTTATCCAAGGTTTTTGGACGAGAAATCTGAAAAAAATATCCCACCTCGAAAAATTAACCCAAGCAACCTGTATTCTCAATCATTGGTGTTTCGAAAAGGAGGCCATATCGGACAGCATTGCCGCCTTATTATAAGTCCCACCAATATCGCGTTTATACCAAAAGAAGCGCCCATTTATTCTCCAGGATCTGATTCTATTTTTAGCAGTAATCATCGTAAGGGCAAAAACGTCTTGTCAATCAACTCGCCCTACTATTATTAAACATACTGTTTTCTCGCACATGAGGCGCGTGTTAGTATCAGGTTGCGCTAATTCTTGCGCTTGCAGAGTACCTGCCGTAATATTTTTATTGGAGCTTTAAATGACTTTATACTACTTTATACTAGTCTATATGCCAGATTGTTCTCCGTCCGGGGCTTATCCAGAGCTTGGGAGACCCTCCCAGATGTATAGACCCCGGTCACCTCGGTTTTCTTCCTAATTAACATTTTAATCTGTCAGGTTATCTTTTTAAACTTGCATCTTGGCTTCCACTAAGTGCTCCTTGTGAATTCTACTGGCATCACGAGAAGACTTAATCTTTCCAGCTTACCCCCTATCCCTTTTACTCCCGCCACTTGGCGGCCATTACCCTAAAATTCTATGTAGAAACTTTTTATGCAACGAAGCTGATCTTACTTCGTAATTTCGATGAGTCCTCCGTTCTATTAGAAAACGTTTTTGCCTCTTGCATTTTTCAATATCTGACACTCTTTAAGAGTTTTTATTGAAATGGTATTTTGAACGTATGACATTTCAGAAGAAACACTTTTAAATATGATTACGTTTCCAAACGGAGCAATTAATGTGAAGAAGCTACTTACTTAGGTCAGTGTCGTCACATGAAAAAATTGGGGAGTTAAAAGAATTAGTGATGTTGATAATACAGTTTCATATCTTAAAGAAAGTAATATGTGTTCCGATTTTCATTCTATTATGTTTAAGATTGAAGAATATAAATTAAAGTAATTAAAAATAAAATAAAACTTTGACACCCTTTATCTTGAAAAGTGGACATTTCGGACAAAAGTTTATATGATTTTTTATTCTTAAAATGGCCCAATGAATCAAACTTTTTATCGTACTTAGGGAGTAGCTTCTATATTTGGTTCACCCATTATATTTTTTGATTACGTTTAATGTATTTGCTATTTATTAGTTAACTCCTATTTGGTTTACAGTACTAATTTACTTTTATCTATTTCTCGTTTATTTAAAAACAATTACAACAAACCCAATGGATCTATACAGCAAAATTAAATTTCTAACTTTTCCATTTTTTAACTGTCATTCCTTGTTTAGCTTTTATATGGAAATAAAAATTCCAGTGATTACCAATTTCAAATTGAGTATTACTGAATGTTTACAACAAAATGATAGACATGTTATAGCTACAAACATGCTGCCATTATAACAGTTACGAGCAATATTTGCACAAAAATACAAATCGAACTGTAGTATATTTACAGTTTTAATTGAAAATTTGCTTCCGAAAAATAAATTAATAAGAGAGCACTTACTGCAAAACTTTCGCGCAAGTACGAAATGTGTAAATTAAATTCTTGTTTATTAAGGTTATATTAATGCTTGACCGCGATCCCAGACGAAATCACAAGTTTGAACAAAATGATTTTGCGGATAACAGTCAGAGATTTTAAAAAATCGGTAAATTTCCTTTACCCGGAAATTCCTTTGTTATGATTTTTTTTCATTTTTTAGGAATAGTGAAGTGTGACCCAATTTAGTTCAGTACACAGTCACAGTATATATATATATATATATATATATATATATATATATATATATATAGTATATGTAGCATATATATATATATATATATATATATATATATATATATATATATATATATATATACAGGGTGATTCATGAAGAAATGTCAATACTTCAGGTACATATTCAGGAACAAAGAATTAACATAAAAGTCTATATAAATAAGTGTCCGCAAGGCCTTAGTTCTCGAGATACAGGGTGTTAAAGTTTTTATTTAATTTTCCTATTTTTTAAATAAAATCTATGATAATGTAAATAATGGAGTGAAAATTGATATACGGGGGTTTTTTGGTATGACAAATTCGAATATAATATTAGTATTGCTCTTACTTGTAGGGGGCGCTACCTACGTGTCTTTCTACTCCTTCGAACAATCACAACTTTTTGGTACAGTCTTGTATTACATTTTTGAGTAAAACAAATTATTCCCTTGCCATTTCTACGTCAAACAGTTATACCTGTTAAAAGTGGATACGAGCAACCGTTTTCGAGATATTTGGATTTAAAACAATTTCGGCGCATATAATTTTTTATCTCAAAATTTTAAAAGTTTGTTATTTTGTCCAAATTTAAACGCATCTTGGCACAAAAGCTTTGAAATGAAAGACTCACACATTTTTTTGGGGTGTGTATTCAGTGCCTCAGACATAAACTAAACAAAAGGTATTTAATTTTTATTAAAATTGTTATTATTAAGTTGTTTTTAATAAAATCTAGGTTACTTTTTATAATTTTCAAAAATTCCACCATTTGCTTCTAAGCACAGGTCAGCTCTATGATGTATAGCTCGGGTTGCTCTGTGGATACATTCAGGCGCATTTCTTAGTGTTTGTGCTGCGTTTGTTATCCGATCCAATAATGCTTCTCTTGTATTTACTTTAGTGATTTGAACCATCCCCAAAGACAATAATCCAAAGGATTAAGGTCTGGCGATCTAGGTGGCCAATTAAACGGACCTCCCCGACAAATCTATCGGTTTGGAAAGTTTTGGTTTAAAAAATCTCTTACAAGTAAACTGTAGTGTGCAGGGGCTCCATCATGCTGCAAATACATGTTTTGTCTTACATTAAGGGGAACATCTAATATATTTCGCAAGTGATTTTCAAGAAAGTTTAAATATTTTTCTCCTGTAAGACTACCGTCGATTATAAATGGACCAATTAAATGACCATTTAACATTCCACACCACACATTGATGCTAAATTTATGTTGGAAATTATGTACTACTGTAGCGTGAGGATTTTCATAGGACCACAGGGGTTCATTGTGAAGATTATTTATACCATCACGCGTGAACTGTGCTTCATCAGTGAACAAAACATACCCTCCTGCAAATGTTGAACCCGTTGTAAATGAAATGGGTATAAACAATTAATGTGAAGATTTCTCCAAGCAGACGATTGTGTAATTTGACAAGTATCTGCAATCCGCCTAGTGCTTATGCTTGGATCATTTTCGATGGCATTGAGTATAGCCTCTTCAACTTCAACGTTGGGTCCCGATTCCCCTTCAGATACAATTTTCGCACTTGGAAACACCCCAGATTCTCCAGCAGTAGTGAAAACTTGTTGAAAGACTCTTCTATCTGGCACCCTTCTATCTGGAAAACGACGCTGGTACTCCGCGACTGCTTGAATTGCGATCCCATTGCAGAAGCCATAGACGAATATCATATCTGCATATTCACGATGCGAGAATATCACAGGCATAATGACATATGTAGATCTAAAGTTTCTTAAATGATTATTGTCAGATAATAAAAGTTATGAACAGAAATTGACAGTGACAAAATTTGATCTTATTATTAACTGACATTACTATTGCTAAGTAACAGGAAAAACGATGAGAACACCAACCAGTAGTTGTTCTGTCAGGCAAGGCACACTTCTATTTTTTTACAATACGTGCATACTTTATGTGAATTTGATAAAAAAATCACATGCGCCGAAACTGTTTTAAATCCAAATATCTCGAAAACGGTTGCTCGTATCCACTTTTAACAGGTATACCTTTTTGACGTAGAAATGGCAAGGGAATAATTTGTTTTACTCAAAAATGTAATACAAGACTGTACCAAAAAGTTGTGATTGTTCGAAGAAGTAGAAAGACATGTAGGTGGCGCCCCCTACAAGTAAGAGCAATACTAATATTAGATTCGAATTTGTCATACCAAAAAACCCCTCTATATCAATTTTCACTCCATTATTTACATTATCATAGATTTTATTTGAAAAATAGGAAAATTAAATAAAAACTTTAACACCCTGTATCTCGAGAACTAAGGCCTTGCGGACACTTATTTATATAGACTTTTATGTTTATTTTTTGGTCCTGAATATGTATCTGAAGTATTGACATTTCCTCATGAATCACCCTGTATATACATATATATATATATATATATATATATATATATATATATATATATATATATATATGCTACATATACTGACTTTTTAAATATTTTTTGGGCGCCATTTTGTTCCATCATATTGCATTCCTAACATTTCACCACTTTCTTCCTACCCATTCCACACTTGACTTTTGGGCATAATTTATAATAAATTCAATAAGCAGTTTTTACGTTGACACGTATCACCATTTTGTTACGTCTTGTTGAATTCGTGCCCGTTTATCTTATTTTTACATTTAATTTTATGCCAAATTTAAAGTCAATTAAACAACATGTCTTTAAGTTGATTTAAAAAATATATTTGGCCGCCATTTTGTTTCGCCATCTTAACTTCGTCCCACAACTTTACTAGTTTATCTCTATATCACACATAATTCTTGTACAAAAATTACAATTAATTTAATAAGTGGTATCTTTAAGCTGATCTTTTAATTATTTTATTAGGCCGCTATTTTGTTTTACGATCGATCTTAGATTCATATCAAAATGTTACTGTTCATTCTTGTGCAAAAATTGACGGTGCTGGGTGGTGCCATAAAATAGTTCTGTCATCTGCAGACATTGTAAACAAACCTTGTATATTAATATGTAGCAGATCATTAACCTACATGAGTCCTAACACTATGGTGGAAGATAGATCAAAATACAACAGTTCTAACCACACTACACCACAACTTGTTACGTTCTGGACGCGCGTTTCGCTAACCAAGTTAGCATCATCAGCAGATGATATAAACTAACGTAACTTATCCTAACCGAGATTATTTATAGGTAAATGTGGCCACACTTGGTTGCACCCGACTGCACCGTTATCAAGTAAACAATAGAGGGGACTATAGGGAATAGGTCCTCTGTCTTTATTTAGTGCTTTCTTACCACATTTAACTATTTCTATACTATCAAATGCATCCAATAATCTATTATTAGATACATTTTTAATCAACTTAAGATTATTTATTCCTATTTGGTGATTGTTTTCCAAAGCATGTTGCAAAGCCACGCTTGACTTTTCTGTTCTTCCGTATCTTAAATGTGCCATGTGTTCTTTAAAACGAATGTTTATAGAACGTTTAGTTTGCCCAACATATTTTAGATCGAATTTTGCACTCACTTTAATGTAAGTACTGTACTAAGATTAGGTTAATAGCAGCAGATATTTGGTTTCTAAAATCATCATTTTTCCCTAAATTCATTTCAGTCAAGATTCCTAAACAGTCAGGTTGAATCTTTTGCTAAACAAAAGTGGCTAGGTTTAGAAATTAAAAATCTGTATAGCAAACGAAGTATGCCTGAAATTGAAGCATACGGATTATTTAAAAAACTGACTTATAAGTTTAGTAATTTAGAATTTGAACAATGGTTAAAAACAAACTGAGAAAGTTGAAATCACAAAAACAGATTTCTTTGGAAGTCGAGAACATTGTGGAAAACCTTTCTTCTCAGTCCTTTGATAATAGAGATATTTAGAATAGATAATATCGAAAGTTCTATTCAATACGTGCCAGAGTCAACTAAGAGATTCATTAGAGAAGCTTGCAGAAATCAAATCTCAAAAAACGTTGCTAACAACAAGACAAAATCTGTTTCTCATAAAAATACTGAAGTTATCCAGGGATTGAAGAAAAAAGAATGTTTTTATTTAAAAGCTGACAAAGGAAATAAAGTTGTTATACTAGACAAAACAGATTATTTTGAAAGAGTAGACAATTTGATTCAAGCTGGTCCTTACGATTTGATTGAGAAAAACCCGTTATCAAAAATGATAACAGAAGTATAAAGTACCTTAAAACAATGTAAAAACCTTGCGTCCGATAAACTTAAATTCAAACTAACACATAGTAACCCACAGTTATCTAAACTGTATTGCCTTCCCAAAATCCATAAACCTGGGAAGTCCATGAGACCTATTGTTTCAGCTGCTAGATTACCAACTAGATTTTTGTTCTTTATGTCCTCTTCCTCCAGTTTTTCCACTACCTGATCCTATTCCTCTACAAATTCTTCTTTTTACTTTTTTATTATTATTATTTAATAAACTTAAAGTATTTAATTTCATCATTATTTTGTGTTTAATCTTTGGATGTTGGATCACCAAAATACAATATTTCAAAATGGTTAGTAGAAGAATTCAGCAAATTAAACATCTCGTATGATAACTTTGAGGTTACTAACTCGTTAGAATTCTTGGAAAAAATTAAGTATGTTCACTTAAAAGAAGGTGAAATTTTAATATCTTTTGATGTAAGCTCATTGTTTCCTATTTTACCCATACCACTAGCTTTAGAGTACCTAAAGGAACTACTTGAAATCAATAATTTGAAGAAAGAAATTATTGATGAATATTTGCTTGTCACAAAATTATGTATGAATCAAAATTTTTTTCAGTTCAACAATAAATATTATAAACAACTTGAGGGAACTGCCATGGGCAATTGCTTATCTCCGTACCTTGCAAATTTGTTTATGGGTAGATTAGAAACCCAATTCAAAAAAGAACTCAAGTATTTCCCAAGGATGTGGTATAGATACGTAGACGATATATTTGGTATTTTTGATCCTATAACAGAAAATTCGGATACTTTCTTAAAAACATTAAACAATAAATATCCTTCCATTAGTTTTGCGTACGAAAAGGAGAACAATGGGCAATTACCTTTTCTCGACACATTAGTTGTTAGAAGTAACGATACATTAGAATTTGATATTTATAGGAAATTTACTAATACTGATAGGTATATAACATTCGACTCATTTCATTGCCGTCAACACAAAATGGCAGCATTTCATTTCTTAACTCACAGGTTAGTCAATTTTCCGTTAAGTAAAGAACGTTTTAACAATGAAATGAATCGGATTAAAAATATAGCTAAAAGTAATGGATATAATACTAATTTTGTACATAAATTAGTAAATAGACATAAGCATAAGAAAAATGTTAAAAGTCAAGCGTTGTCCAACATGCTTTGGAAAACAATCACCAAATAGGAATAAATAATCTTAAGTTGATTAAAAATGTATCTAATAATAGATTATTGGATGCATTTGAGAGTATAGAAATAGTTAAATGTGGTAAGAAAGCACTAAATAAAGACAGAGGGCCTATTCCCTATAGTCCCCTCTATTGTTTACTTGATAACAGTGCAGTCGGGTGCAACCAAGTCTGACCGCATTTACCTATAAATAGTCTCGGTTAGGATAAGTTACTTAAGTTTATATTATCTGCTGATGATGCTAGCTTGGTTAGAGAAACGCGCGTCCAGAACGTAACAAGTTGTGGTGTAGTGTGGTTAGAACTCTTGTTTTTTGATCAACCTACATGAGAAAAAGTTATGGGCTCAAAACAGACCCCTGTGAAATACCTGCAGCAACATTTAACCTGCCTGACTGGTCATTGTTAAAACTAACAATGAGCCGATGAGCCAAGAAGGAATGAAATCAACCATAAGCTTTCCCGCTGAATCCGAGAGATGAGATTAAGGCGCATTTTAAAATTTAGGGATCATGTTGAAACGAGAATACGAAAGTTCAAAATACCCAAGAATAGCTAATAAGTATTTTGTGCTAAAAAATTGGCAATCAGCTGTTGTTACTGGGCCACCAATCACTAAGAAATTATCTGTACAGGGTATCCGAATTTCGATGGTTTTGCGGGGTATCTCCCTTATTACTGAAGATAGAGAGATGCGGTTTTCGCAACACTATGCTACTTTTTTGTGAAACCAAAGAAGCCACAAACAAATTTTTCCTAGCCCTTTTCGTTTTTGAAATACAGGGTGAAATTGAAAATTTTGCGTTTTCAGGTACCCCTCGTATCTCGATGGCCTGGCAACTTACCGAAAAGGTTAAAACTACCTTCGATAGAGTTTTTTGCGTAGAATCCAGTGACGTAGTCAGTTTTTGGTTAGCTACTATCGTTTTCGAGGTATAGACTAAAGTTGGGTTTTTTTAAATGGGATACTCAGTATATTTTTTAATATTTGGTTTCCGCTCATTTTAAGCTTCTTAAAAATATATAATACTTGATATTTATTTCAATCCGGTACCGACAAATAAAGTCAATTTAAAGAAATTTTAATCTGTTTTTCTAGTAGGCCATGAAAATTGTGTGTTAATTTTCTAAATCTGAATTATCTGTAGCAAAGTTTGTTATAATATCATAATTAAACAATAAATCAATAAACAAAGATACATACCTACCATTTAGTATTTGCCCTGGACTGCATAACTAACACAAATACTTAGGAAATCTAATAAAAAAATATATACCTATTATACACTAAAAATGTTTTATTTACAACAAATGACGTCGGATTTAATACTTTTCTAATGTTGACAATTGTGTTGTTTGAAAATACTTACTTACAACTATTTAATTTATCCCTTAGAAATACCCAAGATCTGTTTTAAATAAAATAAGGCGGCTATGACTTGATTAAACAAAAGAATATATAGATTCTGTTGAGTCATTGTAGAAACTAACTGACATTTGTCATTGTTAAATTATTTTAATCAAATAATGCCTTTGTCCATTTACTAAATATCAAATGGCTGCGAATTTCGAAAACTTGGAGAAATATGACATGCTTGTTTGTTTTATACAGTGCCAGGAGAATCCGGATGAAGCGTCAGAGATGTATCTAATCCGGTAAATGACAGGAGTAATTCTAAGTAAACAAAATAACTTTACTTCTTAAACCAGGGCTTTTAGGAATTATTGATAGCCGATGTAGAAGGACTCTCAGTATTTTTGAAAAACAAAAGTATAGATAATAATAAAATTTTAGTTTTGTGACTTTTTTTTTTTCAGAATAATAATATTAGTATTTCAAATTATGCCTATCCTTCCTAATAGATTACAATTGTGTACAAAATTTGCTTGTAATAAAAAAGCATATTACTGCAGCAAGTCATTACATTACATGAAAGATACGATGTCACTAAATTTCCAATAAAATTAATTATAATTAAAATATTTGAAAAGTAGAATAGCAGTTTTGTTGATAAGTGATAAGAAAAAACAAAAAACATCATTTGCATCGCCGTGTATAATAAAATAATTTAATTTCGTTTATTTTGAATATGTGGTTCTATAATCTATATGTCTGTAAATAGGCATTTATTCCATATAGACACCCAGAACGAAGACACCCCGATAAGAGAACATTTTCAAGAATAAAAGTAAATCTGATCAATCCCGGATCATTCAAAGTACCGCGACCGAAATCATATTACAAAGAAAATCGGGAAACTGAAGAGATTAATGTGTTAGCTGCCATTGCAATCAATCCGTCAACTTCCTGTCAGTCAGTCGAGGATGAAGTGGGAGTAGCTAAGTCAACAGTGCAGACTATTCTAAAAAAATACCATCTCAAACCATATAAATATAAGTTAGTGTACCATTTGCACCCGAGAGATGCACAGCGTCGCATAGATTTCTGCAATTGGTACATTCATATGACTATGATGAATACCGAAATTAATTTCGAAAGAAGAGTTATATGGTCTGACGAGGCATATATCTCAAGCGCAGGTATTCTAAATCGACACAATAATAGATACTGGTCCAAAGAAAATGAACACGTTATATTTCCACGGGAACAACAAGGCAGGTTTGGATTTAGCGTGTCCTGCTTTATCCTTGGCACAAAAATAAGGTATGTCATTTATAACGGTAGTCTTACCGGAAACCGGCACCTAGAGATACTGGAAAATACGCTTCCTGATTTATTAGATAATATTCATTTGGCACAATTACAAAATATTTTTCTTTAGCAAGATGGGCCCCAGCTCATAATGCACGGACTGTTAGTACCTTTTTAGAAAATGAATTTCCAGGTCGCTGGATTGGTACAAATGGGGCTGTAAGATGACCGCCTAGGTTGCCAGATTTGTCGGTTCTAGACTTTTTTCTATGGGGATATCTTGAAGGCATCATCTACCAAAAGCAATACCACACGATCGATCTACAAAATGACACAAGAAGAGCCTTTAGATATTTACAAGCTCGCCAAATGATTATGCTTAACGCACTAAGTAGAATAAGAAAGATGTATGATATACGTATAAGGTATAATAGGGAACAGTTCGAAAAGTATCTGTAATTTCTACACCCTGTATAGCCTTTTTCTTCTAATTTAGTCAATAGTAAGTATTTGACAGAATACAATTTTATTGTCAGCATTAGAAAAATAATTAAATTATCGTCATATGTTTAGTTTATAATATGTATTTTTAGTAGATTTCTTAGATGTTTGTGTGTTTCCCTAGCATAAAAATTAAATAGTATGAATCTTTGTTAACTGGTTTATTGTTTAATAATGATATTATAACAAACTTTGATACTGATAATTCAGATTTAGAAAATTAACACACAATTTTAAAGGCCTACTCGAAAAACAGATTAAAATTTCTTTAAATTGACTTAATTGTCGATACCGGATTGAAATAAATATCAAGTGTTATCTATTTTTGAGAAGCTAAAAATGAGCGGAAATCAAATATTAAAAAATATACAGGGTATCTCATTTTAAAAAACCCGACTTTATACCTCGAAAACTATAGTAGCTAACCAAAAACTGAACGCCATTGGATGCTACGCAAAAAACTCTATCGAAGTTAGTTTTCACCTCTTTGGTAAGTTGCCAGGCCATCGAGATTCGAGGGGCACCTAAAAACGCAAAACTTTCAATTTCACCCAATTTCTCAAAAACGAAGAGGGCTAGGAAAAATTTTTGTGGATTCTTTGGTTTTACAAAAAAGTAGCAAAGTGTTGCGAAAACCGCATCTCTCTATCTTCGCTAATAAGGGAGATACCCCGCAAAACCATCGAAATTCGGATACCCTGTACATGAACTTAAAGAAATGATTGCTATTGTTCCAGTTCAAATGTTACTTTTAAATGGTTCTTATCACTAATAGGCTGTAGAAAGATGTGAAATGTAAGTGACAGAAGGCTCATCTGTTTGTGGATAAGGGCAAGAGATGAATTTGTTAGATGTCGAATACCTTCCCGAGAAATTTTGCCAAAATTTGAGACCAAATCTGACTATTTCTTGATTTGAAGAGCTATAATAGCTAAGGAGGGTATGTGGGTGGAACTCGACATGCAGCCACCTCCTCGTGGTGAGTTCTGGGTTGTTTGATACTATACCAAGCGAAGAGCTGCATAAAATATAAGTAATTATATGCTTATCTATTTCGAAAAAAGTCACATATTAGAAGAGCTTGGGGTACCGGAAAACGTTACCATATTAGACTCAGTTTTTTACCTAAAAAAAAAAATTTCGCATATATGAAAAAACAAATTCGAAAAAAAAATGTTTTCGACATTTTTGCTCGACCCCAGAAATAAGTTTTTTAACATTATTCCGCCATATTTGATTTCTATCAAAATATTACGAGGTCATCCCCATATGACACTTATTTATTGACTAACATTTGAAGTCACTCTGGTGTGTAATTTTTAAGCTATGCCGCAAACTAACAGACAGACGGACCGACGGAATTGATAAAACATATTTGTTGGGATCTGGGAAAGTGAAGGTATGTAAGACCAGAAAGGGTGATTTTTTCACAATTACAAACATTTTATTTGGTAAACATGTTATTCGGCTATCTTAAATTAGTACCACAATTTTACTAGTTGATCCCTATACTTCAATTAGTTATGGCACACCATTTGAAATCATTCCATTAAGCAGTTTTTTCAGGCAGAATTTTTAAATGTTTTATTAACCGCCATTTGTTCTACGACCCAAGTAGCACTTTTAGTCATGAATACGTCATTGTTATCACAAGTATTTTCATTGAAGTAACCGGAACTTGGTGTCGCCACGTTCTGCTTAAGCTGAGACTACGTCATTACCAAAATGGGGAACAATTTTAGGGGTAGGGTAATTTCTCTGGTGAATATTCTGCTGATAGTCGTAAAATTACGCGCCTTTAAAATTCGTTAATTCTCAATACATTTTGGTCAAATATATTGGCCAATTTAAATCTCAAAAATATAATTTTTGGCTTTGATTTAAATAGTAATTATTATTAAACGTCTTATTATAAAGCGTGATGATTTGTATGCCTTTTTAATCTTTATACTTACAAAAACAAACATCACAGAGTTGTGGTACTTGAGTCACTACTATAATTTTGCCATCTATCATAACCATAACTCTTTATTTCGTTTTTATTTTTTGTTTCCTTAAAATACCGCTTTAGGTTGTTTTGTTCAGGTATGACATAACCAAGTTGTGATATTTTTAATTTTCTATAAAATGTAACTGAATGACGAAAGCTACTTTTTTTCTTATAGTATGTGAAGCCTGTAGACCGAATTACAATGACTTTAGAAGGGCAGTGGCGACAATAGAAGCCCACCCGCCAAATTGATGCAAAATTTCTAGGTTTAAATAGGGGCACCTATATTATCGTTAGTTTTTCGCAAAATATGACTAAATTAATCTACTTTTATATTGACAACATTTGTCAGTGTCAGTTGTAAATGTAGGGTTATGTTAATGTTTCACTTTAATAATCTATTCGAACTATCTAGTACAAACTTACTTTTTCATTTAGATTTTTAACAAATAACAATGTTTGTGCAAGCGATTAATGAGAGTTGTCTGTCAAGTGAATTTAGTAATGTAATATGTACTGAAGAAGGCCTTCAAAATAGAAATTATTTTACAGCAAAATAAAACCAAAATATAATAATGTGCAATATTTAATAACTTTTCTTGGAGTAAACTTAAACTTAAGACATTTACGAATATACTCATTACACATTCATCACAAACACTTTATAATTACAATCAAGAAACAGGTGAACCAAGCTTAAATACATTTTTCCATATGGCGAATGGCTGAGAACTTCTTGTTTGAAACAATATTCATTTTAATAATCAAAAAAATTAATAAAATTAGACACTTAAACAACAAACCTCATAAGAAACCCACGTAGGCGAGAAGTAAACAAAACAATTTTGGCAGCAATATGGTCGAACCATTACTCTATTGTTGCCACTGTCCTTATAAAATCACTGACCGAATCTCGTACCAGCGCCACCTATCTCCGGAACCTCAAGTACAAGAGATAATAGTTTACTTGTAGTAAATATTTACTGTCATTCTTACTACTAAGTTGCAACAAAAGAATAACGATTGGTAATAGCCAGTTTAAAGTAGCAGTAGACGATAACTTTTTTTACTCTGCAACGACTCGTTTTACTTTATAGTAATACGTTAAAGGAGTACATTTGAACGTAATGGAGTAATCCCTGCAAAGTTCAAGAAGTTACTGATACTTAAAAGTTGTAATTTAGTAAACAGATTAGAAACAGTAACTATGAATAATTACTATTATGCAACGCAAAAGAAATGACGACCTTGGAGTCAATTCCTTACGTAGTTGCTTGGCAGTAGTTATTATACAGAGTTATTCACGCAACCCGTTCATTAAAAGTTTTTGATGATGCCATTTAGATAAAAATTTCAAATTTTGGAATTAAGGTAAGGTCAAGGGGTACTTCTTTTCTGAAATATTTTCAACTTCCTGTCACTTCCGGTTTAACTGGAAGTTGGTATCAACTTGCTTATTTTAAATGGAACACCCTGTATTTTATGATATTTTTGCATTCTACGGAGAATTTTAATGCTATTTTATGTAGCATGTCCTATACCTAGGTTCAAGCGTTCTTAAGATACTTGACCTTGAACCAAAAATGAGCCTTCGGGGTATCAAATTTAAAAATCTCATATTTTTGTAAGTTTTGAAGATATAAGCTTCATATTTCGCAGACGATCGGTAAATAATCTTGGGTTTCTATTTTTTTTATTGAATTTGTCTATTTTTATACAGGGTGTCCTAAATTCAGCGGCAAACATTCACATTTTCAAACTATAACTTTATGCACTATCAAATGTAGAATTTAATTTTCTATCGAACTGTATTAAGGTTCCTTATACCTATTGGTAACCATTTTCGAAATAATCAGGTTTTTATTAAACTATCGTATGTATTTGCTAAATGCTTACACCTTCCCGTAGTAGGCCATGGAAAAACAATTGTTGTGCTTTTCTATTCAACATGACAGCTGATTTGAAACTTTTAAATTAAAATAAAATAACACTCAAAAGCTGATATTCTCAATTTATTTTATATTCGCGGAGAATGTTACAAAATATTGGAGAGAACGTGCCATGTTTTTAATGAAAAACATCCTCATTTATCGCCAATGAACAAGAGAAAATTGAAGAGGATTGAAACGAAATTTTTTCGTTTTGGAAAAGTTAAAGTTATAAAAAAATTTTATAAATTGTTTACATTATTTTTAACCATATTTACTAAGTTCGAGACTGTCTAAACTTGTTTTAGTGAACTTAAAAATTATAGCAATCTAACAATCAACAATAAATAAATAAAATAATAAAATTGAATTATAACATGTTCTATATGTTGTCCGTTCATTTGAAGACACATTTCAATTCTTCTTTGTACAGTTGCTGTGGCCCGTTGAATTTGTCCGTTTTCTAATTCGGCAAAAGCTGTTCGTATCCTGTCCAGTAAATCTTGTTGGTTATTTACTGGGGAAGCATAGACTTTACCTTTGATAAATCCCCATAAATAAAAGTCTAGGGGTGTTAAATCAGGCGATCGCGGGGGCCATCTCCAAGGGCCATTGGGACCATTCCAGCGATCTTCAAAAATTCGAGATAATTGGAGATAAACTGCAGCGGAATTATGTGCTGGTGCCCCATCTATCTAATTGATACCAATAATTTTGCAGCTCACCAATAGGAATTTCTTCTATAAATTCAGAAACCGTCCCTCGTAGAATTTCCAAATACTTATCACTGTTTAAATTGTCTTCATAAATACAGTACCGCACCTGATCATTTAATACTATACCGAAAACATTGAAGCTAAACCTCTCTTGAGAACGCGTTTCGCGTAAAGCGTGCGGATTTTCTGCTGCCCAGAAATGTTCGTTTCTTCTATTTGTTATTCCATCTCTAGAAAATTTCGCTTCATCGGTCCAAAATATTTTTGAAAGGAATTGAGGGTCCTCTTGAATTTTCAAAAACATGAATTCGCAAAATTCTACTCGTCGGACGTCATCACCAGGTCTCAAGGCTTGCACGTTTTGGAAGGAATAAGGGTGCATATGATGTTCGCTCAAGATTCTTTGGACAGATGAAGAAGAAATTCCCAAATCGTTTTCTGCAGACGGTATTGAACTTTGCGGGTTTGCGTGGAAATAAGCTAATGTGTTTATTACGTTATCCTCGGCATTTGTCACTGGTTTCAGAACATTTTTTGTAACTTTAACCTTGCCAATACGCAAAAAGTTCGTTTCAATCCTCTTAAATTTTGACTTGACATTGGCGGCAAATCAGGGTGGCGTTCATTAAACATACGATACGTTCTCTCCAAAATTTTATAACATTCTCCGTGAATATAAAATAGATTGAGAATCTCAGCGTTTGAGTATTCTTTTATTTCGATTTAGAAGATTTAGTTTATCACTAACAGCTTTCGATAAATAACGCGTACTAATCATCTGTCATATTTGATATTGGATCTCAATTGTTTTTCCATGGCTCACCATTGGAACATGTAAACATTTAAGCAAATACATACGATATTTTTATATAACCCAATTATTTCGAAAATGGTTACGAATAAGTATAGGGAACCTTAATACAGTTCGATAGAAAATGAAATTCTACATTTGATAGTGCATAAAGTTATAGGGTGTCCCGTTTAAAAAAACGGACTTTAGCGGCTTTGAAAATGTGAATGTTTGCCACTGAATTTAGGACACCCTGTATAAAAATAGACAAATTCAATAAAAAAAATAGAAACCTAAAATTATTTACCGATCGTCTGCAAAATATGAAGATTATATCTTTAAAACTTAAAGAACTTAAAACAAAAATATGAGATTTTAAAATTTGGTACCCCGAAGGCTCATTTTCGGTTCAAGGTCAAATATCTCAAGAACGCTTGAATCTAGGTATAGGACATGCTACATAAAATAGCATTAAAATTCTCCGTAGAATTCAAAAATATCATAAAATACAGGGTGTTCTATTTAAAATAAGCAAGTTGATACCAACTTCCGGTTAAACCGGAAGTGACAGGAAGTTGAAAATATTTCAGAAAAGAAGTACCCCTTGACCTTACCTTAATCCCAAAATTTGAAATTTTTATCTAAATGGCGTCATCAAAAACTTTTAATGAACGGGTTTAGTGAATAACCCTGTATAATTACTTTTTATGAAAAATTACTATAAAGTGTTATTCGCAGTAACAAATACATAAATAATACTTAAAAACCTATAACTCAAAGCGTTTGTTGATACACGGTAGCATTATTAGTAATAAATACGTAAAAGCTCTTATAGAGTAGTAGTGGAAACAGTTGTGCTAGCTGGGCATCTAAGATTCTTACTAAAATTTTACCACTTCCAACATAATTCTTGATGTTTGTGCAAATTTTGAGATAAATTGCATAAGTAGTTTTTTATTAATTTTTTTGTCATTTCACTAGCCGGTCATTTTGTGTCACCATATTGGATTTTTACCAAAATGTTACCAGTCCATCCCCATATAATCATTAATATTTGATCAAAATTTGAAATCAAGAGGGCAAGTAGTTTTAAGTTATGCTGCGAACTGATAGACAGACAGACACACCGACAGATGGACCGACGGAATTGATAAAACATGTTTTTTGGCATCGAGAAACGCTAAAACGTGAAGATATATAAGAGAGGGGTGATTGTTTCACCATTACAAACAATTTATTTGGCCGCCATTTTGTTCGGCCATCTTGAATTAGTACAACAATTTTATTAGTTGATCCATATCCCACAATTAGTCTTGGCACATAATTTGAAAACAATCCATTAAGTAGTTTTTTCAGGCTTAATTTTTAACTATTTTATTAAGCCATCTAGGATCCGTATCAAAATATTACCAGTTGATTTCAACATATTATTTACCCCAGGGCTCCATATTGGGACTCTTATTGTTTTCTCTCTATGTTGCTGACATGAATGAGTGTGTAAGGCATTCTTACAACTTACAACAATATGCAGATGATTCGCAACTATATATATCTCATTTAACTCATCTGACTCAAATTTTTCTCACAAACATTTTAATGCAGACTTATAAAATATAAGCAACTTTGCCGCCAATGACCATAATTTAAAATTGAATGCTTCAAAATCCATGCGTTGTTTTCTTCGGAAATAATCGAGATACACTTTCAAATATCTCTGAAAATTATTTAGTGAACATAGATCATGAAATCCTTCCTGGAGCGGCGGAGGGGAGGAACTTAGGTTTAATTATTGACTCATCTTTTTCCTTTCATACACATATTAAAAGTAAACTCAAAGTAGCATATATGCGTTTAAAAAATTTGTACCCTTAAAAAATACTTCCTCCAAAAACAAAATATTATTTATGTGAAACGCTTACTTTATCCTTCTTGGATTACAGTGACATAGTTTACTCAGATTCTCTGTCATCAGCATTAGAGAGATCAATACAAAAAATAGAAAATAGCTGTATGAGATTTTCTTACAGCATTCTTTATAGACATCCTATTACTCCCTTACTACTTAAATATGAACGAAATTTTAAACATAAAAAATCGACGATTACATCACATGTATATTTTTATCTATAGAATACTCAAAACCGGACAGCCACCGTACTTAAAAAATATATTTAATAGTTTTTTACACTCACATAATACTAGAAACACAAATTTTTTCTTAGTACCTCAACATAAAATGGCAAGCTTTCAAAAATCATTTTCATACGTTGCTGTTCAAATGGAATAAATTACCAAATCATGTTAAGGAATTTACGCACGGAAAATTTGCATCCTATATAAAAAAAAATCTGGATTTCCAAAAGCATTAGTATTCGGTATTTTCGTTTGAATTAGATCAATGTCCTGCTGGTCGATTCCCTCATTTGTTTAGTAGTAACAACTTTTAACCTAAATACTCCCTACATCAGTATCGTGTTGGTTCCTCCTCCTGTCCTAGCTTGGATGCCTGCTTGCCTGTTGTTTGCCTTTATTAGTTTTTTGTCTTTGTTTAAAATGTATCGAATCTTAGTTGTTAGAAACAAATTAGCAGATTATAGTAATTAATTTTTAAAACGGGCTCTACCACACAGGTACTCTTTGGGTATATTGTGTTATCGGTTGCGATAATCGCGGTACTGTCCGTCGTTACTATCTTTTAAGTGTTATTGGGAATTGTAATGATGTATTATTTCTGATAGTAATAAAGATATTTGTATTTGTATTTGTATATTACTTGATGTTTGTGCAAAATTTGAGATAAATTGGATAAGTAATTTTGTAATAATAATTGTTTTAACCTTTCACTAGACCACCATTTTGTTTCGCCATATTAGATGTTTACCAAAACGTTACCAGGTTATCCCCATATAACCCTTAATTTTTGACCAAAATTTGAAGTCAATGGGGTAGGTAGTTTTTTTCACCAATGCCGTGAATAGACAGACAGACCGACGGAACTGAGAAAACAAGTTGTTCGGCATCTAGGGACCCTGAAATGTGAAGGTCTGAAAAAATCTCTGAGGGTGATTTTTTTCACGGTTACAATACTTCCCTTTTACGAGGGAAGTAAAAATATTAAATAAAATACCTGTTTATTTTGGTAGGCAATACATAGACTGTGTGGAAAACGTCAAATATATAATTATGAAAATAGATAGATTAAATAGATTAGATGACTGATATTCCAATATATAAATCCTTGAGGACGTATTGTTGGATTTTAGTTAAATCTTATTCCTAGATCCACCCTGTAGTTCATTGGCAAAACCAGTCCGCCACTGTCTAATATTAGTTGCCCCCATTCGCACCAACGTCGACTGTTTTTAACAGTTTTTTTTTAAAGCAAATATTGTATAAAACATAAAGTAAGCCGTATAAGTCGATTTTCAAAGTCCTTGAACCGGAAGCGCTCCTTATGAATTATTACCACGCACAGCGTGTGACTGACTGCGTGAGCGGAGTGTAGTTTATGAGGGCTCAGCGCCTAAGGACTCTAACGTTACGATGTGTCATTTTTTATGAGTTTTCGAAACTTCGCAATCTTATGGGGATGAAAAAAATATTTTATCGACATGCGGAGATTTTGGGACATGAATATACTCTTACCGATATTGGTCTTGATTTTCCGATCATAAATCACTGCCGCAGGTAATTTTTAAATTACACCTTTTTAAAACGGAAGACATGCGTTGACCCCCCAAGCTGCGTGTTAAAATGTGTGGCAAAAAATACACAAAGAATCATACTATTCCTTTCCTAACAGATTGAGGCAAATACTGAGCATTTAATAGTAGTTTACCTAACAAGTGCGGAAAGTACACTTTACGCTCGTATAACGTGCGGAAAAACCCAAAAGTTAAAAAGAATCGTTTATTTATATCAAATACCTAATCACAAATTAATTATTATTAACAACATGAATAGTAAACGTGCGGTTTGTAGCATTTTATAAAGCAATTGCAGAGGCTAGATTTCCAAGGAACTCGGGGACTTGTAGGTTAGGTTTGGATTTTCCAGTTCTCTTTCACGAGTACTTATTGTTGTAACCGTCGCGAGGGGGAAAATTTTTGGTTGGAAGAGGTCGATTTGGTAGAGTACGCTGGTAAAAGTTGGTGACTAGTAGAAGGAATGGCATTGAAGTTCAATACTTTATGGGATAGATCCTTTTGAAGACTTGTTGAGCTTTGAAAATAACCTTTTGCTACGGTTGAAGATTTCCAACCTCCGAGGCGTTTGATATTTCTTATTACCTATCCAGAATCTGCAAGCATTGTAGCGGCTGAACGTCGGCAACTATGGCCTGTATATAGTTCAGGATTTGGGAGCTTCAGATAACCTGCAGTATTTGATAGCATGTTCCAAAGGTGTTTATTCCAATGCATTGTACTGTGAGAGCTCCTTTCTTGTAGTTTACAAAAAAACGCCATGTGCGTTTTCTGGCTTTCTTAAAATCGCATATTTTAAATATTCTCCGCTTCCAGCTTCATCAGATAGTACAAAGCTTCTAGAACGGTAATTTTTTTGTGTCTGGAATATTTATTACATATTTTTTATTATTTTGTTGAAAATTGTAGCAGGATTCTAGCAAATGTATGTGCTTAAATAATTTTGATAACTATCAGCGTATCAATATACTCACTGGGACGTTTTTCTATAGTTTCAAAAAATTTCAGTTGTTGAAAAACCTACATTTCCAAAAATGTACAACACTGCGTATCTGTTTACAAAATATGTACTTCTAAAATAACATATGAAAAGACTCGAATTGGCCACATGTGATAACAGTCTTCATTTAACACTAAAAAAATTAAATGGCTTAGTTATATTTTGTATTTTGAATGGCTTAAATATCAAATTAATGTATGTGTAAGACCTTACTGTTCGGACACCACTGATATCTAACCTTAATTACGTCAAGACTTACTTGTGATATGATACTTCTGGACTGTATTTCCACAAACAACACACTTCCTCACCACAGTTTTTCATTTATTTAAGTACTACAATATACAGGACTTACAAAATCATTAAAAAACTAAAAAAATATATAAACAACAAACCATCGAACGCGGTTACAAAAATGACAACAATGCAGCGTCTGTTTTGTAATTAGAATATAAATAAGAGTGCTATGATGATTGCTATGAATGTATAGTTGTAGAACTACTCGTAAGGGACGTAAATTTGGCGTAGTGTCGTTACCAGTTCTATTTGGTAATATTTTTATTATTTTTGTAATTTTTGTAATTTTTAAAAACCTTAGTTAAATACTTAGAAATAACACAATGTTTTATAGTGTAAGGTTAATTATTGTGTGTAGTTTTTTGATATACATATAACTGTGTTATGAAAATATATAAACATATTGGAGAAATTCAATAAAGCTTGGCTTAGAATATTTGACAATTTTTAAAACGTGACAACAAACAGACATCTATCGATGTAGTGGAGAGAGAAGAAATTCAATCTATGCTCCCGTTTTAAATGTAAGTAGTTGGGTCTCTCTTGTTTTTATAGTCTAAGGCCTATCCGATGTCCCCAGCGTTATTTTACGTAGCCTAGGAACGAAGCACCTGCAGAACAATGTTTATGGGAAGTATTCTTTCTTCTTATTTTTACGGGGAGGGATTAAGGGAATATCTTCTTCTAAGGTTAACATTTAGTTTTGAATCGCACTGTATATACGTCGTTAATGAAAAGTGAACAAAGGGTTTTAAAATTAAAAATATCTACAAGAAACAACTTCGGATATTGTTTTTATATCCATTTTTTAGAAGGTTCTTAACAGTTTTTATTTGATTTTCGTTATTATAATTATATATATATTTAAAAAACGGCTCTAAGAAACAAATTTTCTTCGGTAAATTTCGTAAACTAAATGTTGTATGCATGGATAGCAAAGATATATTACGGAATCTCATAAAGCCAAAACGGTTAAATCCTTCATTAGTCATAAAGTCACGAACAAGATAAGTTTTAACTCTAAGAGGATAAATTGTGGGCTCAGTTGGGGAATTTAAAGATTTGTCTACCGGGTTTTGGTTAATTTTATCCGACCTAGAACTGAAGCATAACACTTTAATCTTAATGTAAACAATACATTATCATGTTTATGCTTTTGAAAGTAGGAAAAAAATGATTTGAAAAATTATGGTACGTACTGAACAAAAACTGCTCAGTCATATTTAGGGATCTGGAGAATATATATATATATATATATATATATATATATATATATATATATATATATATATATATATATATATATATATATATATATATATATATATATATATAATTATATATATATATATATATATATATATATATATATATATATAATTGTGTTAATCCGTGTGATTTTAAAACGTTAAGTATGATCATTAGTACTGAAAGTGAGAGAACATTCAACAAATCCTAAATATTCATATACAACCTTAAAGCTTTTGGATTTGCATTTTTCCTTATCTCCTAAAATAAAACTTGCATGATATTGATTTTCCGAAATGTGAATTTTTAAACATAATTTGAAGGTATATGAAACACATTTTGAACGCACAACGATCCCTCTGGGTAATGGAACTTTTGTTGAAATTCTGTTTTAAAAACTTATACTCTCAAGTGAAATATATATATATATATATATATATATATATATATATATATATATAAAATATATATATATATATATATATATATATATATATATATATATAAATATATATATATATATATAATATAAAAATAATAATAATAATATAAATAATAAAAGAAGCATTTTTTTGAGATGACTAAAGCAAATGTTTCCGATTTAAGGTCTTTATCAGTACAGTCAATTAGTTGAAAGACGAGTACAACTAGCGCCAAATTATTACACAAAACCACACTAGAGGCACCGAGAATAAATATCTATCTATTATTGTTAAGGGGAGATCGGAGTTACTCTAAAACGCGTCGACTTTCTACTGTCTTATTAACCTTTGAAGAAAAAATGTCCCGAGTAAAAGTTCGTCGTTTTTTCGTTAAAATTCTCGGAAAAACGGTTTCAAAAAAGTGTATTATTTTTTTTTATTAAAAAAAAATATATAAAATTTAGAAACAATTTATATTAAACTTTCTTCAAAAAACAAATTTTTATTAGACAGCGGATGCGTTTTTAAGATTGCTCGTTAACTAGACTAATGAGGTTTCTGTCGATATCATGTCATTTAAGTGCGGTATCAGAATCGGGATTTAAAATTCACTCTGGTCGTTAAAATTATTAAGAATATTCTTAATACTTTTAACGAAAGAACCGATCATATAAATTTATAAATATATATATATATATATATATATATATATATATATATATATATATATATATATATATATATATATATATATATACATATATACATATATATGTATATATATAGTTAAAACGAATATTTCTTGAACCACAAATGTAGGTTTGTAGGAATTCTCTCGGGTATTTGGTTCTATGTAATATAGAGAAACACTATACTAGTTTCATAATTGTTTTAATTACTGACGTTTCGGCCACTTCGTCCTTTTTCAAAACATCTTGTAAACTAAAAGTAGGAAAAAATTTTTTTTCTTATACATCTGTCAATTAATGTTTAAAAAATAAAATGGCTTACCTAAAACAGAAAAATAGAAGTTTTACAACACAAAAGACATACTGTAATTTGGACAACACCAATTGTTAAAACTTAAAACTTAGCATCATGTTTATTTACATTTTAAATGAGGATTCGTAACCTCACTTCCTAAAGATGATATTTTTAAAATTTAGGGAGAAAGATGATTTATTCATTTATTAACAGTTCAATATAAAACCTTATCAGACCAGAAGTGGTCCAGTGGTCGAGGTATATATATATATATATATATATATATATATATATATATATATATATATATATATATATATATATATATATATATATATATATATATATATATATATATATATATATATATATATATATATATATATATATATATATATATATATATATATATATATGATTTTCGATTCTTTGACCTTTTCCGTAATAGATATATTTTTTAGTTTTATTTTTCTTGGTTTACGGTCAGTGGTTTACTTGAAAATAATTAAAAAATTACTTCTTTTTTTTTTAAACATACATATATTGTAGTCTGATGACGTTTCAAACAGTTTTGGTCTTTTTCAAATCTAAAATTATATGAAAAATTGCTGGCACGACAATAATAAAATACGTCGAAAAACAATCATCTTACCCTAGAACATAATGACAACAGTATACAACACATAACGAAGCAACAGCTATGACGATTACATGTATTAAAATTTTATTTTCTCGATTAAGAAAATGTTAACGGGACACAACATTTTGCACATTGATATCAAGGACTAACACAACGAACTGTGGAGTATCAATTATTGCAATATAGATGTATATATTTTGCTAAGATTGTTTACATCTTTTTTGTCATTCACACAGTTTTTGTTTTTGTGTATTAAAGCCATTTCGTAAAATTCCCTTTTTTTTAATTGACACTCGGTTTTTAAGATTTTGGTTTCACAGTAATTAAAACTGTGGTTTTTCGACTTTTCATGGTTGGTTAATGCCGTTGTGTTTTTTTTTGTCGTATTTATGGCTTTTTATACAGTTTTCCAAATATTGACTTGTTTGGCCGATGTAAACCCCTTCACAATTGCAACAAGGAATTTCATAAACTACATTGCTCCTTTTGTTTTTTGGAGTCTTCGCCTTTAGTTTACTAAAATTATTCGATAGTAGATTAACGGTTTTATGACAAATTTGGATGTTATATTTTTTAAAGAATGTTTGAAATTGTTGGGATAATCCATTTACAAAGGGGAGGGAAATGTACTGTAGTGCAAATTAAAGAGTTATAATGCTTATGAATTCTGCTTTTAAATATTTTATTAATTAATTCTAATGGATATTGGTTTAAAATCAATGCTTCTTTTGCCTGTAGTCTGTAATACTAGGATTGGCAGACAGGGCAATTCAGCTTTCTGATGCTGAATACAGAGAAAATGCTATTAAAAAGGCAAAAGAAGCATTTATTTTAAACCAATATCCATTAGAATTAACTAATAAAATATTTAAAAGCAGAATTCATAAGCATTATAACTCTTTAATTTGCACTAAAAAATCTACTTCAGCACGTACAAAGTACATTTCCCTCCCCTTTATAAATGGATTATCCCAACAATTTCAAACATTCTTTAAAAAATATAACAGCCAAATTTGTCATAAAACCGTTAATCTACTATCGAATAATTTTAGTAAACTAAAGGCGAAGACTCCAAAAAACAAAAGGAGCAATGTAGTTTATGAAATTCCTTGTTGCAATTGTGAAGGGGTTTACATCGGCCAAACAAGTCAATATTTGGAAAACCGTATAAAAAGCCATAAATACGACAAAAAAAACACAACGGCATTAACCAACCATGAAAAGTCGAAAAACCACAGTTTTAATTACTCTGAAAC
Organism: Kuschelorhynchus macadamiae; assembly: GCA_030620095.1. Classification (NCBI taxonomy): domain Eukaryota; kingdom Metazoa; phylum Arthropoda; class Insecta; order Coleoptera; family Curculionidae; genus Kuschelorhynchus; species Kuschelorhynchus macadamiae. Next base: position 107,632 of record JAUTXW010000667.1, on the reverse strand, counting down.
CAAAATCTTAAAAACCGAGTGCCAATTAAAAAAAAAGGGAGTTTTACGAATTGGCTTTAATACACAAAAACAAAAACTTTGTGAATGACAAAAAAGATGTAAACAATCTTAGCAAAATATATACATCTATATTGCAATAATTGATACTCCACAGTTCGTTGTGTTAGTCCTTGATATCAATGTGCAAAATGTTGTGTCCTGTTAACATTTTCTTAATGGAGAAAATAAAATTTTAATACATGTGATCGTCATAGCTGTTGCTTAGTTATGTGTTGTATACTGTTGTCATTACGTTCTAGGGTAAGATGATTGTTTTTTGACGTATTTTATTATTGTCGTGCCAACAATTTTTCATATAATTTTAGATTTGAAAAAGACCAAAACCGGTTGAAACGTCATCAGACTACAATATATGTATGTTTTTAAAAAAAAGAAGTAATTTTTTAATTATTTTCAAGTAAACCACTGACCGTAAACCAAGAAAAATAATACTAATATATATATATATATATATATATATATATATATATATATATATATATATATATATATATATATATATATATATATACACTGATCTGTTCTTTCGTTAAAAGTATTAAGAATCCTCTTAAAGTTTTTAACGACTTGAGTGAATCTTAAATCTCGATTCTGATACTAAACTTAAATGACATGATATCAACAGAAACCTCATTAGTCTAGCTAATGAGCAAACTTGAGAAATACGTCCGTTGTTTGGTAGAAAAACATTTGTGTTTTTTAAAGGAAGTTCAATATATATTTTTATTAAACAAAATGATACACTTTTTTGAAACAGTTTTTCTGATAATTTTAACGAGAAAACAACAAACAACTTTTACTCGGGACATTTTTTCTTCATCAGTGAATAAGACGGTGAAAAGTTCCCGTATTTTAGGGTAACTTCGATCTCCTTTTAAAAATAATATAAAGATATTTACTGTTAATATATTTTTATTACACGTCACACCAACGCCACCACAAGGATACCCTGAATCACGTCTGAGACACGTCCGGCAATGTCCACGATCACGATTTTGCTCTTTTCGATTTCTTCAGTCCGTCATAGACACAACAAAGGTCTACTAAAATTATTCTGTACGTATTGTCGTCCAAAAGTACTTGTAATCGAATGCCAATATGAACAGCAGCATTACTGCAACTGAAGCTCGATAAAAAAATCCACCTCCTGACCTAGTGCTTGGTTATGCTCATGTCTTTCTAGCACTTCTCAGGGTTTCTAAGTTACGCTGATAATCTCATAATTAAAACAGAAGTCACTTACTTATGTATTTAGCTTAATTAAACAATATATAAGAGATAAATCTTTTAAATTCTCCGCCCCAACCGAGCGAGCAATCTATCGTCTCGAAGTTTAAACTTACCGTGTTCGTGACTATATGACTAATGAAGGATTTAACCACTTTGGCTGGGTGAGGTTCGGCTATATATCTTTCCTTTCAATGCACACAGTACAGAGTTTTCTCAGTTTACTTTAGTAAGATCGGTTTCCACGGAAAGTTTTCGGTGAAGTTGAAGTATTAGGACCATTCCGCACGATTTATTTTTGCGGCCCGCATCTTTAATCAAAAAAGGGGAAGGACGTGAACTATGGATTTCATACGTCGCCTTCGTCTATATGTTTGTTCTGTAACAAAATGGATACAAATATTAAGCATTTAAACATGCCTAGACCATACATCTTTCTTACTTTTTTTTAGATATCATATTCCTTCTCTTTTTACTTTATTATGGTTCCCATATTTTCAAATTTATAATAATGGACAAAAACTTTTTTAACTGCTTGTAATTTTAGAAAAATTTCACCTGAAGATGAACGACAACCAACTATCATCTGACGACTAAAAAAATGTCCACTGATATGACAAATTATGCCCATTTCAAGAACTTCTTTAATAAATTGTTAAACCCCTTTTGAGTAAAATAAAAAGAACATGACCAAAACGACTAGAACTTTGTAGGTTTCAAACAATATCTTTTTTTTTAATTTCATCGAAAACTAACTATTGCACTTCTATAGAGATAATATAAAGTAATAACATTTCCATTTTTATTTAAAACACTGTAAATTAGTAAAGTGTTTGCTTCTAAACTAATCTTTAGTACTTCAAGTTTACTAACGAAAAAAATCACTAGCGAAGCGAGGCGAAGTTTTGCGCTAAGGCCAAAAGGTTACGCTATGTTATGCTTATTCGAAAGAAAAATCTGGCTGCCCGAAGTTGCCAGTTTACTCGTAATAGCAATTTTTTAAGTAGGCTGTGTCTGACGTAAAAAAATGTACAAGGCGCGCCATATTGTTGTGATTATTGTCAAAGTAGTATTGTTGTGCGTGATTTCGTCTTAAAAATATGTGTGCGATAAGTCGAAAGTATCTTTCTGATAGTTTTATTAGCAGTTGTAGTGACCAAGAGTTTTTTTTTTCGTTTAAAAAAAAGACTTTGAGTTATCTCCGATGGACTTTACTATTGTGAAGCGTACCATACAGAAAAGAGTTTTGTGTCAATTTAGGCAAAAATTGAAACGGGCTAATAATTTTTTATAAAAAAATAGAAAATTGGTTGACAGGCGAAATAACTGAATGTCTTAAAAGTACCACATCCTACTGGCGGAAGACCGATAAAAGATCTTGAAAGAAGTTCGGAAAGAAGTAAACGAAGGAAGTTACCTAAATTGGAAAAAACATGTGATATCATATGATGATCAGAGTTACAAGGCCTTCTGGTTCGAAAGTTAAGGTCAGTCTGCTTAATCAATAAACTTGTTTTTCAACTCTTTTTAAGTCAATGACAGTAGAATTTGAACTTTGGCTTTTCCTTGTATGAAAAATTGTTCGTTTATTAACTAACATTTTATTTTATATTAATCACATCTGTTGCTCATATTAATGGTACTTGTGGAAATCTTTCTTAGAATCTGATATTTAGTGTCCTACCTAATAATAAGGAAATCAACTTGTTTACTATTTTCACTATACGGAATTTTAAAAATTGGTGTCTTTGAAAATAAGTGCTAGAACTAATATTTCTCCTGAAGTGATAATTTTACAAATATAACATAAGTATCTTCGTTTACAATGTTTAAATATAAATAGCCGCCATTTTGTCCCGGCATATTGGATCTTTTAAAAATTATTGTTACATTTTCACTTTGGTTGGGTAGTGCTTCTACCAATTTTTAAGATGATGCTTCTACCAATATTTAAGATGATAATAAAAGTTTTGGAATTATGGCCGTTTTTATATTCTTGTATAGCCGCTATTTTGTTTTGTCGTTTTTGATTTTTCTAAAGGCCTAATCAGTTTCTTCTCTCCACGCAGGTAATCTTCCCGACAAATGTCATCATAATCAGATTAATAATAGTTTTCGAGCTATTATGCTCACAAAACAAGTTTAAACATATACAGGTACAGGGTGTCCCATTTTCGTAGGTTTTACGGGGTTTCCAGCTTATGAGTAGAGATAGAGAGATGCGGTTTTCGCGACATCGTGCTACTTTTCGATGAAACTAAAGAGGCCGCAAACAGATTTGCCCTAACCATTTTAGTTTCCGTGCTACAGGGTGATTTTGAAAATTTGTCATTTTCGGACACCCCCTGTAACTCAGCTATCGTAAAATATATTTAAAATGTTTCAACTGGTATTTATAGATTTTTTCACGTAGAATTCAGTGGCGTACTCAGATTTTTGCTGAGAGTCATAGTTTTTGACATATTGCCATAACCTACTATTTTTTAAATGGGACACCCTATATATTATTTTTTCATCTTATTCTTCGTGTCGAGAGCTTTTCAAAAACATACCATAAGTCATATTTATTTTCATAAATGACATGAAAAAATGCATTTTTCTTTAAACGGATTTATGGCATAGCAGATGAATCGAAATAAGAGAAGGTGGCTGTGGAGCCATGGAAAAAGTTAACAAATATTTATTAACGAAATAACAAAGTAACAGCATCAGAAAAAATTAGGAAGTAGGTAAAAGGTAATAATTATAATTTCATTAAAACTACAAATATTGTTCAAATTGTAGACCATTATGTGTCCTACAAGTGTGACAAACTTTAAAAATTCTTTTTAATGCATTTTCTATTGTAAATGACTGTCTTTGTAACTCTGCAAAAGCGTTTTCGGTGGCCATTCTTAGTTGTTCTAAGTTTTCGTATCGCCTTACATAAACCTTGTTTTCTAAATAACCCCACAAAAAGAAATCTAAAACTGAGAGGTCAGGGGATCGTGGTGGCCATCGAACAGGTCCGTGTTTTCCTATCCATCTTCCAGGAAAATGGTCGTTAAGCCAGTTTTGACTTATTCTGGCATTGTGGGCTGGAGCTCCGTCTTGCTGGAAATAAATCCTATTTAGTTGAGCCAAGGGAACATCATCCAAAATTCCTAATGCGTCTTCTAGGATTCGCACGTAACCAATCGAATTCAGATTTCCTTCATATATTTGGTAAACTATTTTTCGGTTGAAAATAAAACAGGAGACATTGAATCCAAATCTGCCCTGACGCTCCCTAGGAAAAATAACATGGTTGTTTTCTTGACTCCAAAATCGCGTGTTGTGTCTATTTAAAATCCCTGAACCAGTAAAATGTGCCTCGTCTGACCAAATAATCTTTTTTTCAAAATCGATATCTTCTGCCTTCATATTTATAAACCAATTGCAGAACTCCAATCTGCGCTCTGCATCACCAGGATGCAGATGATGCACAAGTTTGTATTTATAGGGTTTGAATTTGTGCTTTTTCAAAATTTTCTGCACTTTGGTTTTCGGTACACCCGCCTCTTCGTCTATTTTCCTGCAAGATGTTTCAGGAGCTGTCTGAACGAAGGCTAAAACGTTGACCTCAGATTCTTCGTTGTCTTTATTGCAAGTTCGCGATCGAGGCTTGTTAAAAGATCCATATTGGCAAAGATTATTTTTAATTTTTTGAAAAATTCTTTTTTCGGGTTGTCTTCTCTCGGGATATCTAAGATAAAATAAAGCGAACCAATAAAGTCAAAATGCAGGAAGATAAAAAAGAACTAACTTGTTCAGATAAAGCTCTGCCGCCTGATCTGCATCTTCATTAGACAATATAAAACACGCGTTCATATCACATTTCTCAAAATATTCAAATTTTTGATTCTGAGCTATATTAAAAACAATAATTATAATAGACGTCAAGAAAAATTTAAACGCAATAATGCCAAAAATGACAGCAGTAATGGCTGCCTGATCATATTTTTGTTGGCGTTGCCATGGCTACCACAGCCACCTTCTCTTATTTCGATTGATCTGCTATGCCATAAATCCGTTTAAAGAAATAAATCGTTTTTATTAATTCAAATTACATCAGGCGATATTTAGCTAAAATAAGCTATTCTTGCATATAACCCAAATGTAAAAGAACTTAAAAAAACTAAATTAGGACTGGTGAACTTAACTTAATTTTTTATACTTATTTTATAAGTTTTATGAATTCCGTCGGACCATCTACCGGTTTGTTTGGCTGTCTGTCAGTTCGCGACATAGCTTAAAAACTACTCATCAGATTGACTTCAAGTTTTAGTCAAAAATTAAAGGGCACATGAGAATAGCTTGGTAATATTTTAGTAAAAATCCAATGTGCCGGTATAAGATGACTGCCTAAAACAACATTCAAAAAATATTACTAAATAAACTAATTATCCAATTTATCTTGAACAAAAATCAAGTATTACATAAATATGAAATGGTAACATTTTGGTATGAACATAAGATAGCAGAACAAAATGGCGGCCTATTAAAATATTTAAAAAACCAGCATGAAAAAACTACTTATTAGATGATTTTCAAATTTTGTGCAAGCATTAAGTACGATATAGAGTTAAACTGGTAAAGTTGTGTTACGAATTTAAGATATCGGAACAAAATAGCGGCCAAATAAAATATTTAGACAATTAACGTAAAAACTTCTTATTATCCAATTGACTTAAAATTTTGGAGAATAATTAAATATGATAAAGGATAAACTGGTTCGAATTCAACATGACGTAACAAAATCGCAATGTGTGTCAATCATTGAGGTAGAATTTGAAAGGAGACGCTATAATGAATAATTTTGCAGCAAGATAACGGTATCGGTAGCCATGGCTAAGTTTAGTAACAATATGGATTCCTCATCAGAGCCGGACTATTTAGGAATTTAAAAATTAGTTAAGGGCTTATAAAATTTTAATTTTTTTTAATGTTCATTATATTAGATATCATAAAAAAATAATTAAAAAAAATTAATAATAATTATTATTTTAGAAACAAAATAGTAAAGACCAAGTCCATAAAAAAAGACATATTCACAAAAAAAACAATACCTATTGTCCCTTAAATAAAACTATTTTATTGCTATGATGCCTTATGCTCTCTGATTTGTTCGTTTTTTGTTTGGTAAAATGATATATTGAACATTGACATACCTATCTGCCACAGCTTTTATTAATAAAATTCGATGGCTGTCTAATACTGAGTGAACATAGCTATGAATTAATAAAGTTGAAAGTATATTACTACTTCCAAATTTTCTGAAGATCATGTCCATTACATATGTAGCTGATAATTTTTTTTTTTTGGTAACACAAAACAGCACTTTTTATAAGTTTTTCTGTTTGAATGCATATCTCTAAAACATCTATTGAGGGATATTGCAATGCATTTTTATATTTTTTCTATTAATAAAAGAAAATAAATATAAATCTCTAGGCATACTTGTCAAAGCAGATATGCATTTTGTACAAATTATTTTTTCATTAATAGTGGAGTAAAAACGATATAAAAATGTGGCAAAAATTTCTTTGAAGGTATAACTAAATAAAACCTATGCAGGATGATCGGTTAGGACTTTGTACATGGTAAATGACCAATTACGATCTCTTTTGTGGGGTCAGACATTTCTTATTCCAAAAAATATAAAATATTTGTCAAAAGTGTATATCTATGTTTTTTAACACACAGCACGCGATAACTTCGAAATTAATCAACTTATTTCGATTTTTTTTTGTAATCGATTGAGAACATATAGGCGGTGACAACAGTAATAATTTAAGTTGCATGGTGAGAATTTTTATTTAAAAAAAAATCAATTAAATTTCAAAATAGTTCTTAAACTGGCAACAGGTGTAGACGTTTAGTGTTTATGAGTGTGATTTAATCCTAATATATGGCAAAAAAGTGAAAAATAAAACAAAGAACAGTGTTCAGTGAAGAAATAAAGCGTTTTTACATGCTAGTAACTAAAAGAATTTCATAAAATCTAAAAAATTTGAACAAATAATGTGTAATTGTTTACATGCATAGCCTGCCGAAACCGACAGTGTTGCCAAGTGAGCATGCAGGAAATAGAGACTTGTAATATTTGCCGGAAAAAAGTACTGGATACTAAAGAGGGATTATTATGTGAAAAATGTTTTGTATAGAAACATAGAGCATGCGTTGGTATGACTCAAAGGGCATACCAACAGGTAAACAAATCTTCACGCCCATGGTTCTGTGATACGTGTAAGAAGGAAGAGGAAACAAAAAATAATCAAAAGCAAACAAAAACACAGGGATGTACTTTGGAGGATATTATGGCCAAACTTGAAGATATGGACAGGAAGTATGACATTCTTCTTACAAAATCTAATGAGCAAGCAGTAATTAATGAAGACTGCAAGAAGAAATAATGAAGATTAAAATACAATTTAATAGGCAAGAACAAGTCGCCCTTAAAAATAATATAATAGTTCAAGAAATTCCACAAGAGCCTAATGAAAATCTCTCTGAAATCGTTACGAAAATAGTGGAAAGGTTAGAAGTACAAATTAATAAAAAGTTTTTAGCGTATAGAGTGGGAAATACGGATCATACTAAAGAAATAAGTAAACCCATTAAAGTCATATTTGAGGAAAAGGCAACCAAAATAAAGATACTTAAATCAAAAAAGAAATTTGATCTCCAGAGTAAGGACTTGGGTTTTAGAGAAAACAACAAGATTTATTTGAACCATGACCTAACAAAAACAAGCTTGGAACTTTATAAGGCAGCAAAGGAATACAGGAAAAAATTGGATTATAAGTTTCTATGGGTTAGCAATGGAAATATTCTCCTGAGGAAAGCAGAAGATAGTAAAGTGATATTAGTGCAAAATATGGAGCAGCTAAAAAATTAGAAAGGCCTTGAAGTAAAATACATATTGCATATGCTAATGTACAAAGTTTAAGAAATAAGTTGGAAGAGATTCAGTGTTTTGTGTTGAACCAGGACTGCGATGTGCTAGTTCTAGTAGAGACATTGCTTGATGAAAGGGAAACGTTTCTATATAAATTGGACAATTATCAAGTGTTACACTGCTGCAGAGAAGGCAGGGGAGGTGGAGCTTCTATCTATGTGAAAGAGGGAATTAAGGTACAAGAAGTGGAGAAATCTACAAAAAATGACCCTATTAAGTGGATAACTGTTACCTTAGGTGAAAATATGTTAAAACTAAGTGCAATGTATAGACCTCCATCATATTCAAGTACTGAATCTTTAGAATATTTTGAAAATTGGCTCTCTAAATATCATACAAAGCATGTGATAGTAGGTGATCTAAATTTGAATTTATTGGGTGAAAGGCAGATTGTAAAATATAAAAACTTGTTAGCACTGAATAATTTTAAAATACACAATACAATTAGTGATGATCAGGTTACTGGTACTACATTACATTCAAAAAGTATTATAGATCATGTTATAACAACTAATAACATTAATATATGTGATTATGTTAGAGTTGAGGATGCATCACTATCAGATCATAGGCTGATAACATTCTCAATAAAAGAAAATTTAAGAACATACAAACCTAAAATTACTCATGAAATTAAAACTATAAATTTTAGGAAATTTCAAAATACATTTAATCAGATCACAAAAAATAAAAGAATGTAAAAAAAATGTGAATACACAAAACTTATCAGAATACAAAATCTCCAGTTGGAGCTAGATTTCAAGGCAATAAAAAACAAAATAAATAATATGATAACATCCTTAAAAACAGTTTTTTTAGAACTAAGTGGGAAGCGACAGGTACCAATGTAAGAAAACAATGGAAATTTGTAAATGGATTTTTTAAAGATAAGGATGTAGGAACTCATATTGATACCTTAATAGTTAATGGTAATAAAATCGATAACATCAATGACATTGTAGGGCACTTAAATAAACATTTTTCAGAGATAGGGAAGTCCATTGCGCTAGAACTAAATGATGAAATTCAAGCAATAGGCTATGTCCCTGATTTTGAAGATATATTTTGTGAAAATAGTATATTTATAGAGGCAACTAATGAACAAGAGATTGGTGAAATCATATCTGAGCTAAAACAAAACTCTGCTCCAGGACATGATGAAGTGACGGTGAGGGACATAATAAAGCTAAAAAGTGACATTACAAAAATTCTAACAACCCTAGTTAATAATATTCTAAGAACTGGTATATTTCCAGAAGAATTGAAAATCAGTAAAATATGTCCAATTTTTAAATCTGGGAGTAAAGATTGCATGAACAACTATAGGCCCATTTCAGTCATAAGCGTTTTTTCAAAAATTACAGAAAAAATAATTAAAAAAAGGGTTACCAAGTTTATAAATAAATATATTGAAGTTGATAGGTTTCAGTATGGTTTATCAAACATCGTAGTACACTTAGCGCAACCATGGACTTTGTCGACTGTATATCTCGATCATTGAATGAGGATCTTATAGTTGTGCCGGTATTTATTGACCTGCGAAAAGCATTTGATATCGTCAGCACTGAAATATTATTGAAAAAGTTAAGGCATATGGGCTTCAGAGGAACTATGTACAATCTAATAAAGTCATATTTAATAGGTAGAAAGCAATATGTTAGGCTAGGTGATGTTTGTAGTAATATATGCTTTAGTGAGTATGGAGTGCCTGAGGGTTCGGTTCTGGGACCCCTATTGTACATATTATATGTGTTGAATCTGAGATGTGTAGGACTTAAAGCAAAGTATTTCACTTTTGCTGATGATACGGTCTTGGTCTATACAGGTGGGAGGGAAGGGACATTAAATGAGACTGTAAACAGTGACCTAAACCTTTATTTGAATTGGTTATATTATAATAAACTCAAAATAAACATTGACAAAACCAATTTTATTATCTTTCGGTACAACAAATAAATTATTTGGGCCTTCAAATTGATAATAACCTAAATTGGGCCAATCACATTGATCACATATCTTCAAAAATAATTTCCATGGTTCCAATTATATTCAGGTGCAGAAACTATCTTACCAATAAAACTAAGCACAGTAACTACAATGCCTTCTTTCTGTCACATTTCAGATATTTATTGCCAATATGGGGTCGTGTTGTAAAACCAACTTTGACTCAGTCCAAATTCTTCAGAACAAGATTCTGAAAATGTTATTTAAGTATGACAGATTAACTAACACAGACAGATTGTATAATGAACTTTGCATCCCTAGACTTAGTATTGTATTACAATTAGAACAAATTAAAATTATGTTTAAAATATTAAATAAAAGGCAAATGTTAAATATTATAATTGTAATGTCCAATAATATACATAGTCATGATACTAGAGCTCAAAATAATATTTATCAATTATATTCAAGAACTAATATAGACTTAAATAATCCTTATATTTTATCTTCTAAAGCATTCAACAAGGTACCAGAAAACATAAGAAATATTCAAAAGTATAGGCTATTTGTTAAACATATTAAAGTATATTTAGGTATTAAGTGTATCTCTTTAATGTATTCAACACTAGTCATAGGTATTCTCGAGGCCAGAGCTTTTAGGCACTGATTAGAGAATTGTAAATTGTATGTATCAAAGAGTTAGTGAAATAAATACTTGTTTTCAAAAAAAATATTAATTCTAGTGTATCATAATTTTCAATAAGCGATAAACTTTTTTATTTATAGGAATTTTGCCATAGTATCTGCTTATGAAATAAAGACAAAATATTGAAAAAGTTTTTAAAACATAAAAAAACCTTCTGTAGCAAATATTTCTCTAGTTATTCAGAAATAAAATGATGAATATTTCGCGCGCGCGGTGTATTTGTCGGAGAAGCTATAAAAAGGCATTCTGCACCGCGTGGCTAGTAGTGCGCTTGGTATGTTTTGGGTTGGTTTTGACGGCATTCTTGGTTAAGTAGAGTAAAGGCAGGTATGAAGGACTTTGCAAATTATGTTTAAATAATTTAGTACTTTAGTCGAACATACGTATCACATTTTATATGAAATATTATTATCTTTTCTTAAAAATGTTTTATCATATTATAGATTATATAGCAATTAATAATAAAAAATTATATAGCAAATACAACACATTGAACGTACATTTTAAATTTTTAAATTAAAAGGGTTCAAATTCCGAATCCGATGAATTGTCTTGATTTTCCTGTCTGTTACTACATGTTGTAAATTTACATTCACTGCAACATTTTAATCCTTGTGCCAGGCATGTGCATCTATTATTGTTGCAACTTTTGTTGGAACATCGGATTGACAATGCTTTTCTTACTTCATCGGGCACTGGATCTTGCACTGTTAATATGGGAACTTTCAAGTTTCCAACCATACTCACCAGGATCTTCCAAAACATTTTCCTTTACATGTGAAATATACCATATTTTTAATTGATATATATACACCAAAAAAAAATTTATCATCCTTATTTTAAAAGAAAATTTATTATCGTAGTTTGTTACTAGTACCTTTTCAAATGCTGCTTGAAAGCATCATCTGTAGGAGGCAGTTCTGATGATTTGACTCTTTTGTTAAATTGACTCCGAGTTCATTAAGAGTTCTAATGCTCTTATTTTTATTTTTATATAGATATGATACATAGAACTGGCTTAAGGGACAACTGCACGCAAAAAGGTAAAAACCAGCGACAAGTCAAGTTCAAAGTAAGATGAAAAGGTACGTCCGACCTCAAAAAAATGTGTTATGTATAGACAATTTAAATTACATTTCGTTTAAAAATGCGTTCAAAAGGGCTCACGCGCTGCAGAAATACAAAGACATGAGTACGATTTACCATTTCAAATTTTGCAGTTAACTAGACAAATGATCAATGCAAGGCGGTAAAGAGCCATTTTGTGGAAAAAAAATTATATGCGACAGCATATGCGTCAAAAAGTGGTCAAAAAACTACTTCTATTTTATAATTCTAGATTTGATTTTTTCATAAAAATTTGCATTTCGCGTCCAACTATACATATTTCCCTATTAAAATCTCATTGAAGCTAATACATATCTCTTATAGTTATAACATAATATTGCAGCGGCGGCAGGCTTGCAAATGATCCATAATACTGCGTGCAGTTCCCCCTTAATTAAATGGCTTAGTCTTCTGGTAAAAATGGAAGACTTTGGAGGCCGCTTAAATTGTTAATATTTTTGTATAAAATGTCAAACGCTGTTGTTTTACCTATTTTATATATTGCACAAGTGGTGTCACATCCAGTTAAACAATGAATAGTTAATAGAATTAGTGGCAATATTGTTTATAAAAAAGAAATATTTATTTCTGCTTTGTCCAAACTGAAGGAAAACATTACATTTTGACACTTCTGGCGTTACAGAATAATAATAAAAAAGTAAAAGTAAAACATCGGTGTCAACTGATTTTACAAGAATAGTATTACATAAATTCAATTCTGCCAAAACATGAAGTATTATTCTTGTATCAGCTTCCTCTTGGTTGCTACCTAAATAATCCATTTTTGTCGGTACTTTGCTTTTAGTAACTAGGTAACAAAGTTCTGAATTTTCAAAACCTCCTGGTATTATGACAGTTTCGTCATGATTGAGCAAATTTGCCATTTCGATTAAAAAATAGTTAGTCAGAAATATTAATAATGATTGTTTGTTTGATGACGACCGAATAAATTCTCTGAATTTTGGCACTTTTCTGGGACCAGAGATTTTAAATTCTGCACTGAAACCTCCACGTTTAGATCTTTCAGCACTTTTTAAAGAATTACTTCTATACGTATCAAAAACAACAGTTATTCGTTTTGAATTATATTTTCTTCCTTCCCTTAAAATTTTGTTTATAAAGACATTTCCGTTCTTTTCTGAAGAATTTGTAAACTAGTGAAGGATTTTCTACAACTTTTATGATATTTAACTAGTTTGCTTTTTATTAAAATATCATCCCTTTTGCTTAATATATTTATGGCAACCCCATCTCGCCTTTTTCCGCCGCACTTTTTATGGTTTTTAGGCCTTGTATTGTGGTATTTTGAATAACTAGCTTGTCATTATTATTCACAGTTTTTCTACAAATTAAACACTCCGTAACTAAATAAGGTACACTTATACTACCAAATTATAAAATTATTTAAACAAAATTGATCAAGTTTCAAAGGAATCGCAATTATTAAATAACACGCCTGAACAGGGATACAATGCCGTCAAAACAAACCGACTAAAATAGACTGGCAGCGCTCTAGCAGAGCGCGGGGAGGTGCGTTAATAAAAGGTTGAATTATGTTTTAAAAACATTTTTAATATTTTTTCCTTATTTTATACGCTGATACTATGGTAAAATTCCTACAAATAAAAAAGTTTCTAGCTTACCGAAAATCATAATGCAATAAAAGTAATGTTGGAAGTTTAACCGGTTTTTTAATTTAAAAAACACGCACTATTAGACTTATATTATTACAGTTATCACCGTTTATATTTCTTTAATGGATTGTAAAAACAAATTAAAATAAGTTGATTAGTTTTGAAGTAATAGCGTGATGTGTGAAAAAAAACATGAATATACAATTTTGACAATTTTCTGACATTTTCTAGAATAAAAAAAGTCCGACCCCACAAAAGAGGTCGTAATTAGTCATTTCATATGCCCAAAGCCCTAACTGATCATATCGTAAAGGTTTTATGTGGTTATACCTCAAAAATTCTTTTTTCGAGAAGGAAGCGTCTTTATTTTGTGTTTTTACTCCACTATAAAGAGTAAACAACATATCCTGCTATACAGGGTGTCCCGAATTGCAGTGTCCAAACTTTAACAGCGCATTCTACATTCAAAATAAGCCTAATTTTCTATATGAACATATATCGGCAATGCTTCGTTTTCTAAATACAGGGTGTTAAAGTTTTAAGAAAAAAATTGTTTTTTAGTCATAACTTTTTTATTACTTGAGATATTGTTATTAAATTTGGTAAACAGTCTTTGAGTAACAAAAGGCATTTTTTGATTTGAAATATTTTTTAATTTTTCATCAGTGGCGTCCGTGCGGGATTTTTTTTTGAATATTCTTGAAGAAAAAATGGTACTCTACTGCTTTTTCTGAAAACAAAAATCATTCCTAAAATTCCCACTCAGTTTGGAGCAAATTTGATGCCTTGTCTTTTTTTCGTGCGGTGTAAGGATTTCGAGTAAAAAACTAAAAACCATTTTTATGTATGGCATAGTTAAAATTTCCATTATTGTTAATTTCAGTAGCAAAACCTTTAAGGTGGGATTGTAACAGCAAGTTTTTAAAATTATTTGGTTTCCGATATTTATTTCATCCATTCCGGGTGATTTCATAATTTCTGAACAACGTATGTAGGGTTTCTAAAATAAAAGCTTGTCTGACAACTAAGGAGAGATGATGTCATAGACCCGTTGTAATGGAGATTTGCATTATGTTTGGGTTATCAGGGTGACATCGCAGAAGTTAGCAGGCAACCTATTAAAATCTAATGTCTTTGGTACTTACTACTTGCTTACTTGCTCTAAATGTTTCAAATCAAAAAATGCCTTTTGTTACTCAAATTTAATAACAATATCTCAAGTACTAAAAAAGTTATGACTAAATAACAATTTTTTTCTTAAAACTTTAACACCCTGTATTTCGAAAACGAAGCATTTGCCGATATATGTTTATATAGAAAATTAGGGCTTATTTTGAATGCAGAATGCGCTGTTAAAGTTTGGACCCTGCAATTCGGGACACCCTGTATAGGCCATAATATTTTTTGAAAATTCTGACAGAGGGTCTGGCAAATAATCATGATCTTGAATAATTGATTCATGTAGCTCACTGTCAGTATTTTCATTAAAGAAAATGTCTGTTTTAATTTAAATCTTATTTCAAATAATGAAATAAAATCCTAATCCTAATAAAATATTACACACAAATTTTCCAAGTACTGCTCTGCCTAATATTATTGGTTTCTAAATACTAACCTATGAAAGGTTATTCCTATTAATTCCTATTTATCAACGCCATTCCTGCTGTTACGAACAAGAATAAAAAACAAAAAACATAAAAACTCTGTAAAACCACAGAACGCACAGTTTACAGAATAAACTTTGACGTAAGTGTCGAATCAATATGGCCGAAGTGCGACTGCTGTTGATCACGTGATTGCGTCACCTTTCCAATTCTACCTCAATGGTGCCAATATAAAAACTACGTATTCAATTTATTTTAAATTATGACCAAAAAATCAAGTGTGCATAAGTAGAAACTGATAAAGTTACGGGCAAAGGAAGTTTGTCGACTTTTTCTTCTACAACTGTTTTATTTTATAGTCTTTAGGGAGGAGATTTATCATTTCTCAAATTATAATTTTAACAAGTTCACCCGAAACTCATTAAAATTAATCGAATAACTAGAAATATTTTCTCAGTAAATATTACTTAAAGTTTCGGTCGCTCAGTGTATAACAAGACGTACGAGAGTCTTAGGGTAAACGAGATACTTAACAATTCCAGAGTAACTTCGAATGGAAACTGCGACAAACTCCGTGAATATGTTAAAAACTTTTTGTAGCATACGTTATAAATTTGCTAAAACTTTAAATGTAGTTTCGTAATGAGTGGTGAATTCGTCTTCAACTTCTGAGTTATGCGTGTTAGACATCGTTGAAATTGTTACTCTTTACCTTTGATCAAACAGGATTTTATTTCATTTGTAGTGCATTCAAATTATACAATTATTTTATTCATAAAGTACATCCCTTAATATATTCCTGAACATATTATTAATTATAACTGACCCTAGTCTTATGGACAGATTGTTATATACTTTCAGCATGTGCGTGTGGAAAGAAAGCACTTTCCGCACGCATGTTAGTACGGAAAATTAATGTTTGCCGCACTAGTGCGGAAAGTAGTTTACTTTTTACACTAGTGCTTGAAAAAGACAATTTTTTTTAGCTGTATCAAAAGTATTAGATAATTTTTTCCTCGAAAATTTTTAAAAAACCCGCTTAACAGGAAGAGCAATTTCTCATCTAGATTGTTAATTCTTCAATATCCTAAAAAATTCAAAAATTCATCCCATTATTTATATTATAATTTTGACTTACATCGTATTAATAACATATCATTCCGGTTAGCTTAATGCTAAGTAACCTTAGTTACAATTGTTTCAACAAAAGTGTTAATAGACAAGTCTCTGTTGCGATGACACCAAAAAGCAATAAAAACAATTTATGCTCGTGATTTAGTTTACGTAGTTACTTGTAATTGTGTGCTTTTAAAAAAACAGTTTCGCCACTCAACATGCAAGACATAGAGGAAAATGTAATTCCTGAAAGTATTTTCGAAGAAGCTGCAACAGTCAGCTTACAGGTATTGTCCGAAAGATCCCGCCATAGCACTGTGGTCTCCACAAATGGACAAAATTCATTAAAATTAATAAGATACACTTTTTTAACAACCATTGTTTTTAAATTACCAATAGTCCAAATTTATAATAATACAATACTGATGCCTCTAAAACCATGTATTTATTAATACAATTAACACCTAAAATTGACCTTATCATGTTTGCCCCGGTAAAGGAATTTACAACCTAATCAAGTTGGCATTGCACTGACGCCGTTTATTTAACGTTTTTTGACAAATTGTTATACAGTGGCTTTGTTGACAGGTTTTTCGATGTAAATATTGAAAAACAAAGCAAGTTTTTTAACTTTTAGAAATAGTTACTTTATAAACATTTTACGTTAATAATACAAACTTATCGGAAAATTAAGCGTTTCAAATATGTTTCCCGAAATGATTTCTATATTGCCAAGTAGGTAGATGCCTTGAGTGTTTTAGGACAATTATTAGTGTGCAGTTTTTGCTTCTCTTTTTTTAATCACGATCTGTAGTAGTAGTAGTAGCTGCTGTCTAGTGATGCCTAAAGCTGGTTCTGGTTTTACATACGGGCTGGTGGCGCCAAGTCTAGCAAACTCATCTGCCCTCTCGTTGCCCTCAATCCCACAGTGTCCTGGCACCCAAACCAACTTCACTCTTTTGCGTCGCGTCAACTGCTCTAGCCTGTCACCGCATTCCTGAACCAAAACTGATCCCGCCGTGGGTGAGTCGAGCGCCTTAAGTGCTGCTTGACTGTCTGAGCATATGACAACCTCTCCCTCTGCCCCCTCTATGACTTCCTTCATCGTTATTGCCATTAGAATGGCATATTACCTCACCCTGAAACACCGTTGGAAACTTCTCCAAAGGGAAACTGGACCCGGTTTGTGTAGCCTCAATCTAAACTCCAGCACCAGAGGATTGCAACTGTGTCATACGTGAACCATCCGTATAGCAAACAATTGCCTCTCTGGAGAACTCCAGCCTGTTTCTCTCCCAGTCCTCTCTTTCGGGGATTGAGATACTATAACCCTGTGATCTGTAGTAACTCATACATTGCAAAATAAGTCTTAAAAATTCCGTTCTTTTCAGGTATTTTTGAAATATGGTTGACAGAAGCTGGGTCTGTTACGACAAAATCAAAGCAAATATTTATTTATTTATTAGAATAGTTGAATTGTGCTGATTTGGAAAAGAAAATTTTTGCCAAAATATAGCAGAAAACTGGACAAAAGCCAGGCGCAACAAAGATTTTTTTTCCCAAAAACAAATTTTAATTGGTTAGTAAAGAACGATGAAATTTTGGTTAACGTACAGGCATCCAAATCAATACAAGTCAACAAACCATCTGCACGGGCAAGAGTAGTCGACGGTCACAACAGAGAAAACGTTCACAAATTTCTGTCATCGATAGGTCCGGCCTTCCATCAACGATAATCACAAGAAAGTTAATCCCGTTGAAATCGTATTCCTTCTTGTCGAAGCTAAGCTTGCTAAACATCGATATATGTATATATATGTATATATATATATATATATATATGTTGATTCTTAGTCCTTCACGGATGGAAAAATACAAAGTGTTTTCATTCCGGGTGTGCATCCGTTCACTACTGTCGTTCTGAAAAGAACAGTTTTGCTGACGTTTCGCCAAAATCACATTTGGCATTTTCGAAACTATCTTTCTCACGTCCGAATAGAGACCGAGGTGTTGGTGACTGCGACGCTTCCTTTTATACCGCCACTCGGGACCGAAGGTTATATATGAGCAGGCGTTGGTAGTTATTTATGTTTTCCGAATGGTGCTGTTGTTGTTAATTGCGCTTGAGTTTTTGCAATTTTAGATTTGTCGATTATTGTCTTCCATATTGTTGGTAGTTTTAATGATTCGTCCCTTTTATTCAAATCACCTTGTTTTTCAATTTCTATGGCTTCTCAGACTATTCTGGTTTTATAATGTTCTATATTGGCAATCTCCCTACACCCATCGAAATTTATTTTACGGCCGGTTTCCTGATGATGTAGGATTAAGGCTGAGGTTGTTTGTTTATTTCTGATGCCGAGTTTATGCTCTTCCACTCTTGCGGATTTTCGCCTGTTAGTTTGCCCCACGTACAATTTTTCACTGTCCTGGCACGGAATACTGCATACTCCGTGGTTTTCCAGTTTGTTTTTATCTTTTGGGTTTCCAAGTAGTTCACCTATAGTTGTTTGTGGCTTGTGTATTGTTCTTATGTTGTGTTTCCTAAGAGTTCTTCCGATTCTGTCTGTTGTCCCTTTTACATATTGTAAGACTACTTGTTGCTTTCCCGGTTCATAATTTTTGTTGTTCGTTGTTCGGGAAACCTGTGCGTTAATAGCTTTCTCTATGGTGCGATTTGTGTAGTCATTTTTCTTTAAAGCACTAAATATTACCTTAAGTTCGTTTTTTCTCGTCTGTGTTTCAGATAATCGCACGGATCTGGATATTAGGGTATTTGCCATAGCTTGAATTTGTGCTGGGTGATGATGTGATTTTGCATTTAAATATCCGCCTGTATGTGTTGGTTTTCTATACACGGTGTATTCGAAATGTCCGTTATGCAGTTTTGTGACCAAAACATCTAAAAATGGTAGTTAGTTGTTTTCCTCTAACTCTAGAGTAAATTGTATTCTGGGGTGGATTGAATTTACGTGAGTCAGAAATTTTTCGAGCTCTGTATGACCATGTTGCCATATAATAAATATGTCATCCACATAACGAATCCATAATTTGGGCTTTAAACTTGCTTTCTCAAGAGCTTCTTTCTCGAAGTATATCATAAATAAATTCGCGACTACTGGTGATAGCGAGGACCCCATTGGAGTACCATCCATTTGTTTATACATTTGTCCGTTGAATGAAAAACAAGTATTTTTAAGGCAATGCTCCGAGAGTTGTATTATATGGGCCTGGAAATCCTCGTTCATAGCAATCTTGTCCAATGCTTCATCGATGGGAATACTGGGATATAACGATTTGACATCTAGGCTTGCTATGATATCGTTTTTTTTCGAGGACGGTATCTCGCATAATTCGAGTGAAATGCTCCGAGTTTTTTACAAATGAATCAGCTTTTTCTACAGCTGGTTGCATAATTTCAGAAAGGTATTTCTCCAGTTTTTGTAGCCGCGAATTAACAGCACTAACAATAGGTCTGATGGGTGCTCCTGGTTTGTGTATTTTTGGTAAACCATAGAGTTTAGGACATCTGCTCGACTTTTCCCGTGGTATGATTTTTTGTAGAATTTCAGGGTTTATTGGTGAAGTTTTTATTTTATTTTTAGTTGTTTTTTCTAGGTACCTCGGGTCCTTTGGAACAGGCCTATAACAATTGTCTTGTAGGATATCCTGCATTTTTTGTACGTAATCTTGAGTATTCATAACCACAGTTGCGTTTCCTTTATCTGCTGGAAGGATTGTGATGTCTTTATTTTTCCGAAGGTTTATTGGGGCCCTTTGTTCAGTGGCATTTAGGTTTTGTTTTGGTGTTTTGCTTAATCTTAAAATTCTTGCCACCTCTTGTCGAACCTCCTCTGCTTTTGTTTCTTCAGAGGAGTCCAAGACAGCTTCCACTCCAGCTATTATTTCTTTTTTAGGGATTTCCTTAGGAGATATCGCAAAATTAAAACCTTTACTCAGTACGGATTTTTCACTTTCTGAGAGACTGTAGAATGATATATTACGTACTAATTTCTCGACGTCTACTGATGATCCTTGTGGCTGACTCGACTTTCTTAGAAGATTGTCATACTTTTTCGAAAGTTTATCTGTCTTAATGTTCTTATTTGATTCGGTTCGCCAAAAAGCCAAAGTTTCTATGCGATTCCACAATAAGGGGTGAATGATGTTACTTAGTTTAAGGTGTAACTTTAAAAGTTCTTTCTCTGTCTCGGCTAGTTAATTTCTAGTTTGATGGATTTGTTCTTTTAATAACGCCTTACTAGCATTTTGAAGTATTGTGTTAGTTTTTCTAGTTTTAGTATGATAAGACAACCGTGTAAAAGTAGGAAGTAAATCGCTGTCGCGACACTTAATTTGAAAGGTTAGATCACATAAAAGATTAGTTTTCTTACCTCTTAGTTTCTAATATATCTTGATTGTCTTGAAGATCTCCTCCCCGTAGAGGTGTATAGTGTTGATTTTTAGTCCTTCACAGATGGAAAAATACAATGTGTTTCATTCTGGGTGTACATCCGTTCACTACTGTCGTCCTGAAAAAAAAACAGTTTCGCCAAAATTACATTTGGCATTTTCGAAGCTACCTTGCTCGCGTCCGAATAGAGACTGAGGTGTTGGTGACTGCGACGCTTCCTTTTATACCCTCACTCGGGGCCGAAGGTTATATCTGCGCAGGCAGAGGTCGTTATTTATGTTTTCCGGATGGTGCTGTTCTTGTTGCGCTAATTGCGCTTGAGTTTTTTGCGATTTTAGATTTGTCGATTATTGTCTTCCATACTGTTGGTAGTTTTAATGATTCGTCCCTTTTATTCAAATCACCTTGTTTTTCAATTTCTATGGCTTCTCGGATTATTCCGGTTTTATAATGTTCTATATTGGCAATCTCCCTACACCCATCGAAATTTATTTTATGGCCGGTTTCCTGATGATGTATGAATAAAGCTGAGGTTGTTTGTTTATTTCTGATGCTGAGTTTATGCTCTTCCACTCTTGCTGATATTCGCCTGTTAGTTTGCCCCACGTACAACTTTTCACAGTCCTGGCACGGAAATACTGTATACTCCGTGGTTTTCCAGTTTGATTTTATCTTTTTTTCATTCAACGGGCAAATGTATAAACAAATGGATGGTGCTCCAATGGGGTCCTCGCTATCACCAGTAGCGAATTTATTTATGATATACCTCGAGAAAGAAGCTCTTGAGAAAGCAAGTTTAAAGCCCAAGTTATGGATTCGTTATGTGGATGACATATTTATTATATGGCAACATGGTCATGCAGAGCTCGAACAATGTCTGACTCACGTAAATTCAATCCACCCCAGAATACAATTTACTCTAGAGTTAGAGGAAAACAACAAACTACGATTTTTAGATGTTTTGGTGACAAAACTGCATAACGGACATTTCGAATACACCTTGTATAGAAAACCAACACATATAGACAGATATTTAAATGCAAAATCACATCATCACCCAGCACAAATTCAAGCTGTGGCAAATGCCCTAATATCCAGATCCCTGCGATTAACTGAAACACAGACGAGACAAAACGAACTTAAGGTAATATCTAGTGCTTTAAAGAAAAATGGCTACACAAATCACACCATAGAGAAAGCTATTAATGCACAGGTTTCCCGAACAACGAACAACAAAAATTATGAACTGGGAAAGCAACAAGTAGTCTTACCATTTGTAAAAGGGACAACAGACAGAATCGGAAGAATTCTTAGGAAACACAATATACAAACAATACACAAGCCACAAACAACTATAGATAAACTACTTGGAAACCCAAAATATAAATACACAATATACAATTTTTTGAATATTTTATCCATCTTTCGTATAGATTAAATTTAAAAAAAAAATGGTAAATTCAGTCTAAAGAAGAAAAGCAACTTCTTTCTAAAGGAAAAACCAGATTCAATATGAGTTTAGGAATAAATTAAGTTTAGTAATGACGGAAATACCGCAAGAAAATTCTTTAAACATTTAGGTAAATCCTCTGAAATTACAAGTCTAAACAAAACCCTTTTAGAAAGATGTTCTCTAATTTTAAGGCCAATTAGTCAGGATACAAAATTAATATGATAAACTTTAAAGAATTTTCTTTAACTACTGAGCGTTTACTAGTAGCTGAAGTGTTTTCCTTTCAGTTCACAAGGTACTACTACATGGTGCTGACTTGGTAGAAAATGCCCTATTACCGATTGGAGAACAGAATTATTTCGACTAAACCATACTAGAAAAATGTCTGGTACAAAGGATCTTTTAAATAGACTATTACTTAGTTCAGATCCATTAATAACAGAAAAAGTAGTTATCCTAAATCAGTTTTAGATTTCTTAAATGAATAGTATAAGGTGTTGTTGTTATTTAAGTTTTAATTATTTTTGTTTATATCTAGTATGTGAATAGCCATTAACCTCGCCTAACTTAAAATTACAACATTAAATTTTTGTATAGTGTTATTCGATTTCTCTTATTTTCTAATATAGCCTTGTTTGTTTAATAGTTAGTTTACTTGTTAATATTGTCACTAATAACCGATTTCTTTATAATCACAATAAATAAAATGTAGATAACCAAAATTATTATAGTATTTTTTGTCGAATAGTAGATGGAAACCAATATTAGACCAAACAAAATCTAGGCAACTTTATTGCCATATCTCATTCGGACTGGTCAGTAAGATATCTGTTAATTATTTCCAAAGTATTTTTTACAAATTCGAGCATGTAACTAAAAGTTTAATTTTTGTCATCGCTTAATATATACATGGAACCACAGTGGCATAGGTATGAAAAATAATACAAAGTTTTTATACAATAGTGCAAGAAGAAACAGGTAAAAATCGTTTAAAGAAGAAGTATTTCCAGTCTATCTTGGCGAAAAATTTGACACCGTCCAAAAAAAGTTTTTTCAAAAGCGGAAATTGCAAATTTTGTTTCTTCTGAAGCATCTGATGATATCTATTTGTTGATTAAAGTTGCGACCATTACCGGATTGGCAGGAACACGTCGTCTCAAAGATCAAACATCGTCTCATCGTCACGTCGTCTCAAACATACCCTACTAATCATTAAAATTCCTGATACAAAAACTCATATTTCCAGAATATTTGTAATTGGTGGAGATGCAGTTCACCTTTATATGAAATATGTGGGTCTACGTCCCTCGAACACACCTCATCGTCGTTCTTTTTTTGTAAAATACAAACAGGGAAAATGCATGATACAATGTGTGGGGATTATTACATTTGGGAAGATGCATGTCATCTAATATCGCAGTAAAATTGAATGATACAGAGGTTAACTGGTATACGAATTCAAATGACGATATAAAATGGCGGTGAAATTATGCCAAAAAAATAAATGAGGCATAGACAGAAACTGATAAAATATTGGTACGACATTATACTAAATGACTATTTGGGGAACAAAATTAGATTACTCTTTATTCCTAATGAAAAGAAAGTTTCACAACGAGGGGAATTTACCGATTTTTACATTAAGCTTTTAAAGAACTGATGTCAACAATGTGTCAATAAAATGTGCTAATATTATCCAACAAAAAAATTCTCAAAAGGAAAGTTAACTGACATTGACATATCCTGATTAATGGGCTATTTCTTTGAATTCGAGAAGCAATGTACCCAAGCGTACCTAACTTCATTTTGTCAACAAAGAATTCATTACTGTTTATTAGGGTTGTTAATAATATTTTGTTCTTTGCTGCATAAATATACAGTAAGTTTATTAAAAGTTACTTTGTAATATAGCTGAAACGCTGTTATCCGAAGCACAAGGTGAAACGCTCCGAAGGCATCATCGTTATAACCACAGCATGAAAAAATCGTATACTTCAAATTCTGCCAGCGGCGGCAACAAGCAACGTTGAAACACTAGGTAAATAGGTATTGGGTTAGCACCAGGTTAGGAATCGAAGGCATCATAGTTAAAGCCATAACATAAAGTGTGTCGTACGACACACCGATAAATGGTCATGAAGTAGCAGGGCTCATAATGATCAGGTGGCATTTTACACTTAATAAGGTCTGGTTTTCAGTACAGGTCGTTTTATTTTTATTATTAAATCATTTGAACTGTCGCATTAGCAGTGTTCAGTGGTGCTATATATTTTTAGAGTAACAATCTTTCTATGAGCTATTATTAGTAATTTTTAAAATGCTTAGACAGTGGGTTGAAAACTGTGAATCCGACGATGGATTTAAAGAGATAAACGAGCAAGAAACAAAGTGCCTTTTACCTATGTACTGCAACAGAATTGTTTTACGAGTATATCAAGGTAAAATTTATATATATATTTTTTTTGTTTCTTAGATGTATCTAATAAAACAATCACTCTAATTCATTTGCTCAATCACATTAAATAGGTAGTATTAAAAATTTCTGAATCTCCAAATACAAAATTATTATTTTGTTTAAATACTCATATTACTGTTATTTGAATAGAAGCTAAAAAAAAATTAAATATTTTATCTGCATTATGAAGCGATAAAACGACTCCATCGATAAACTACTTAAGAACGATTTTTACGCTATAACAATATCAATAAAAGGCAACATTTTTCTTTTTCTAAAAATGTAAAAAACTTAATTTGAAAAATTAAATTACTATAAATAATACTTATTTTTATATATTATTAGTAATATTTATGTATTATAAATGCTTATACACACATATTTCCCACCTTATTCTAACAATTAAAAACAACACCTTTAAATTGACATTCATTGACATTTTGTCAGAGATTAGCCATTCTGGTTATATTTCTGATACTAAACATAAGAAATATTCTGCTTTTAGTTTTTTATTTGTAGATTTGCTGAGGACGGGGGTAGACTTTCCTCCAAAACTTCCAGGAAACAAACATTTTTCAGTATTGTTCCTCGGGTACCTTCATAGTGGACCCAGAACTTAAGACTGCCTGATTTTATCAGGTAAATAATTTCTTTTAATTTTAAAATTTTGCTTTAAACCGCATTCACTAATATTTATATGCAGTAAAATCAAGAAACGTTCAGTAACCTTCAAATATCTATATGCAGGACTTCTAAAAGCGTCAGAGGGTATAGAATCCTACCATTAAGAGGACAGTGGAGCTAACTGGCATTCCAAGGTCTACCTTGCGTCGATTCCTTGACCAAGATAATCCACTAAAGAGGAAGAACAGATCTGACAGAGGCACAATGAAAGTGTTTGGGAATGGTGATGCAGAATTAATTCGCAGGAAAGTGTATGAGATGTACGAGCTTAAGCAGAATCCGTCCCTTGATCCTTTGCGAGGAAAGTTATTAGCAAATGGTCAATTCACTGCTAGTCGTGAAACTTTGCGCCGATTCCGAATATTATTAAAGCATTTCTTTTCGTACAATTATGTCTATAAACTATTGTATGAGAAAGATATCTGAATATTCTTAAAGAGTTGCACAACGAATATTTAAGTAATTTACCTTTGGCAGAACATAATCAAATTTTCTACCAACACGATGGCGCCCCACCACATAGAGCCATCGCAGTTACTAACTTTTTACGAGCTACGTTTTACGACAAGTGGATTGCTAACAATCGACCTTTTTTGTGGCCTCCTCGTTCCCCCGATCTGACAGTCTTAGACTATTTTATATGGGGAACGATAAAAGGAATCGTTTATTTTAATCCAGTAACATCAAAAGAGGACTGTATGGCAAGGGTAAGGGATGCGTTCGAAAGTTTATCTCCAGCTTGAATTAGAGCGGCCACCCACGAGGGATTTATTCGGAGATGCGAAAAATGTTTGGAAGTACAAGGTGGACATTTTCAACATTTATTGAAAAAATAAGTTATGCTCTTGTGTAGACTAGACTATAATGGGAATAGGCTTTCTTTAATTAATTTTTGTCTTCACGGTTTCAACATTTTTATAGTTTTCCAACATTTGTTTAACGCTGTTCGGTGACGGTTTCTATTTATCTGGGTATCTATCAGCAAATATCTGGCATGTTCTTGTTAAAACTCTGTTAGATTCCCCATAGATAATAAACAAATTCAAATAATCCTCGTGTGTGTAATTTAATCGCCCCGGCATGATTATTAGTTTAATAATTATTATAATTACTATAATAAATAAATAATATTTTAGTAGGTAAGTGTCAAACGACAATAAATATTACGTTTCTATAGTAACCAATTGGTTTTGTTCTCGCCAGGCCTCCCCGTCATGGCCAACTAACAAGAAAACTTAGAAGCCATCTGGTATTATCAGAATAAAAAGTGTTAAATCGTCAATAACTCAAAAACTACAAATTTTTGGAATAGACAAGTTTATACAAAGTCACCCGCCCATGTAACCGTTGCAGTTACTTACTTTTTACAAGCTACGTTTTACGAGTTGATTGCCAACAATGGACCTTTCCTGTGGCATCCTCGTTCCCCCGATCTGACAGTCTTAGACTATTTTATATGGGGAACGATAAAATGAATCGTTTATTTTAATCCAGTAACAACAAAAGAGGACTGTATGGCAAGGGTAAGGGACGCGTTCGAAAGTTTATCTCCAGCTTCAATTAGAGCGGCCACCCACGAGGGATTTATTCCGAGATTCGAAAATGTTTGGAAGTACAAGGTGGACATTTTCAACATTTATTGAAAAAATAAGTTATGCTCTTGTGTAGACTAGACTATAATGGGAATAGGCTTTCTTTAATTAATTTTTGTCTTCACGGTTTCAACATTTTTATAGTTTTTCAACATTTGTTTAACGCTGTTCGGTGACGGTTTCTGTTTATCTGGATATCTATCAGCAAATATCTGGCATTTTCTTGTTAAAACTCTGTTAGATTCCCCATAGATAATAAACAAATTCAAATAATCCTCGTGTGTGTAATTTAATCGCCCCGGCATGATTATTAGTTTAATAATTATTATAATTACTATAATAAATAAATAATATTTTAGTAGGTTATTGTCAAACGACAATAAATATTACGTTTCTATAGTAACCAATTGGTTTTGTTCTCGCCAGGCCTCCCCGTCATGGCCAACTGACAAGAAAACTTAGAAGCCGTCCGGTATTATCAGAATAAAAAATGTTAAATCGTCAATAACTCGAAAACTACAAATTTTTGGAATAGACAACTTTATACAAAGTCACCCGCCCATGAAACCGTTGCAGTTACTAACTTCTTACAAGCTACGTTTTACGAGTTGATTGCCAACAATGGACCTTTCCTGTGCCCTCCTCGTTCCCCCGATCTGACAGTCTTAGACTATTTTATATGTGGAACGATAAAAGGAATCGTTTATTTTAATCCAGTAACAACGAAAGAGGACTGCATGGCAAGGGTAAGGGACGCGTTCGAAAGTTTATCTCCAGCTTCAATTAGAGCGGCCACCTACGAGGGATTTATTCGGAGATGCGAAAAATGTTTGGAAGTACAAGGTGGACATTTTCAACATTTATTGAAAAAATAAGTTGTGCTCTTGTGTAGACTAGACGATAATGGGAATAAGCTTTTTTTAATTAATTTTTGTCTTCACGGTTTGAACATTTTTATAGTTTTCCAACATTGGTTTAACGCTGTTCGGTGACGGTTACAGTTTTTCTGGATATCTATCAGCAAATATCTGGCATGTTCTTGTTAAAACTCTGTTAGATTCCCCATAGATAATAAACAAATTCAAATAATCCTCGTGTGTATAATTTAATCACCCCGACATGATTATTAGTTTAATAATTGTTATAATTACTATAATAAATAAATAATATTCCAGTAGGTAATTGTCAAACGACAACGTATATTACGTTTCTATAGTAACTAATTGGTTTTGTTCTCGCCAGTCCTCCCCGTCATGGCCACTAACAGCAGTCGTCTGGTATTATTAGAATAAAAAATGTTAAATCGTCAATAACTCAAAAACTATACATTTTTGGAATAGACAACTTTATACAAAGTTTTAAATAAGATAAAATTATAAAAATTGGGGGTTTCCATTTGAAAAAAGTAACTTTCAACGATTTTTTAAAGTATATTTATAATGTCAGTTTTTGATCACCCTATATTTATTTATTATAAAAATATCAGCACAGGCCACTAAAGTGTACCCTTTTGGACAAGGAAGCCAACCGCTAATAAATAATAGAGACTTCGATAAGCAGATATTTATACTTATGTCTAGATCTGCAAACGTCATTTTTTACATAAAATTCAAAATATCTCAAAAACAGTTGAACTTAGGTATAGGATATTATACATGAAATATACCTAGAATTTTTCGAGGAATCCAAAAACTCGATTATATACAGGGTATTCCATTTAAAATAATAAAGTTGACTACTACTTTCGGTATAACCCGGAGTGCTGCCATCTTGAAAATATTTTGCGCGAATTGCCCCCATCGAGTTTAGTTAGCCGCCAAAATTTTAAATTTTTCTAAAGCCTACTTTCTGAGAAATCGATCGCCGCATTTCGTCGTGGGACACCCTGTATATCAAGTTAAAACTTCAGAAATTTAAAATTCCATGGTGAGCAAAGCAAACCCCTAAGAGTTTGATTTTTGTGACAATCATTTCTTATTTATTAAAGGATTTATATTAAAGAAGGTTTATATTTGGTAAAGTAAGACGTGTGCCAAGACATTTTTTTGCAAATCAATATCCCGCAAAAAAAATCGTATTCACATATGCAAAATTGATAAACCGTAAAGCGAAAAATGTTTGTTCGGGGAACGTTAAAAATAAGATATGTATCCCTGACTGAAAAGATATTATCCCGTATTGCCAAGGATATAAATCTTTCCGTTCTGTTTCACTCCTGTGACAGTTGACGTTTCCTAGAGGCGTCGGCAGTGGATTTTGTTGCTGCGTGACCTGACTGATGATTTGCATTTTCAAAACAAATGAGAAATATTCGTGCCAAGTCATGCCAAAAGCATATTTCTCTCATAGCGTTTAATGTTCTGAAGAGAAATCGAGAGAAGCGTTTTTTACTTGTTTTGTATTTTGAATTTCCCGTGAAGAAAAGATTAATAAGTGCATCGACAGCTTGAAGTAAACGATGTGGGCTGTTCAGCCCTTAAATTAGATGTACGTGTTTGACAGAAAGTCGAGACGGTCGATGAATAAATTTGTTGGCGATATTAAGTTAAGAAAACTATTAAGCAACTTATATTTTAGAGGAGAACAGTGGCAGCTATTCAGGTGAAGTAGGTGAAGTAGCACTTCACCTGAAGTGCTACTTCACCAGGAAAAATAAACAAGCAAACATCTACCTAATGGGCAAAAAATAAACTGTACATTTCGAATAAATATACTTATACTTTATACTTGACCGTTGGCGGCATGTCTTTTTAAAACTTTCAATCGAACTTTATTATAACAACTATAACAGTGGCGCAAACCGCTTCGACTTTGCTGGAGGTGCTATGTTTAGTTTACGATTTTCCTACTATGTTGCCATGACAACGCGTTCGCGATGACGTCGACCGCATGAAAGATTAATGTTAACCAGCGCCATACAACGCTCTTGGTGAATTGCTAACGCAGTACGCTATACCAAGTGTCGTTCAGTTTGGGGTGGTTGTTTACTTTTATTTTCACGGATTTCGCTGCAACCGGCTAGTTCCTTTGCAGTTTACTTGACTGTTTTGTGTTATATTTATTTATGGTGTTGTTACAACTTTATTTGGTGTCTTGTTTATTAGTTTACATTATTGATGAATCCAATCACAGATGTGGTTTGCATTTTGTTGGAAACTTCATTTAATCGATGGAAGAAACAAGATCAGAGTTTTAATCGTCATCCTGGTTTTCGGCGTACAAATGGTTACGTAGTAGTCAAATATTACAAAAATTGTTTTGCTGGCCTTGTTTACTAGTTCCAATAAATATTCAGTGTGAAATAAGGAAGGATTTGCAGGTATGTTAAATATATGAAGTTCTTTACTTAGAAATGAAGACTCGGTGGAGCATTTAAAATGCAAATTATTGCTAAAAACATTTGTAAAAAATCAAAGCACTATAGCTGACACTTTAAAAGAAAACGCTAAACTATATAAAATACATTTTAATGAAAACGTCCGATTAAATAAACTATGTATGTGTTTGGTAACTGACGCAGTTTTGTATCTTGCAAAACAACAATTAGTCTTTCGCGGCCATGATGAGAGCAGCGAGTCAATAAATAGGGGGAATTTTAAAAAGCTTTTAGGTTTATTAATATCGAGAAGTTCCCAAGAACTAAAAGATCATCACAAAAAAATTAAAAATGTTTTTATTAGTCACTCGAAAACTATTCAAAATGAAATAATTAATTATTAATTGAATTTAATTGAATGCATTTCTGATTATTTAAATGATCATGTAAAAAATGAAATAATGAACACACAGTTCTTTTCTGTATAAGTGGATGACACCACTGATATTACGCAAACCTCCCAGTGCTCCATAATTTTAAGATACGTTAATTCAGAAGGTTCAGTAGTCAAGAGATTCCTAGGATTTTATAATGTCAGCTCCGATAGAACGTCGGAGAATTTATATTCTCTATTTGATCAAATTTTGGACCAATTTGACTATAAACATAAATTAATAGGGCAATGTTACGATGGCGCAAATGTGATGTCTGGCCATCTAAATGGTCTTCAAATAAAAAAAGAAAAAGCGTCGCAGGCTGTATTTGTCCTGATGCAGCAAAGTTTAAAAATATTTCTAATTGTCGAATTTTTTTGCAAGCCTTAGTGGTATTCCCTCATTTTTTCATCACTCAGCCAAACGAACGTATGCTCTTACATCTGCATCTACGAGGCGTATACCAACCATTACAGAAACTCGTTGGTCTTCAAATTCGAGGTTAGTAAATGTGATTGTTCAAGTTGCGTTCTTAAAAAAAATCGTTTGACATTCATTTTTGCATATCCAATATAAAACGCTGTCGTGAGGCGCTCTATAAAAATGAACATTTTTTTTAATACCATGTTTGATGAAGCAAATTCTGTTACAGAAATAAATCATTACAAACGTGAGCTTGCTAAGCTTTCACTTGAAGAAATTAGGGCTAAGTATAGAGTGTAAGAAAAACTGTTGTTTATATACACATTCCGCTTTCCCGGTTCAGCTTCTTTCAGCTGTTTCTCAATATCAAACATAAACTGAAAGGCTTAGGGGCAATGTAATGGGAAAAGTTGTAGATTGGTAGCGTAATCGAGGACGCTCAGCTTGATCGTACACACCGGTCGCGCAGTCGTGCAATACTGAATTTTGTTTCTGACAGTTCGAGAGTTCAAGTTCATGAAACAGCTGGGTGCTGTGTTTCCGGTTATAATTCCCTACTGAACAATAAGTTGCACATTTCAGTTAAGAGGGAAATGAATAATAAATTTACCTTTAATATGAATTCGCCTTAACATAGAGTCATTTTTTATAAAATATTGGACCACATTTTAATGGAAATGACACTAAGCTTTCAAGACTGTGAAAAACTTACATTTTTATGTTTTGCAGATTCTGCTCAATTTTCCGAATATAGTTTAAATTTTCCGACCAGCCCGTTTGAAAATTTGTTACAGTTATATGGAGAAATATTTTCAAAAAGTTAACGACTTAAAAATGAGCTTGGTCTTATTTTTGTCAATGACAGTAATTGGAATATATCGCTGCAAGAGCAAGTGAAAAAAATTAATGAAAATAAAGATATTTTAACCAAAGCATATAAAGTGTTTTCCCTTATTTTGACAACACCGTCGACAGAAGCTTCAGTGGAAAGAAGTTTTTCTTGCCTCAAACGCGTAAAAACTTATTTAGGAAATACAATATCTCAAAAAAGACTTACTTCTCTAGGCAATATTTCAATTCAAAAGGAATGTCTGGGGCAGATTGGGGCAACTCATCCATTTTATGAGGATGTTATAAATAAATTTGCTGCTATGAAAGATAGGAGAATTGATTTAGTTTACACAATTTAGGTATGTTGTAAAAAAAATATTCTACCTCTTCCACATATAAAAAAAATTCTGGAAAAAAAATTATTGCGATATTTTCTTGCTTCATTTGCACTTCACTTTTTCACCCGCGAGCCGCTAATGGGGGAGAATGGCTAACAACGAGAGACGGGTTAAACTGAGATATTAAGACGGTAGATTTATTCCTATTCGTGCATACAATCAATAACCGATGGCGGTAATGGTCCTACGCTAAACTACTCAGTTGAACGGTGCATACTGCTTGTGCCAGCCATTGGATAGTACCTACCGTTATTTTTGTGTTTTTGAGAGGCGAAAATAAATAATCGGCAAACTTCCTTTACCCGGAATTTCCCTCGTTATGATTTTTGTTTTCAGTTGTGTTTGTTAGGAATAATTTTTGGTAAAATTAAAAGTAAATAGCAGAATATAAAATAAAAAAAATACGATTTTTCCTGACTAACCAATATTTGGAAAGGAATCAGAGGAAACGGAATCACATTCGAGTAGTGGATTAGATTCTCCGCATGGATGGTAGCTCGACCGGTCACAATCGTGTCGTTCTATATGCTGGGTATTCCGGTACTACTTTTGGCGACATGCAGATGCGTACGATATTTATGGGGGAAGTTAGGAAATTAAGCGAGTAGAGATACCTCGGTATAGAATTATTGTAAAAATGTAATTATTAAAAAGAAAAATTAAATATTATAGCTAATTTGAAACAAACATTTTTTGAACAATCCAAATAAAAAAATTAGTATATCACTGAAAATGAATACGTACAAATACTAACATTTACAGTTTAGGACATGAATGGGAACGCAACTATATATATATATATATATATATATATATATATATATATATATATATATATATATATATATATATATATATATATATATATATATATATATATATATATATATATATATATATATATATATATATATATATATATATATATATATATATATATATATATATATATATATATATATATATATATATATATATATATATATATATATATATATATATATATATATATGGATTGGAAAAATTCCTCAAAAAAACGTACTACGATAAGAACACCTTTTTACCTAAAACTGGGCCATGAGTTGCCTGGCCAACCACTAACTTGCTACCTATCATTCAAATATAAATAAATAATCAACACGCATTTTTCGAGGTATGTAACCTAATTTTATTAATTTTGTAATAATTATTATAATAGTATAAAATTTTAAATCATTTTTGGAAAAATTGTAAATGTCTTTTTATAATTAGACCACTAAATGTTTTTTAAATTAATTGTAGATAGGAAAGGAAAGCCTTATATACCAAAAAAAAAATAAAGGAATGAGCAATCTTTGAGAAAGCCTACTATGATACAGCACCCTGTATGAATTCTGATAAAATTTACACTCTTTGTTCATTTCTTTAGCTCTTTCGTATTTTGCATTATTCTCGTATCTATCACAGTTTTCGACTTATTTGCAATAATTGCCATAGATGCAAATTAATTGTAGGCTAAATAATGAAACTGGAAAAAAAGGTTGAGGCGGGTCATTTGTTAATTCTGTTCTTTCATCCGACATTTTGTTAGAAATATTTTTTTGTTTGACGTTTCCTTTGTTGTTTCGAGTTGTTTAATGATGGTTGAATTCATACATCAAGAATATGTAGAAATTCATTCTTTCATCATTCATTCAAGTCCTCATCTTCTGAGTCGTTCTCAAATGGCGCAATGATCATTGGTGCTATTTCGACATCTAGAACTCGTTCTCGATTCCATCAATCCCATGTTAATTTCTCCGTATGTTCCACAGATTTGTTCCAGTACTCCGGCGTAATATGATTTAATGAATCTTGCCAAAGAATTTGCACTTCATTTGATGTAAGACCATCGTTCACGTGTTTTTCATAATATGATTTTGCCCCAGCCCATATTAATCTTTTTTGCGTTAAACTGGCAGCGGTATGGTGACAGTCGTAAAACCTCATGTCCATTTTCCCGTAATTTTTCATCTCCGGCATATATTGTTGGTTTTTTAATAGATTTTGCCATTAAAAGAAATTCTAGTTGCAGCATATTAGGTAAAGGATTTTGTTTTTGTTTTATTAGCCAGTCATAAATATCACTTTTCTCCCAGGATGAAGTAGACTGTTTATTTAAGATTCTTGAATTATAAGATGCATTGTCCAGAGTGATTAAAGAGGAGCATCTAAATTTGGAATCAGTTGTTCTTTTAACCACTTTTCAAACAGTTCACAGTTCATATTATCATGGTAGTCCATACTTTTGGATGTTGAAGAAAACAGTAAACTTGCACCTGGGAGAAATCTTGTTGAAGAACTTGCATGCAAAATGATGAATCGTTTTCCTGTCCCACATCCCTTTTTTCTCTTGACACTTTTTACAGACTCGTCCTGCCAAGATTTCGAACCACTTCCTTTAGAAAATATCCAAGTCTCGTATAAAAATACCACTTTTCTAAATTTTGAATTAACATTTTCCGTGTATTTCTTTAAAAAACTGGATACGCTGACTTGCTATATGTGGCAACTCGCATAAAAATCTTCGATTACAGTCCTTTTTATATCGAAAACCCAACATTTTTATTAATTTTGACAACGATTTTAGTCCAATTTCCAATATGCCTCGATTTTTTAAAGCTTCTTTTAAAACTTGAACGGTTATAATAGTTTTTGATGTGTATAAATCGTAAATTGCATTATGAACATCCATTTTTACATTGTCAGTTAAGTCTTCTGTCTTTTTTTTTGTACATTTCTTAATCTTCTTCGGTAGTAAATTATGCTTTTTTTCATGCACAATTTTCTGCATAGTCCTTATACCGATTGCCAGAGCTTTTGCTACTGTCTCCTGGATATTGGCCGGTGAATTTTCGTTATTTTATTAGATTTAATACCATTTTTTTCGCTTGTAGATGCAAAAAACCCGAAAATTGTTTTCTATTACTCATTTTGTCACTGACTTGTCAATCTGACTTTGAAGTGACATCGCTCAAAGATTTTTGCAACTGATGGTATTTATATGTTTATCCTCTTTTTTCATATGAAAATGTTATATCTCTATCTAATTCATCTTCCGGATTTTATGCGGAGGATATGATTACACGTAATAAAAGAAAAACAAACTTAAAAAGTTTGTTTTTGATAAATCGTATGACCCGCACGAAAACACTGCTTTTGACTATATCTAAGATTTTGTGGGGAATCCAAAAATGTCATAATATACGGGGTGTTCCATTTGAAATAAGAAAGTTGGTATCGGTCCACCAAAAACTAGACACTCTGTAGATTTGAAATATACATAAAATAAAACCTCAGATTACCTAAAACAACTTTATATTAAACTTTTTTTCTTTTACAGGTTCCGAGATAATAGAAAACTTATAAATGTCAGCCAAATAAAATATAAAAATTCAATAATATGAAAAATTTCAGTGGATTTGTTTCTGGCATATTACCTCCGGTGTATCCAGAAACAACTCAAGGTATTGTAAAACCCGGAATTTCTATAATTGACATGCAATAGGCGAAAAAGCTCGAAGTCCTATTTACAGGGGCGTGCAGTCCATGGAAGCAAGGGAAACAGTGCTTCCTAAAAAAAAATTACAAAACATCTTCTAAAATATAATTTTTGAAATAGGAAACCATTAATTTAGTTTATATTAAAAATGCTAAATTATTAAATTAATTATCAAGCCCATAATAAATGCGGCCTTGACTCCGACCCAGCCACAATAGAATATCGAATAGAACCTATGCGAGCCGCTAGCTTCTCTGCAGCCAAGTTCTGTATGTTTGATTTCCTGTGAATCGAGTCAGAGGTTATTGAACTTTCCACCGGCTGTTTGCAATTTTTGCATTTCAGTCGCGTGCTTTAAGTGGTGGCGTAAGCTATCGTTGGAGTAGGTTCTTTGTTTGAACGGCTATCCGTGTGTTGTGTGATACCTACGTCGCGTCGTGCATGGTGCGATATGGAAGACTATAATACGGACGTGGATATGCAAATA
Source organism: Kuschelorhynchus macadamiae (assembly GCA_030620095.1). Classification (NCBI taxonomy): domain Eukaryota; kingdom Metazoa; phylum Arthropoda; class Insecta; order Coleoptera; family Curculionidae; genus Kuschelorhynchus; species Kuschelorhynchus macadamiae. Next base: position 71,248 of record JAUTXW010000667.1, on the reverse strand, counting down.
CCGTCAACTTCGGCTATCGGTAATAACGTTAAAAATGTTGGAGAATTTAGTAAGAAGAGTGTGTGTGAATGTGTGGTATGTGTCTTAATAGTAAAGGGATTTTCAACATTAAACTTCGCTGATAAATTTATAATAATTTCCAAAGGAAGGGCAAAACCGCCTATGAAAAATTTAACCATAAAAATGAAAAACTGTATTAGACATTTTTATCCGGAAAAACAATACGAACAATTTAAATGGCTAATAGGGTGTGAAAATATAAGTAAATTATTTTGTTGGCCATATTTACTTTTTGAAAATGAAAAAGGTCTCAGGCCGTCATAATAGAAAAAGTCCTCGGAAAAACCAGAATTGAACACGCCCTTAATAAACAGTTGGAAATAAGTCACCGCCAACACAATGAACTAGTCGATAAAAATAGGCAAATATTAAGAAGACTTAACGATGTTGTTTGTTTTCTCGGACAGCACGAATCGGGATTTAGAGGTCATGACGAAACAAGGGTTTCTTCAAATAGAGGAAATTTTTAAGATTTACTTAGTTTAATGGTTAAATATGATGATTGCTTAAAAAATCATTTAGAGCAGTCTAGCGTTTTTCACGGAACGTCGAATCGAATCCAGACTGATTTAATTTCCGCTGTTCCAACCATTATTCTAAAAAGAATTAAGCAGGAGATTGGCGAGGCGCGGTTCATTGCTATTGTTCTGGACGAGACAACTGATATCACTAATTTTAGCTAATTATCTAGAGTAATACGCTACGTTAAAATAGACGGAAGTATTCAAGAGCGGTTTATAAGTTTGTTTTGCTCATAAATTAAATTTAGTTTTCGTTACTTTAAGTGGAATGGTTGCTTCTGTTCCAAGTCAAGAAAACGTACACAAGCTTTGGACTCCATTGTCCACAAACGATTGCCCAAAGTAGCTCCTACTAGGTGGAACTATAATAGAAGGCTTGTGTTAACAGTATCTGAAAATCGTGAATAAGTGATTGAACTATTTGAGAATATAATAGAAAATAATGAAACGTAGGACTCAGAAGCAATAAATAGTTCGAGGGGGTTTTTAGACTGTTTGAAACGAGATTTTAATTTTAATTATTTGTTGAACATATTTTCAGAAATATTTCCATGCTCGGACAATGTTTTTAATATATTACAAACTAAAACAAATGATATTACTTTTTGCCTATAAAAGTGGATGATTTTAAGTCCATGTCCATGCCAAAAAAATATTTTGGGAGAAAACGATGACGTTAAATGTAGAGCCATAAGCCAAGCGTCTTCGAACAGACAAGGTGGGAGATGTTCATGACATCATACAGACGCCCCTTTTATGAAATAATCGATCAAATTCAGCAACAAATAAACTATAGATTTAACGGTTTAAATGATTTTAAATTCCTCGAGCTCTGCAATTTTGATCCATTTAAAGGAAAAATTTTTCCAAAAGATGCGTTTTAATCTCTTCTTCTTCATTATTGCCAGTTCTTCGACCGAGTATTACTGCGATCTGAACTAAAAGTGATTTACGAAACTGAAGAAATTAGCGCAAAAAATAGCGCTAAGGAACTAATGCAATTTTTAAAAGACAAGGAGCTGGAAGATGCCCACACCGAAGTGTCGAAATTGTGTGAATTAGTATTAACAATACCTGCCACAAGTTCATCAGTAGAAAAATTTCGTGAGAAATTCAACGGGGCAGGAGAGATTTTCGCATACATCGCTGTTGTCCATTGAAAATAAACTTCTCCAAAATATGTCGAAGCATCGACGTTTTTATGATGACGTCATTGAAGAATTTGCAAAAAATGATCGAAGAATCGAATAACATTACAAATAGGTAAGTTTCTAAAAACTGCTCCCCTTTCTTAAAATTTCACCGCACGCCCCTGACTATTTATATTTAATTTCTATTTCTAATCTGAGATTTAAACAAAAAACTTTCACAAATTTAGCTACCTTCCTTTAAAACTAATGAATGTTTAGAAATCATGTCGCTTCTGGGGACAAGAAGGCATTTGCATTTTAATATGTCTATGTCAATTATTCTGCACGAAGTCGGATTTGGGTCGATCTGACACAACGCAAATACCCAGACAATACTTATTAGTAAAACGTTAGCTTTCATGTATAGATACTAAAGGTAGACAATTAACTTTAATTGATTTAGACAGATAGGATTTGGATAGGGTAGTCTTCCAGGGGTTTCAGCGAAACTGTTAGATATTGGCTGTCGATTTATTATTGCCGGCACCTTACTAACTTTTTAGTCAATGTAATTAATGGTTTTTGCTTGTCTCACAAAAGATAGTATTTTAAACATGAAAAAAATCACCAGGTTTTTACAGATCTTCACGTTTTATGGTCCCTAGATTCCGAAAAATGTGTTTTCTCGATTCTGTCGGTCTCTGCCTGTAAGCAGCATCGCTAGAAACTACTTATACAATTGACATCAAATTCTGGTCTAAAATCAAGGGGATGAAATGATTACATTTTGGTCAAAATTCAACACGGCGGCCTAGTGAAGTGTTAAATAATTATTACTAAAATTTACTGACCCAATTTACATGAAAGTTTGCACAAAAATCAAGTATCACTCAAAAATCAACTGGTGTAAGTTTGGTACGAATCCAAGACGGCGAAACAAAATGGCGGCATATTGAAATGTTAAAAAAAATATTAGAAAAAAACTCTTATTCAATTTGTTTGAAATTTTGCACAAATATCAAGCATTACGTAGAAATCAACTGATATAATTTTGGTAGAATTCAAAATGGCGGCTTCGTAAAATAAGTATTATAAAAAACTGCTTTCAAAAACTGATTATTAAATTGTTTTCAAATTTTATGCATTAATTAAGTGTGATCCTTATAGAGATAAATAGGTAAAATTGTGGTATGAATGCAAGATGGCGGAATGAAATTGCGACCAAATAAAATGTTTGTAATCGTGAAAAAAATCCCTCTCCAAAATTTTCCAAAGCTATAGCCGGTATTTCTACTAACTTGGGGCGTAGCTAAAAACTACTTGCCTGATGACTTTAAATTTAGTTAAAAAAATTAGAGGTTTTAAAATGGTAACATCTTGGTAAATATCCAATATAGCGGAACAAAATTAGCCAAAAAAGCCCACTTATCAGATTAATTTTTAATTTCATGCAAGCAATAGATTTAATACACAAGTAGCACTTTTAATCATGAATACGTCATTGTTATCACAAGTATATTCATTGAAGTAACCGGAACTTGGTGTCGCCACGTTCTGAGACTACGTAGTCATTAAGGCCGTTTTACATGCTGCAATTCTTCTTTGCAATATGCAATAGTCTTGAACAAAGGCATGCGCAGTTTGAGAAGAGGTACAAATGTCTTGCCACTGCGCATGCTTTTGTTCAAGACTATTGCAACTTGCAAGAAAGAATTGCAGCATGTAAAACGGCCTTTACCAAAATGGGGAACAATTTTAGGGTAACTATTTCGTGAATGTAACTGTGACTTTGACTATTACGTAGATGGTACGGAATTGTGTAGTTCCATTTAAGTAGCCGAATAGTAATAATTCACCCTATTCGCCATGTCCTTATTTTTGTCTTTATTTAGTCCATTTTAAAAATATGTATGGTTTGTTTTAATACAAAGAAAACAGTTATGGCGACTACAAACACTCAAATTGGGAATATGGTGTAGAGCGTCTAGAATACGTTATTGGCATTTGAGGTAGGATACATGCGTTTCACTTAGTTTTCTTTATGCTTAGGACCTAAAATTAAAACGCAGGCAATTTCTCTGGTGAATATGCTGATGATAGTCGTAAAAAAATTACGCGCCTTTAAAATTCGTTAATTTTCAATATATTTTGGTCAAATATATTGGCCAATTTAAATCTCAAAAATGTAATATTGGACTTTGGTTTAAATAGTAATTATCATTAAATATCTTATTATAAAGAGTGATTTTTTTAACGTAATGTTTAATTTGTATGCATTTCTAATTTCTATACTCACAAAAAGAAACATCATAGCTAAATATTTATAGGGAAGATGAAAATAAACAATGGCGTTCTATTGGACTTTCACTTTTAGGTTGACGCTTTTATACTTTTGAATTCTTTAAATACGCAACTGTCACTTATACCCAAATACACTGAAGTTCTTATTAAACCTATACTGTACATTATTACCAAGCGGTTACGATTTGGGAGCATTCCGCCGGTTCTTTAAAATTTAATGCAATGTGGCGTATTATAATTCTGCCATCTATCATAACCCTTTGTTTCGTTTTAATTTTTTGATTCCCTAAAATACCGCTTTAGGTTGTTTTGTTCAGGTATGACATAACCAAGTTGTGATATTTTTAATTTTCTATAAAATATGGCTGAGTGACGAAAGCTACTTTTTTTTCTCATGATATGTGAAGCCATTGTGAACAATTTTAACTTGTTACTCGTAGACGATAACACAACACATACACAACTAATCAATAGCTGTAGACCGAATCACAGTGACTTTAGAAGGACAGTGGCGACAATAGAAGCCCACCGACCAAATTGATGCAACATTTCTAAAGGTTAAATAATATTATCGTTAGTTTTTCGCAAAATATGACTAAATTAATCTACTTTTATAAGGACAACATCTCTCAGCGTCAGTTGTAAATGTAGGGTTATGTTAATGTTTTACTTTAATAATCTATTCTAACTATCTAGTACAAACTTACTTTTTCATTTAGATTTTTAATAAGTAAGAATGTTTGTGCAAGCGATTAATGAGAGTTGTCTGCCAAGTGAATTTAGTAATGTAATATGTACTGAAGAAGGCCTAAAAAATAAAGTTTCTTTTAAGCTAATATTAAAGAACTTCTACACTAAGACATGAAACAAATAAAACCAAAATATAATAATGTGCAATATTTAATAACTTTTCTTGAAGCAAACTTAAATTTAACACATTTACGGTCATAGTCATTTACGCATTCATCACAAACACTTTATAATTACAAGCAAAAAACAGGTGAACCAAGCTTAAATACATTTCTCCATATGACCAATGGCTGAGAATTTTTTGTTTGAATCAACATTCATTTTGATAATCACAAAAACTAATAAAATAAGACACTAAAACAACAATCCTCATAAGAAACCCACGTAGGCGAAAAGTAAACAAAACGATTTTAGCAGCAATATGGCCGAACCAATCAAAAATTGGTTACTCTATTGTTGCCACTGTCCTTATAAAATCACCGACCGAATCTCGTACCAGCGCCCCCTATCTCCGGAACCTCAATTACAAGAGGTAATAGTTTTCTTGTAGTAAATATTTACTGCAATTTTTACTTCTAAGCTGCAACCGATGAATAACGACTGGTAATAGCCAGTTTAAAGTAGCAGTAGACGATAACTTTTTCTACTCTCCAACGACTCGTTTTACTTTATAGTAATACGTTATAGGTGTACATTTGAACGTAATGAGGTAGTCTCCACAAAGTTCAAGAAGGTACTGATACTTAAAAGTTGTAATTTAGTAAAGATTAGAAACAGTAACTTTGGATAATTATTACTATGTAACGAAAAAGAAATGACGATCTTGGAGTCAATTCCTTAACTAGTTGTTTTGTAGTAGTTATTATATAATTACTTTTCATGGAAAATTACTGTAAAGTATTATTCGCAGTAACAAATACATATATAATACTTAAAAACGTGGAACCCAAAGTGTTTGTTTATATATAGTAGAGTAGTAGTAGAAACAGTTGTAGCTACTTTGGTGCTAGCTGGGTATTAAACTAATAAAATTGTGGTACGAATTCAAAATGGCGACCAAATAAAATGTTTAAAAAATCAACGCAAAAAAAAATTCTTATATAATTGACTTCAGATTTTTTACAATGTTGATTTTTTTTTAAATATTAGGACTCCATTTTGAGCCGCCATCTTTAACTCGTACTACAGCTTTACCGATGTATTTCTATATCACACTTGGCCGTCATTTTGTTTTGCCATATTCGATTTTTACCAAAATGTTATCAGGTCATCCCCATATAACCCTTAATTTTTGACGAAAATTCGGAGTCAATCTAACGGGGAACTAGTTTTTTTATACGCTCCTCAAATCAAGTTGCCGTTTTTGTTTTCAGCCAGTTTACTACAAACATTTTAAGCTCCTCATTAGTGCTGTAAGGCGGTTTTCATAATAACACTTTCACCTTAGTGAACAAATAGAAGTCACTTGGTGCTAAATCCGGACTGTGGGGAGGGTGGTCGAATAGTTCCCATCAGAAATTATTGAGCAGGTCTTTTGCACGAGGGCGTGCTGTTCTTTTATTAAGTCGCATTAGACGCTTAAGGGTATTACAGTACGTCTCTGTAAGAACTGTGGTGCCAGGCTCCATGAATTCCAACAGTAAAATTCCTCCATGGTCACAAAATACAGTAGCCTTAAGATTTGGGATAGATAAGGTTTGCTTAAACTTTTTTGTTTAATGGGCGAGTTCTTATGGATCTATTATTACGATGGCTCTTTTGTTTCAAGATTCACAAACTGATCCCACGGGCGCCTCCCGTTATAATCTTTACTCTTCCTTCTTGACTGTACAGGGTATCCCACTTTGGAAACTTTTGCGGGATATCTCCGTTATTTTCATAGATCGAAATTGAGGTTTTCTCGACAGTGTGCTACTTTTTCGTAAAACTAAAGATGCCGTTAACAAAATTTTCATAGCCCTTTTAGTTTTTAAGATACAGGGCTAAATTGAAAATGTTGCATTTTCAGGCAACCCTCGTGTCTCAAAAAACAGTTGCCTTCTTTCTGGATATCTAACAAGCAAAAACTTATAATGATAATACAAATTTTCATAGCTATAATAGCTTACTTACCTTTGGAAATATAATTCCGAGGTTTCTTCAAAATTTTCATTACTCTGTATAAAACATACCAGCCTATCATATTTTCATAATTTTCATACGCTGTCATTATTCTAAAAAATTGATAAATATCATTTGAATAAAAATACCAAAAGAACTTTTATAAACTGCTTTATAAACCAAAAGACAAATATTTGACATTTATTTTTGTTTGTTGTCATAAACAATAGCCATAGTCTACTATTAAATTATGCATTTAATTTCGGAAAATTGTTATTTATTTGAGTGTTTCTGTGAAAAAGTGCATACTATTATATATTTTTGAAAAGGTAAAAAAAGATAAATTTTAGATAACTTTTTGACCTGACCCTTTATACTAATTCCGGCGGAATTGAGTTCTTCGGCAAAAGTTATATAAGAAACAGTTTTCACATTTTCGATAAATTATCTGATAGTTGAGATACGAGGGGTGTGCAACATTTTCAATTTAGCCCTGTATCTTAAAAACTAAAAGGGCTATGATAATTTTGCTAACGGCATCTTTAGTTTTACGAAAAAGTAATATACTGTGGCGAAAACTGCAACTTTCTATCTATAAAAATAACGGAGATACACCGCAAAAGTACCGAAAATGGGACATCCTCTACCTCTGCAAAAATGTTAACGCAGAACTTCGCTGTCATTTGTGCCTATCTGTCATATGTTTGGGAACCCATCGTGAACAAAATTTGTGGTAAGTAATAAAAATAACAACCGAAAATTTTTTTTCAAACACATACAAGAATTAAAAAGCATGTGGACTTTGCCAAAACTCCTCATAAGTAATTAATTTTGTATGTATGGGAGAATTCAAAACATAACGCGCCATCGCTTTTAGCAACTTTTGCCACAATATGCATTTTCTTCTAATTCCAGGAACATGCACTTTAGCCCATTAGTGCAGTTTTCGTGTCGTTTAAAGGATTATTAAAAGTTGCAAATACACTGATAATAGAGAAACAAGTAATTCCCCTATTAAAATGTTTTAAACTAGTGTGGTTATGTGAAAGATACACGAACAAAGAATAAACTGTTTATATCTGTGGAACTAAGTCTTTTTTTATATACTGTTTTTAAATATTACGTAATACTAAAAGGCGACGCAGGAGATGACCAATCTGGACAGGGTTAGGTGGAATATGGAATGGCCAAAGCTATTTTTTTATTTAGTCTGTCCGATTTGATTTGCAACTGTTGAAGAAGTACTTGGATGTTCAATTAATTTAATATTTTTATTTTTTAGAACATTTTATACTATACAGGGTGCGTCAACAAAGTGTCCGGCTAAGATAGTGCCTGAACCGTAAGAGATATAGAATACATTTCTATAGCAAAGTTGTAGGGTTACAGGGTTGTTAGGGTACAGGGTAAGTCAAAAAAAGTTATGGTAAGATATGTATTTTTTTTAAGCGGAACACCCTGTTTATTATATAGTTATCTGACTCAGCAGAGAGAGAGAGAGAGCTTTAGTGATATCTCGCTTTTTAAATTTTGGTGCGGCGTTGCCACGGAATTAATTTTTTTATGATATTTTTTGTGTTTTAGAGGGTCCGTTTATAAGATCGTAGTCATCTATGGATTCAATTTAGACCAACAAAATTGTTATCACAGTTAGTCTAAGATACCAGCTATAGGTACCTAGAGATATTTTGTCAATTTTTAATACAGAGTGTTTTTTTATGAATTTATCAAAATTAAATATGCGATATCTCAATATTTTTAAATGGAACACCCTGTATTTTTTTATTTCATTAAAGTTATTCACTCATTTATTACTAAATATGTCCTATACCTAAACCCTTTACTTTTTAAGATTTCCGGTCACTTCCTGTTTCACCGGAAATGACTCCAGTTTCGATTTTTTAAATGGAACACTTTGTATATTTTTACATTTTTGGATTCCTGAGAAAATTCAGAATAAAAACGTAATATTTTAAAAACTTTTTACGCCTACTTCATTTTTTTATAGCCATTTTAAAAATTGCTTCTAGGTGGCCATGACCGGACGCAAATTAATCTAAGGACCTGAAATGATGACAGAATAATCGCTAAGTTTTAGTGATTAGTCTGATAGCTATGAACAAGAAAAGCTGATAAAATCCAGTTTTTGTGTCTAATTATTTTTTTTCAAATGGCGACCCTTTTTAGACCAGCACTTTTTGAAAAGAGAATTTTTTTGCGAAACTAACGGTACTTTTTTGCGATTGGATTAAAAATAAGCTCAAAAATTAAATATTACTAAGAAAAATATTGGATAATCAATTATTTACTTTTATCAAGTGTGCCATGGATAGCCATGCTGGATATTAAGCAGGATTTTTTATTTTTGACGATGACACTTACCTATTCTTTCTCAGACATCAGATTTCCTTATTTTTCAGTATTATTTTTTTTTTGAAAAGTCAAAAGTCGATATGTTATTTATATTTGGAGAACGCCATACAAATTCAAGGAATGCTGCTGAGTTGTATGCTCAAAGATACCCCGACCGACAACATCCAGGCCATCAATATTTCAAAAAGGAAATCAAGTGGTGGAAGGTAAATTTATTATAAATGAAGAAATGGAGATTAACGTTCCTGCTATGGTTGAAGTTGATAAAATGTTTCTTTAAGAAACATTAATCACAAACTGGGTTTAAGTCATGAATCAGCTAGAAAAATACTATCGAGCTTTTTAGGTACCAGTTACACCAATATTTGTATCCTGACGATGGCGATAGAAGGGTATTGTTTTAAGATTGGTTGCTCCAAAATTGTAGAATTGACCCAAATTTTATTAACTTTATCTTATTTTCTGACGAATCCAGTTTTACTAATAATGTTTAACAAGCAAAACACTCGTTACTGGGCCTAACAAAATTAACATGAAATGAGAGTAGGAAATTCTCAAGAAAGGTTTAGTGTCAATGTCTGGGCTAGTGTCGTTGGTAACAGAATAATTGGGCCAATTTTATTTCAAGGCCAATTAACAGGGGTTAGGTACTTAGGCTTTCTCCATAATGAAATTAGACAACATCTTAATGATCTACCTTTAGACGTTTACGCTTATTTTAATAATAAAGTTATTGAAACCAATGCAGTGGCCCAATACGGTGGCCCGGCCGTTTACCGGATCTCACGGTTCTCGATTTCTTTATTTGGGGATATGTTAGAGAAAGAGTCTATGTAACAGCCCCAGCCACTCTTGAAATCTTAGAAGAAAGGATTGTATATTTAAAAGTATTAGGCCTCAAATGCTGTACAACGTGTTTAGAGAAGCAATTGAACGAGCGGAAATGTGTCGTAAATAAAGAGGAATGCACATTGAACAACTATAGTGAACTCGAATATTGTGCTTTAACATTTTACAGCATTATATTTTTGTTTAATACTCTGAACTATTTGTTAGCCAAAGATATAGATTTGCACGCCTAACTTTGTTGACGATATCCGAGCGTTAGGCGCATAGGCGTGCATTCTTTTTATCAACAGAGATAGGCTGAGCAGACTTTACGTGATATGACGCATAGATAGATCCAACGTAAGTAATCTTGATCGACTAACTGTCAACAATCATCAACAATTAAAAATCCTACTTAATATCCAACATGGATATCCATGGCACACTTGATAAAAGGAAATAATTGATTATCGAGTATTTTTTTTTAGTAATATTTAATTTATGAACTTATTTTTAATCCAATCGCAAAAGTTAGTTCCGTTATATTCACAGACAAATCCTCTTTTCAAAAAGTGCTTGTCTAAAAAGGGTCGCTATTTGAAAAAAAATAGTTAAAAACAATAATTCGATTTTATCAACTTCTCTTGTTCTTAGCTATCAGAAATAAAAATATAGTTTTCCATTTAAAAAATTGAAACTGGAGTAATTTCCCGTGAAATTTCGTTTTGATACATCAAATACTTTAAAATGTATGGCCAGTCTAATAGATTCGTTAACATTCGGTATATATATATATATATATATATATATATATATATATATATATATATATATATATATATATATATATATATATATATATATATATATATATATATATATATATATATATATATATATATATATATATATATATATATATATATATATATATATATATATATATCACACTTAAAGCTTGTACAAAAATTGAAATTAATCCAATAAGTAGTTTGTCAGATTTTTTAAATATTTTATTAGGCCACCATTTTGTTTTGCTATTTTATATTCATACGAAAATATTACCAGTTCAATCCTACGTAATACTTGATTTTTGTGTAAAATTTAATGAAATTTGATAATTTGTTTTATTTTTGTTTAACGTTTCACTAATCCGACGAAATTGTTAAAACATATTTTTTGGCATCTGGGGACGCTAAAACTGGAAAATATGTAAAACCTGAGAGGTTTACAAATATTTTATTTGGCGGTCATTTTGTTCCACCATCTTGAAATAGCACCACAGTTTTATTAGTTCATATTCCGCAATTAGTTATGGCACACAATTTGAAATCAGGCACCTAAGTAGTTTTTTCAGGCTAATTTTATAAATAATTTATTAAGACACCATTTTATTCTGCCATCTTCGATTCGTACCAAAATTTTACGAGTTGATTTCTACATAATACTTGATTTTTGTGCAAAATTTTATATAAGCTGGACAAGTAGTCTTTTAATAATAACTTTTTTAACATTTCACTAGACCGCCATTTTGTTCTGCAATACTGGATTTTTATCAAAATATTGCCAAGTCAACCCCATATGACTCTCAATTTCTGACCAAAATTTGAAGTTAATCGGGTTAGTAGTTTTTTAGCCATAGGCGAACAGACAAACAGACAGACCGACGGAATTGAGAGAACTTGTTTTTCGGCATCTAGGGACCCTGAAACGTAAAGATCTGAAAAAATCTTGGAAGGTGATTTTTTCACGATTTCAATACTTACTTCCCTTTTACGAGGAAAATAATATAAATAAATAAATATGTTACAAACGACAGTTAAAAGTAATAAATCCCCCAGGATAAAATTCTTCGGTTTTCCTGTAAATTACTTGCATTGCAAAATAAGCGAAATCCTCTTTTGTTACATGCAGATATTAATTTATCTACATCACAAGAGACAACTATTAGGATGTTGTGTCTAAACAAACGTACATTTAGGTACAACAGATTTTCATTTAAATTTTCCTACTTCAACACGTAAACACGCGATAAACGATATCCCATTGTTATAAACTTGGCGTGGAAGATTACTGTGTAATGTTGGCAAATCGTACCAGAGATTTTAACGACTATTCCGTTTTGTTTCATCGAACAAATAGAAACTGGTCTTTTTGGGTAAACTAAGCGGTGTAGTGGCACAGAATTTTATATTTATTTGTCTATTTAAATTTAAATACATACTCAGTTTTTACAATAGATCACGAAATTTGGGCAGCATGGTATATTGGAATATGGAATTCTCAACTCACATAACTGTAGTTAGTAAAAAAGATGCTTCCTGGCGCTTTGGTGTAAGAGTAATTTCTAATGAGTTAGGTTCCTCTGCTGCTAAGGTGGTATGGCATCGCTTTTCAGGAAGTTTGTTACCGTTAGTTGCCGAAAGCTTAAAGATGGAATCTTTGATCTTCAAAAAGAAAACAGTGTGATTCATACGCAAATCAAAGGTAGGGAACACTGTAGCTATATGTTCGGAGTTTCCATCCATGTAAACTAGCTTGATGCACAAAACATTTAGGAAATTTCCTAAATATAGTGCTTATACTACCTACCAGAGTAGTACCATTTCTCTTCCAATATCCAAATTCGCATTAACTGAAAACTCATTGATTTATTAAAGTTTTGAGATTTACAATCTGTGCCCCCTGCACTTGTAATTAATTAATGTTGAAACATCTTTTAAAAGGACTCTCAAAACTAAAGCATATTGCAATTTACAGGACTTTTACGATAACCCTTTATGATAGTACTGAGAGTAGTTATAATATTCTCAGTATTTGTGATGTTTTATTATTTTTTAATTATTTCTATTGCAATGTTTAGAAATAGTTTTATTACTAGTATATTTGTTGTATATGTCTATTCTTGTGACTCTTTTTATGAATATTTTACTTTTTACTTCCCTCTTAAGAGGAAATCGTAATCATGAAAAAACTTGCAGATCTTTGCATGTTTTCCTATTTCCATCTGTCTGTCTGTCCTTCTGTACGCGGCATAGCTTAAAACCTTCTTATCCGACTGACTTTATATTTTGATCAAATATTAACGGTTCTAAGGGGATGAAATTCTTACATTTTGGTAGAAATCGGCGAAACATAAGGGTCGCCTCTCAAAATGTAAAAAAAAAACCAAGAGACTACTTATCGGACTTGGAATTTTGCACAAAAATTAAATGTTATACAGGGATAGACTGATATATTTTTATTGCGAATTCTATATGGCAAAATAAAATGGCGGTTTAAATATTCGGTAAAATTCCATTCCTGGAATAAAACTTTTATATGGAGGAAAGTAATAAAGGAAATAATTTTTTTTTCGAATACTTACAAAATGCTATAAATAATAATAATAATAATCCACTTATCACAGAACAGAGAGTAATAGATCAAAAAAGGGTCATCACTAAGACCAGTAAGCTCACCCCACCTGCATTGCATTACAAAACATCAAAGCTATGGTAGCTGCTGAACTAAACATTTATCATTGAGGACAGTGGATCAAATGCCGAATCGATCCCAGATACAAACCAGCCCAAGTTTGTGCAAGAGGATCTGCAACCTCACTCATTGCTCAGTAGGGGCAAAGCACCCAGCAACAACCCACGACAAATGACAAGCACCATACAGCGCACAGGACAAGTAAATCATTTGCCCAAAGCACCATACACACAGCTACACCTCGGAAGGTCTCTCACACGAGCAATCAAAGTAGAAATGAAATCACATCTATACAATTGGTCAGGCTTTGATTCTACAACAAGAGATCCTATTCCTCGTGTAATCTTCAAACGGGACACACATAAAATACTAAAGACCATCAACGAACACATAATTCCCGAGTACATAACGAATGCGAGCACAATTGAGGACATTCATACAGTGAATAGTTATAGCAGCAGCTATACCAACGATAACACAGAAATTCCCGCCACGTCACAGAAACACCAACAACATAAAACAAAAATTCAAATGGCTGATAAGGATCGAAAACACAATTAACCAAAGTAGAAAAGAACTGGGACATCTTACCCAATCCATGAACGGCAACAAGTCAAAACGTATCACACAAAGTGTAGAGAAAATCAAATCTGCATGTCCTGATCATACGCTTACAGAAATCCTTCACACTCTCTGAGGCAAAAATTATCCGTGTATGCCGCAAGACTCCGAAGATACAAAGAATCAAATGAAAGAAAGGACGCTAACAACTTGTTTCGAAAAAGCGAAAAACAGTTCTGCCAAAAAATCATGAGCAATGAGGAGGCACGAGTAATAGAACCACCGACCAAATAAGAGATCACAGAATACTGGAAAAGTATTTGGTCAGAACCGAAACTACACAATAATAACGCTTCATGGATTAAAGCGGAAGAAGATAGACACAAGTGCTTGGAGGAACAAGAGAACTTTGCAATGACAACACAAGAAGTTGCAGAAATAATCAAATACACGCATAACTGGAGATGTCCTGGAATAGATAACATTGAGAACTTCTGGTACAAACAGTTTACCTCCACACATGAAGCTCTCACTCGCCAAATTAATGAAATTATTTTAAAACCAAGCACACTCCCCAGTTTTCTCACCTAAGGAATAACATACCTTAAACCCAAAAATTCAGACAATGAGGACCCGTCAAATTACCGATTACGTGCCTTCCAACCCTATATAAGATCATCACAGCCACAATTACCAGGAGAATAAAACGACATCTAGCACACAAAAACATTCTAACGGAAGAGCAAAAAGGTTGCGGGACAAACAGCCGAGGATGCAAGGAGCAGCTAATTATAGACAGTGTCATCATGGAACAAACCAGGAAAAATTATACAAACCTTCATACTGGTTACATAGATTATAAAAAAGCCTTTGATTCGATACCCCACAGTTGGCTAACCAGAGTGCTAGAATTATACAAAGTCAATAAAAACATCAGGCAATTTCTTACGCAAATCATGAGTACGTGGAAAACTAAGATCAACCCGAGGACACAAAAAGAACACATCGAAACAGAAGAGATCTACATCAGACGAGGTATATTCCAGAGAGATTCACTCAGCGCTTTGTGGTTCTGCCTCTGTCTCAATCCACTCTCAAACACACTGAATAACACAAACTTCGGATTCCAAATTAAACACCAAAAAAATAACCTATACAAAATAAACCATCTCTTGTACATGGATGACATAAAATTATATACAAGCACAAAGGCACAGCTAAAAGAACTCCTTAAAATCACAAAAACGTTTACCCTGGACATCAACATGGAATTTGGTATAAGTAAATGCATGCTACTTCATATCAACAAGGGACAGTGGAAAGACCACCCTACGAGGGAAACAATCAACAGTGAAACTATAGATAACATGCTCAAAGAAGAAACATACAGATACCTAGGCTTCCATCAAAGCACCAAAATTAACCACACTCATATCAAATCAGAGCTCAAGACGAAATTTAAAACCAGACTCACAAAGCTACTAAAAACAAAACTGAATTCCAGAAATCTAACGAAAACTATTAACACCTTCGCCATACCTATTCACGTATTCGTTTGGTATCATTAAATGGTCACACACAGACATAGAAAACATTCACATTCTCATACGCTTTGAATTCACTAAACACAGGAAGTTACATCCAAACGCATACAAGGAAAGACTTACCATCGAGAGAAAAGAAGGAAGAAGGGGAATTATCGATATACAATCGCTAAATAAAAAACAAATTTACGAACTCAGAAAATTCTTCCACAACAAACTAACCTCAACAAGGCAATAGTGAAGGCAGTCAAGAATTATACACCGCTCGATCTGTCTTAAACGAGCCAGCAGACGCACACAGTCACATCCAATCACGACTAGAAAAGATGAACACCTGGTCTGAAAAAACTCTTCAGGGAAGACACAGATACCACATAAAGCAAGACCATATACATTAAAAGCTTTCATATACGTGGTTGCAAGAAGGGCAGCTGTTCCCAGAAACAGAAGGCTTCCTGCTTACCACCCAGGACAAAGTCATAGCAACCAGAAACTACCGAAAGCACATCATCAAGGATAGAACCATTGAAGACGAGAGGTGTAAGAGATGTCACCAGCAAAGAGAAACGATCGATCACATAACGAGTGGATGTAGAATAATGGCCGGAACTGAATACACCGCGAGACACAACTCAGCAGCGAAGGTCGTTCATCAAGCATTAGCCACAATATACAAACTAACGGAGAACACAGACCCTTACTACCATTATACACCAACATCCATACTTGAAAACGAAGACTACAAGTTCTACTGGGACATTGACGTCTACACAGATAAAACAATCCCCGCAAACAGACCCGATATCACCTTTCAATCCAAAAAAGAGAAAATCACTTATTTAATTGACATGGCTGTCCCCAACGACGAGAACATCCAAGCGAAATACAGTGAAAAGATCGCCAAATACACCGACTTGGCAATGGAAGTAAAAGGGCTGTGGAAACAGGAAAGAGTCATCATTGTTCCTCTCGTCATATCAGTAACAGGTCTCACCCCAACAACGTTTACACTACATTTGGCTCAATTAGGACTTGATACAGACATTCACAGGAACATCCAAAAATCGGTCATTTTGAAAACATGTACCATCGTTAGATCATTTCTTAATACACAATAGTTGTTTTTTTCATTTCCTTTTTTTTTATTTTTATTTTTTGTACTGACTTGGTATAATCCCGTCAGTATAAAATACAACCACAGGAATATTGTGAGACAAGTCACAATAATAATAATAATAATAATAATAATAATCGTCATTGAATGTGTAAAAGCAGTGATTCTAGGTACTATCAGGATTATAAGAAAAGTTTTAAACTGATTGTCAAAAGTCTTGATCAAAAACGAACTAAACCAACCGAACTAATCGTGAAAAAAAAAATAATCTGAAGACAGAACTGAACGCCGGAAATCTCATTATAGCAATTAACACCTATGCTGTGCATGTGCTGACCTACAGTTTCGGAATCTTGAAGTGAACTAACACAGAGCTAGGACTACAGCACTAATCTTTTACAGGGACACGCCTGGAAAGTATTTGTACAACAAGCCAGTATTTACGCAGCAAAATTCGGGATATAACTCTATTATTTAGATATATTAACAATTCTCATATTCAAAAGAAAAGTATTGTTATACCGAAAATCGTCAACGATGGAATGTTTGTATTTATAATCACATGTTATTCTTTGGACTCGTTACGTCGATGATGTGTTCTGTAAAGTGGATATTACAGAAAGGAGACCATACCGATTTCTAGACCTTTTTAATACATTAAATCAAAACATTAATTTTACAATGGAACTAGATTTCAAAAATTAAGTATAAAAATAATCAACAATGAACTCAAGTTTAACATGTAGAGAAAACCAACAATAACGGGCTCAGTAATTCTTAACAGGTGTGAAGAGTCTTGAGTATTAAAAATGTTACCTTTTCACTTATACACATAGACTTTTGACCTTTTCCTTAAATAAAGATGATTATGGAAATGAGTTAAATATATTACATTAAGCACAGTTTAGTATTTACTGATTCATCTCTTGAAAAATGCCTAAAAAGCCAAAACATATGTGGAATATTTAAAAAGATAAAGTTTTTTCTGTCTTAAAAATCATTATCATAAAGCTTATCAAAAAACCTCATTCTCTATGAAAGTGGGGTGTAATGCAAAACATTTGACGATTTCAAAATATATTTTGTGTAGGATAAATAGGATTTTCAAATAACAAAAAAAACTAGTTTTATAAAAATAAAATCTAGAAACAGTTGTTTGTTGATGTTTTTTGCGTGTATGTATGCGTATGAATAAGCAAAATTTTCGGTGGTTACGTGGTTAGTTTCTCCCTAAACGCAAAATTTGATTCTCCAAAACTTTCTTATGTTACACTTTTCAGTTACAATTGCGGTTTTCAGGTTACAGGCGCTTGAAAATTTGCTCATCTTTGGCAGTTGATTATGGCCAAGTCGCTGGACCAAATTTAATGTTAACAGAGGAAACAGAATTTAATGCTGTTTAATTTTGGTAGTTTCCTTTTCTTTTAAAAATCACTATTATACTACATTAGTATTTGAATTTCTTGCAATAACTGGGCGATATTACTACGATGTTGAGAGTTACATCGGGAGCCACAGGATATTGTTGCCCCCCCCTCCCCAATCTATACCGTAAATTTGAAAGTGAGATTCTGAAAATTTTATATTTTTTTATTTGTTCTAAAATCACTTCCGGATTAACCGGCAGTATCAACTTTCTTATTTTGAACATAGAAATCACTTAATATCTTTTAAATTCTAGATGTAATTCTCTTTTCAATGACGTGTCACAACATGATGTTTGCTTTCAAGATGGCGCTCACAGCGTACTTTTTTTATGATGTCTCAATTGACTTTAGATACACTATACCCATCGCTTTCCAATGACGTATGACAAGTGTATATTTAAATCAATGAGAGTGAATTAAAGATACATTGGTGTAAAGCAGCCATGTCAAACTAAAAGTCACTGGTGGGCCAAAAGCGTGAAGACCATCGACTAGGTGGGCCGCAAAACCTTATCTTAAAGAAGACAAACTACTGAAAATCTTGAGAAAAAGTACTATTATAGGACAAGTCTGTTTATTAAATTTCCAATAAAAAGGACATTACAAAAAACTACAAACATCAAATTCTTTTGCCAGATATTTGACATCTTTTGTCTTTAATTAAGTTGTCTATTTGTGGCGCGAATTTATCGGCGGAAATAACTTTTAAAACTGCGTTAAAGTGTGCGTCCGTCAATCGCGATCTTGCAGGAGATTTGTTTCCTTTCGTTAAAGAAAATAGTTGTTCACATTTATAGGTACTTCCAAACATTGACAGGATTTTACAGGCAAATTTTCTTATTTCTTGGTATTGAACAGGCAGGTACTTATAAAATTCGAATGTACCAACACTATCAAATTTTTGTTTTAAATGGGTGTGACACTGAATCTCAATTACTTCCATTTGCAAGTGAGGAGGAATTTTATCAATATCGATAGTGAAAAGACCAGTAAATAGAGAAAAATTGTTTTCTTGGGTCTTAAAATCCTGAAAACGCTTCTCAAATTCTGCCAGAAGGCTTCTCATTTTCTCTGAATATATTTTGTATGATATTGGGACACTTGTGCTTTCCTGATATGCCTTACAAGTGGGAAAATGTGACAGATTATCCTTTGCTAACTGTTTTGCCCACAACATCATCTTACACTTGAAAGCTTTCACATGATCATGCATATGTGTAATAACTTAACGTGGTCCTTGCAATTTCGTATTTAAGTCCGACAAGTGTTTTGTGACATCTACCATAAATGAAAGAGCTTGTAAAAAAGGAACATCGCATATTAATCTGACATTTTCTCCTTTTGTTTCCATGAAAACACGTATTTCTTCTTTGAGTTTCCAAAACACGAAAGCCATCGCACCTCTGCATAATATGGTAAACCGGTGTACTCACTTTCTAAATCACGTAAAAATGCAGAAAACTGTCGCTGTTTAAGGCCTCGTGACGTTATGCAGTTTATAATTTTTTTCACTGATTTTAAAACACTTTCCAACTTGATCATTTTTGAGCATAAAACTTCTTGGTGGATTATACAATGAATATAATGAAAATCTGGTTTGTCACTGCCCCTTTCTCTGATCTTTGTCTGTAATATTTTAACGAAGCCATTTTTTACTACAGTCATTGAAGGAGCTTCGTCTGTTGCAACGGAATACAGTTTTGACAAATCTAAATCGTACTTTTGCAGAAGTCCATAAACAGCATTGAAAATTTTCTTTCCCAGTTGGTGTATCATGCAGTGGTACTAATTCCAGTAATTCTTCATACACATTGATATCTGTATTAACTGCACGAAGAAAAACAGCGAGTTGCGCCATACCACACACATCCGTACTTTCGTCACAGGCAATAGAAAATGAAATGAAAGAGTCTGATTTTGTTTTTATCTGATTACTTATATTGGCAGCAACACTTTCAGCGACAGTATTCCGGGACAAGGATATATTTTGAAATGCCTTCACGCTCCGGGGACTTACAATTTCCGCCGCCTTTACAAGGCACTCTTTTATAAATTCACCTTCAACAAATGGTTTTGAGTGTTTCGCGATCAACTTCGACAGTACGTAGCTCGCTTGAAGGACAGATTCATTTTCTTGCTTTGGACGTGTAAACATAAGCTGCTGATCTTTCAACCGCGATTTTAACTTATTTAACTTTTCGTTTCTGACCATGCCTGTATACTTGTCAAACATAGTTTTATGAATATCATAGTGACGTTTTATATTATATAATTTTGGGACACTGTATTATTTCAAACCAACCAAATAATTTTTTCTTTCACTTCAAAAACTCTAAATCCCACTTTTCTTGAAAGATACAATGCTCATCTACAAGTTTCCTCTTACTTCCACTTGGTTTTGAAAGAGACATGTTAAAAACTGTATCCGAAATAAATTATAATAAGTACTGTTAAGTGTTGCAACAATAAGTGCGCAACTGAACGATTGAACTCAATCGAACACGGCTTATACTTATACGGATTGTGATTTCTCGAGTTCTTTCCAGAAGTTCAGATAGCCTGTGTTTTTGCGCGATAGAATTTAATGGAACAAGCCAGATAACGTTTGGCTTTAGGTTTTAGGTTGATTATGTGTAGTTCATCCTCCTAAACATAGATGGCACTATGTACAATTGTACCATTTTATTATACCAATCGTTGTTGCAGCGGCGAGCGCTTTCAGAAACGGTTTTCAACTTGTTCGCGGGCTGCATTATCTGGCTGTTTTCAAAACTGCTTTGAGCCGCAGAAAAATGCTCACTGGGCAGCATGCGGCCTGCGGGCTGCATGTTTGACATGGCTGGGCTGTAAAGGAATTATAAATTACAAAGATAATTCATGAATATACCACTATTTATTAACAAATAAACTATTAAACAATCTCTCTCTCTCTCTCTCTCTCTCTCTCTCTTTCTCTTCCGTTAGCCTCAAACTAAAACATTACGCGCAGGAGAAGGGCCAGTCTCTAAGTTAGTATATCATTGATTGCGTCATATATAAGAATTCTTTGATGTTTAATTTAGTGCGACATATTCTTACCTAAAATATTTTTTATTCCCACAAATAAAAGAGAAAGACATGATTTAATTGGTACTGAAAATAACAATTCATGTTCTTTTTTTCATGGAAAACCCTAGTTTTGCTTTCAACGTAAAATAATTTTTGATGCATTTTTCATGTTGTGTAAACCCGGACGCTGTAAGACTCCTAACAACAGAAAAGTTCCTGTTACATCCAGAATATTAGCAAAACTAGTTATATTAGTGAAAAAGTAAATATTGTTCAGTACACGAGGAAATTTTGGTTTGTAATGCCATTTTACAATATTACGTCACATTGTTGGTTCTACTAAAATGGAACTGAACGCATTGTTAAATTAAAACGTAACACGTATCGATAGCAACAAATTTCGTTTATTTATTTGTTCTTTCATGCTGCCTTTGCATTTTGTCAGTTTTTTTTAACTTGCGGGAAGTCTAACAGTGTAAAACATGGCTGGTTCAAAAGAGCTTTTTAAAAACATCGATTTCATTAAATTTTCTTGCTTCCTAATTTCCTAAATAATAACTCTGTCTCATTGCAAAACTGTCTAAACTGCCATAACTGCATTTTAATAACTAGTGTCCAGTGGCGGCTCTCCCATAGGGTCATTTGGTCAATGACTCCCCAAAAATATTTCATAAAATAAATTATTCGTTTGACCGTCCCTCCTAATAGTTGTAATAAAACGCGAACCTTGGGAAAAGTTAAATACGCTACACTAGCAGCCGCGCGCGGTGCGACGGCGGTTCGAATGGCCTCGTTGCGTTCCTTAGGCATAATAAAATACGCTATGCTATGCTAGGCTGGGCAGTCCTGCCTAGCATTGCCTTAAAGTTTGAAGAAAGTACCCGAGATTTCACATCTACCGAGAGGCAGCCGAACGTGATAGTAAATGAAATATGAAATCGCAATTTGGGTCATCAGCCGGTCCCTTCTCATAATTTGATCGGTTGCGGCATCACGTCGGCAAGCGGCAGTGATAAGTTCAATTGTTTAGAGGTCGCGCGGTCTATATTCTAAAGTTATAGAGAAAATAAAATGTCGGTAGTGCAAAAATTAAACAACTAAAGAGTGCTATAAAAAATAACCGAATTCAAGGTAAGTGGCCGCTCTTTGCCAGAACTTAGTATACGAGAAGCTAGTAAAAACAAAAATGAAGAGGTTCATCGAAACTTTCGCAAAAGTATGTACGATTTCGCTAACTGGATATGTGGTTGTGAAGTCTCTAACTCATTTTACTGTTATGCTTGTTGTTTTCTAAAGACTCGTCGAACTCATTATGGTGCAAAACCGGTGTTAAAGACTTAAAAACATAAAACAAAAAATAAAACATGCGGTTTCTGCAGAACACATGAAATGTTCGGTGAATTATGCTACGGTCGGAAGTGTTGATATTTGCACTCAGCTCGACACAGCTTATAGAAAATCCCTTAGGGATTTTGATGAAAATGTATCCAAAAATCTGTATATTTTAAACAAAATTATACATTTAGAAAAACACATTATACTGTCTTTTCAAACATTTTTTTGGAAGCCATTTTGTACCAATATTTTATAAGTTTCTATCTATGCCACACTTGATTTTAGGCATAATTTAAGATTAATTCAATTATATTTGCCTCGTTTTCGTAAACAGATGAATAGGTAGTATCCCCGCTTATGGTCGAGTTTCACACTATTTTAAAGCAAACAAACAATCCTGATATTCCGCATCCTGCTGAGTGCTGAGCCTGCATTCCAAAGCCATAGTACTTTAGTCTTCGTTTGTGTTCGAATCGAACACGTCAATCATTTCCTTAGCGTCAAATTTATTGATTTCATCGTACGTGCCGCAGAAAATGCCTAAATGTCATAGCAGTGAGAAACGACTCGTGAGCTTGATGAGGGGAATAGGTGGCTAGAGCGTCGGCTAGCGGAAGGAGAGACAATTAGATTGTTTAATGAAATAAAGTGAAAGAAGTGCTAGTGTAGCTTCATCAGTTTACTAGAGGAAAATGACAGTAAGTACACAGTGCATACAAAAAATATAATAATATAATAAATAAATAAAATATTTAGTGCTTTTGGTAGCACATAGTTTAATAAATGTTGTTTTTGGTAACAACTTTTGGGTATATTCTAAATTCCTAGCTTAAGGTGTACTTTCGTTCCTTTTGTTAGGAACAGTATAACTTTTACGCTATATGTTTACATCTTATCTGGATGGTTTTCCATCCAGATGACGAAGAGAAAAACTGTACTGATCAAGATAATGATGCTCTTATTGAGAGAGAAAATCAGGATGTTGTTTCTGAGGCCGAACAGATGGTTACATCTGAGATAGCCCAAAAGGTTTTAGGAAATAACATTATGGAAATATTAGGTATGGAGCCTTCAGAAAATTCTGGTCAGGGTCCAACAGTCCATGCGGCAATTGCGTCACGATGGAAAGATATTTTAACCAAGGGCTTAGACGGGGACACAAAGCAGAATATTCTTAAGAAACTTTCAATACCGGAAAACCTTTGCAATTTAAAAGTTCCGGAGTTAAACCCTGAATTAACCAAGGCTGTCTCTGCACAGGTTTTGCGAAGAAGTTGTTTTACTGATGACAGTTATGGACATACAATTTCTGCGTTTACAACCTAATAGAAAATGAAGCGATACAATGAAGAAATACACCATACATTTCTTGAGACGGGTACGTGGAGTGCGATAGGTCGAACTAATAGAGAAATGTAAAAGAAAATTCCCGCAAGTATTTACACTACAGGATTGGAGCGATGGGTGAAGGATGACTTTACATACCCCGATATTTTCCACTTTTTTGGTATTGTTTTGATGTATTATCGTAAATTAGACATTTCTTAACATATTTAACGTTGGTTGATCAATTTTTTTTTTATAAAAAAACACTAAAAACTTGTTTTAATCTCCTTCAGGAACGGTTTTTACCCTCGTTTGCGGAAGTTTTAACGTTTTATGCTGTCAAAAGTAACTTAAATATGTAATTCTCACTAATCTTTATTCATAATACATGATATTTTTCTTGTAAAAGTTACAGAAAACCTACATAACTCACATATTTTACTTATAGACTTCTAATGACATTTCGGAAATGACAAGCGATTTCCATCATGTCTAAAATGTCAAACGCCAGAAAATAAACTAAATTGACCATGTTGCCACGTTTCCGACATTTTTTCTCAAACAAAACATCATATTGCGTAAATTAAACTCAAGTTATTTATATTCGGACCAATAAAAACAAAGCTTATATATTATTGGATAAGGCAGATATGCGTAGGAACTTTACTTGGGTTTTTACCCCCACTCTACAAATTTCCAATTTCTTCATTCTAACATTTATATGGTAGAATACAGTTTGTTCGTTTTTTAATTTGCGTTTATTACTTTGCCCCAAAAATGGATGTTGCAAATGTTTTCCAGCTAATGCAGATACTGTCGCTGAACGATGACTTGTTGTTACAGCAATTACAGCAGTGTGGATTAGTGAGGACTAGGTCTCGGTGCCCTGTTGGCCGTTGTCGTCGGGAATGTTCATTACAAAAACATAGCGTTTATCTTTTGGGCAAGGCTTTTCGGTGCCTTGGTGGTAATAAAGGGTTCATATTTTGAACAATGTAGAGTGCCGGTACGTACAATACTTTTTTGGGCATGCGAGGTTAGATCTAGGTGTGCATGTATGTCTGCTGGATGTAATCGAGGTGCTGTTATCCAGCAGTATAGATTTTTTAGAGACGTTTGTTCGTGGCAATTACTCAGGAGGAATGACTTGTTTTTATTTGGTAAGAATAGAATCATTAATAATATATATTTGTTTAGGTTAATTTTGGTATGATTTTTAAAGACTCTAAACTTCTGCGGCGCTCCCGCCATTCAAGCAGGTGACTTTTTCGGTTTTTTTTTTCAACAAATCATTTTTTTATTTAGGGCTTTTATTTAGAAAAAAAATTTGTGGGGCTTTCGAGCTGGCACTACGTGGCCACGATGAAACGGCTTTGTCTGAAAATCCTGGGGTATTTCGAGGGCCTATAAATTTTGTTGAGAAGTTGGATCCAATTTTTAAAGAGTATATGCAGAATGCAACTGTCTTTAAAGGAACATTAAAATCCATTCAAAATTACCTACTTGACTCTAGGCTGGCTGTTGCTCAGGAACAAATTAAGCAAGACATTCAGTCAGCTAAGTATGTTGCTGTGCAAGTAGACGAAACATCTCAAAGTTTCACTAAAACCCAAATGGTTATTATAATACGTTATATTTTGTTTGACATTGTCCATGAACGATTTGTTAAATTTGTAAATCCGTTAGGGACTACAGCTTCACACCTTACAGACGTAATTCTTCATGAATTAGAAAATATAGGCATTAGTAATACCCCGAGAAATTAATTGGGCAAAGTTACGATGGGGAGTCCCCGTATGAGTGGAAAATTACGAGGCGTACAAAAAAAAATAAAGAACATTATCCTGTCGCTAATTTTATACATTGTTATGCTCACCAATTCCATTTAATATTACAGAAAGCAGCAGGTCAAGATAAAAATGTAAACATTTTCTTTGCAAATTTTCACGGTTTCAACATTCTTTACTCGATCTCCAAAGCGCACAGCAGTTCTTGATGAGTTAGTTAAAGTTCACTTACCTAAAGCTGCTCCCAGGAGCTCGTACTTCAATGTACGTTGTGTAGAAACACTGTTTGTTTGTCAGGCAGACATTCTATTATGTTTAGAAAAAATAATTGATATGGAACATCATGCCAACACAATTAACCAAGCCTTTGGTTTAAAAGGCTTTTTACAAAATAAAGATTTTTTATTTTGGTTGAACTTCTTCCATCTTATAATGCCCCATTTTAAAATACTTTTTAATCAATTTCAAAAACGTGTTATCGATGTTTAGCGGTAAAAAAGTATATAGACTCCTTTAAACATTCCATCCAAGCAGTTCGTGATAAAATTCTAAACGACCTATCTTCTATTGCTAGTAAACGGCTACCTACAAATAAAGATTCTAAACGTCGAGTGGCTTTGGAGGTCTGTGACATAATAATTTCTGAAATGCTTCATCGCTTTAGTTTCAGTGATCAGCCAACCATTTTATAGTGATCAATTTGAAAATTACTACAATAATTTTCCAGATAATATTTTAAACTCAGTTAAAAAAAATTTCCTTGTATAAATTACTTAAAACTATAAACTGAACTGCAAGTTATTTATGACCGTGCTGATTTTCGTGTAAGTTCTGGAGCTATTTCAATGCTCCAGCTTTTTATAAATAATGACCTAAGTGATACGTTTTCTGAAACCGTCAAAATATTAACTTTACTGTGCACTTTGCCAATGACAACTGTAGGAAGCGAGCGTTGTTTTTCGACCTTACATAGAATAAAGACTTTTCTACGCAACACCATGGGCCAAGATAGACTATCCGCTTTAGCAATGTTAAGCACCGAGAAATCGTTTATAAATGGAATGTGCAGTTTTAACGAACGTGTCATTCAGCATTTTTCCAATTCTAAAGAACGAAGAGTGGACCTGAACTTTAAGATAATTTAAACTTAAAGGTAAGATATTTATTTTTATTTTAAGTATGCCTATTTTTAAATTTGTTATTGACCTCCCAATATAATTCACCACGAGCCGCCACTGGTAGTGTCCACAATGCAATTATTATGCATTTATAATAACACTTGCTAATGGTCATGCCATAACTCTAATACTAATGGCTTAATGCCTATCACTAAATGACCATGGTCCACGGTTCTATTTCTAAAAAAAACTCGTTAGCTATTAAAATCTGGACACTCTCCATTCCTTGTATAAAAATTAACTAGGTACAATTGCTTGATAATACACTGTAAAAATCTAGCTTTTCCCAAAATCGGAAATTTTAAAACACCATGTTTGACACAAAAGTACACACTAAATCAGGATGAAAATTGGTTTTTCCCAGAAAGTGGTATTTAAATTTTATGACATGCAAAGTATATGGGGTGTTTTAAAAGGAATTTTATGACGCTTTCGTTTGCATTTTAGGAAAAAGGAACGGAAAAATGCGAAAACGATTAGGACGATATCTCTATAAACTTCCGAGATGCAGCAGTAAGAGAAGAAAAGTTAAATAAAATGAGAGGTAAAATGTTATTTAATACTTGAAGGTTATTCATGACCGTAGGTAATTTTATAAGCTGTTGTACTTCTTATCCCGTTAAAGGTCAGTATTTATGATAATTTACGTCGCTAATCGTTTGGGTAGACATATAATTGGGTTTACTGTTTTGTATAATAACCTGCAAGAGGTCCAAAAATTATTATTTTTATGAGATATGGAATAAAAGGTTATTTTTGAGCAGTAGCTACTGCTAGGCGAACGGACTCACTATTTATTGTCCGGGATCAACGAAGTTTCTTTTTGCTAAATTCTGTTCCTACTGTTTTTCTTATTTTCTTTTTTCTCTATCTTTGTGTGTAAATGTCTCTCTATATCGAGGTTGGACATCAGATTGACTGCATTTATACTGACCTGACTAAAGCTTTTGATAGCGTCTGCCATGCTCTACTGTTGCACAAACTATCTGAAATGGGTATTTCTGGTAATTATCTCGGATGGATCAAATCACATTTGACCCAGCGTCGTCAGCGGGTAGTGGTGTCCGGTTCTGTCTCATGTGAAGTGTTTGTAACATCAGGCGTTCCACAGGGTTCTCATCTGGGGCCTGTACTTTTCTTATTATTGATGAACGAAGTCATTTCATGTTTTAAATCGTCTTTTTGTCTTTTGTATGCAGATGACCTAAAATTTTTTACTATTGCAAAGCCTGATTCTGAATGTTTGCAGTCTGATCTTAATAGATTTAACGAATGGTGTAATTCAAATTACTTGACAATTAACACATCGAAATGTAAATCTATAAGCTTCTATAAGCGTCGAGATCCAATCAGAATAGTATATGCTATCAATAATATTGAAAATGTATCATCCATTAACGATTTGGGAGTTATTTTTGACACCGGCTTGACATTTAACCTTCATATTCATATATTAACAACATCATAGAACCAACTATGGCCAAACTGCCTTCTTTTCTGAGTTTGACTTTTTCTCGCTTAACCTATCTGGTTTAAAAAGAATGTTAAATAATTAATAGATCCCTATAAAATTTCATTACCAATATACTGACTTAAAATTTTGCTTGTCTTTATACATAATTACATACATTATAAAAGTAGGTTTTAATAGTAGTTTGTACCAATTAGAATGTTTCTTTCTGTAGTTTACTTGAGTGAATAAATTAAATTATTAAATTATATTTCCGATATTAACATACGATCTCTTCTGGCGAATTTTGCTGGCCTTACAAATCATGTGCTTGATTGTAACTATGACGTTGTAGGTATTTCGGAAACATGGTTACATGCGGCAATACAAGACGAAATGGTTCAGATAGGTGGGTATCGATTTGTGAGAATGGATCGTAGAGATAGACGAGGTGGTGGACTTGCTATTTTCCTAAATTCTCATATACATTTTGAAATTATTTCTACTGTATGTCTAGATCAGCCATGTCAAACTCAGAGTCACTGGTGGGCCAAAAGCATGAAGACCATCGACTAGGTGGGCCGCAAAACCTTATCTTAAAGGAGACAAACTACTGAAAATCTTGAGAAAAAGTACTATTATAGAACGAGTCTGTTTATTAAATTTCCAATAAAAAGGACATTACAAAAAACTACAAACATTAAATTCTTTTGCCAGATATTTGACATCTTTTGTCTTTAATTAAGGTGTCTATTTGTAGCGCGAATTTATCGGCGGAAATAACTTTTAAAACTAGGTCCAAGTGTGCGTCCGTCAATCGCGATCTTGCGGGAGATTTGTTTCCTTTCATCAAAGAAAATAGTTGTTCACACTTATAGGTACTTCCAAACATTGACAGCATTTTACAGGCAAATTTTCTCATTTCTTCGTATTGAACAGGCAAGTACTTATAAAATTCAAATGTACCAATACTATCAAATTTTTGTTTTAAATGGGTCTGACACTGAATCTCAATTACTTCCATTTGCAAGTGAGGGGGAACTTTATCAATATCGATAGTGAAAAGAGCAGTAAATAGAAAAAAATTGTTTTCTCGGGTCCAGAAGGCTTCTCATTTTCTCTGAATATATTTTGTATGACATTGGGACACTTGTGCTTTCCTGATATGCCTTACAAGTCAGAAAATGTGACAGATTATCCTCTGCTAACTGTTTTTCCCACAACATCATCTTACACTTGAAAGCTTTCACATGATGCATATCTGTAATAACTTGACGTGGTCCTTACAATTTTGTATTTAAGTCTGACAAGTGTTTTGTGATATATACCATAAATGAAAGATCTTGTAAAAAAGGTACATCGTCTAATAAGCTGACATCTTCTCCTTTTATTTCTATGAAAACGCGTATTTCTTCTTTGGGTTTCCAAAACCGGTCGAGTACCATAGAACACGAAAGCCATCGCACATCTGCATAATATTGTAAACCAGTGTACTCACTATGTAAATCACGTAAAAATTCAGAAAACTGTCGCTGATTGAGGCCTCGTGACCTTATGAAGTTTATAATTTTTTTCACTGACTTTAAAACACTTTCCCACTTGATCACTTTTGAGCATAAAACTTCATGGTGAATTATACAATGAATATGATGAAAATCTGGTTTGTCACTGCCCGTTTCTCCGATGTTTGTCTGT
Organism: Kuschelorhynchus macadamiae; assembly: GCA_030620095.1. Taxonomy (NCBI): domain Eukaryota; kingdom Metazoa; phylum Arthropoda; class Insecta; order Coleoptera; family Curculionidae; genus Kuschelorhynchus; species Kuschelorhynchus macadamiae. The sequence continues at coordinate 41,243 of JAUTXW010000667.1, read as the reverse complement.
AATATTTTAACGAACACAGTTTTGACAAATCTAAATTATTCTTTTGCAGAAGTCCGTAAACAGCATTTCAAAATATCCTTCCCAGTTGTTGTCTCATGCAATGGTACTAATTCCAGTAATTCTTCATACACATTGATATCTGTATCAACCGCACGAGGAAAATCAGCGAGGTGCGCCACACCACACACATTCGTACTTTCGTCACAGGCAGTAGAAAATTCAATGAAAGAGTCTGATTTTGTTTTTATCTGATCACTTATATTGGCAGCCAACTCAGTAACTCTTTCAGCGACAGTATTCCGGGACACTCAACCATTTGTTGAAGGTGAATTATAAAAGAGTGCCTTATAAAGGCCGCGGAAATTGTAAGTCCCGGGAGCGTGAAGGCATTTCATATTTTGAAATGATATTTTATAAATTCACCTTCAACAAATGGTTTTGAGTGTTTCGCGATCAACTCCGACAGTACGTACCTCGCTTGAAGGACAGATTCATTTTCTTGCTTTGGACGTGTAAACATAAGCTGCTGATCTTTCAACCGTGATTTTAACTTATTTAACTTTTCGTTTCTGGCCATGCCTGTATACTTGTCAAACACAGTTTTATAAATATCATAGTGACGTTTTATATTATATAATTTTGGGACACCGACTGTACTATTACAAATCAAACAAATAATTTTTTCTTTCACTTCACACTTGGTTTTGAAAGAAACATGTTAAAAACTGTATTCGAAATAAATTATAATAAGTACTGTTAAGTGTTGTAACAATAAGTGCGCAACTCAACTCGAAACTCTGTCGCAACTGACTCATAACTGACTAAACACTGAATGACCGAACATGATGATTTCTCGAGTTCTTTCCGGAATGTTCAGATAGGGTCATCTGTGTTTTTGCGCGATTAATTTTATGGAACGAGCCAGATAACGTTTGGCTTTAGGTTTTAGGTTGAGTATGTGTAGTTCATCCTCCTAAACATAGATGACACTATGTACAATTGTACATTTTATTATACCAATCGTTGTTGCAGCGGCGAGCACTTTTAAAAACGGTATTCAACTTGTTCGCGGGCCGCGTTATCTGGCTGTGTTTCAAAACTGATTTGGGCCACAGAAAAATGCTCATTGGGCCGCATGCGTCCCGCGTGCCGCACGTTTGACATGGCTGGTCTAGATTATATTGAGGGTATTTGGATTAAAAAACTACTAAACAAAACCGTTATTTTAGGCAACATTTATCCACCTCCAAATTCTGACTTAAAATTATTTTTTAAGCATCTTGAAGATACTTTAATAAACATTTATTCTGAATATGGCAACATTATTTGTCTTAGAGATTTTAATATAAATTATCTAGAGGTTTCAAAGAGTACTAAACAGTTAGAATCTATTATGGAACTATTTGGTTTACGACAGCTAATTTTAGGCCCCACGCATATTTCTACAAATACAACATCCTTAATTGACCTAATTTATTCTAATATGGAAAATGTTATTGATGCTGGAGTTCATGATCTTCAGCTATCGCATCATTATCCGATATTTTTGAAGATTGAACTTAAAACTAATGAGCAAAATCCTACAATTTTTTTCTTTAGACCCTTAAAAAGAATTAATTTTGTTCAATTTCAGAGTGACTTGGAGTCCTGGCCCTGGCACGGTATTTATGAAATTCATGATATTGACAAAAAAATCGAATTCTTGATTAGCAGCTTAATATCGTTATTTGATTTGCATTTCGTAGTGAAAAAAAAGGCATATTTAAGGAATACATTTAACAATTGTAGCAATAAGGAAAAATGGGCTGAACTTAAGAAATTAAACGTTATGAAAAATAAAAATATTACCATCCCAGTGCATTTTTATAAAAATAATATTAAAACTAATTGTCAAGCCAAATTAGAACTTAATGAAGTAAACCAGGCTCAGGTACTCAAAATAGTTTCATCAATAAAAACTAATGCTTCGGGGTCAGACAATATTAATATTTTTTTAATCCAACTCTGTTGTCCTATTATTCCATTTCTTACCCACGTTTTAAACGAATGCATAAAAATATCCTATTTTCCAGATGCATTGAAACATGCACTTGTTCGTCCATTAGCAAAAGTTGGGCAACATAGAGAGTTCAAAGATTTGCGCAGCATTAGTCTCTTGCCCACTTTTTCTAAAATCTTAGAGAAAATTGTCGAAATACAAACTCGTGAATTTGTTAACACATATAATATTCTTCCACTCAAACAATCGGGCTTTCGAAAAGACCATAGTTGCGCGACAGCTATGTCAGATATTGTTGATGATTTATTACGAGCTTGGGATGACAATAAATTAAGTGTTCTAATTCTACTAGACTATACAAAAGCATTTGACCTTTTAAATCAAGATTTACTTTTGTCAATATTACACTACGTCGGCTTTTCAAATAAAACTATACATTTTTTCTCATCGTTTTTACATAATCGTAAGCAGCAGGTGATTATAGGAAATTTGAAATTTCCAGTGTTGAACGGTGGGCGTGCCACAGGGGATCATTTTGTGACCTCTGTTATTCACTATATACGCAAATCAATTTAACCGGTGTCTACATTTTTGTAAGTACCACTTATATGCTAACGATACACAGCTTCATTGCGCTTTTCAGTCAAGTGATTTCGAAATGACAAATAGGCTAATAAATACCGATCTTAAAAATTTAATAAACATCTCGAATGATCACCATTTAAAAATAAATCCTTTGATATCATCTATTAATGTAGTTGGTGGGGAACCACAAAGAAAATTATGCTGTGCCAATCTCTCTGTAGAAATCAATAATACACCTTTAGTGATAAACAATGTGTCAAAATCGCTGGGGATCCTTATTGACTCTGATTTTCCTTTTCATGAGCATGTGTCCAGTAAATTAAAAAAATCGTATGCGTTAAAATTAATTTATAACTAACGGCACTGTTTGCCTCAGGATATTAAGGCAACTCTGTGTAATTCTTTGGTGTTATCACACTTCAATCACTGCGATAGCGTGTTTGAGCCCTGTCTAGATCAAAACGACACTAGGCGAATACAGAAAGTTCAGAACTCATGTTTACGTTTGATTTTTGGAATTCGAAGAAGAAATCAGATCCCATTCAAATTAAAAGAATTGGGCTGGTTGAATATGTCCAACAGGCGTAAACTACGTTTTGCTTGTTTTTGTTATAAAATAATAAAAATAAAAACCCCAACATACTTATACAACAAAATTCAATTTAGGAAAGATATTCATCGATTAAACCTACGAAACGTTGAAACACTAACTACCCCAAGGCACAGAAAGGAACTGTTCAAAAGATCCTTTTCTAACAATGTAGCTTCTTGTTTGAATTCTTTGGGAGCAAGTCCATTTACCCAGACATGCGCTACTTTCAAGAACCGCGTAAGGAGGTCGCTTTTCGCTAGCCAATAATTATTTTATTTTTCTCTCTCTCTCTCTCTCTCTCTTTCTTTTCCTTTTTCTTTTCTTGTTACTCTTCCTCACTTTTTTTGTTCTTTATATATTAAGATTGCAGGATAATTTTAATTTAAGTATTCTTAATTCGGTGTATATCATATGCCAACATACGCTAATCAAGCTTTATTAAATTGATTTCTATTAAGGCCTAAACAGTATCTGGATTCATATCTGGATATCTGCACTGACATGGTCTATTATTTTTCTTTATAATATTTGATTTTAAGAAAATATGCATGTAAGCCTAAGTTTGTAATTTGCTTTTGGAAAGAAATACATTTATTTATTATTATTATTATTATTATCAATCTAAAGAAATACAAAAAGTGGCATTTTGTCAGTTAAGTAATATATTGTGTTAGAATCTTGTAACGGTTCTAATTTATAAGTAGAATATTTATTTATTTTTCTATATTAATTGCTTTATTTAAGACTTAGTTATAAACTAAAAACCAGCCTTACTGCTTCAGTCAAAGCAAAACATTTATTGTTTACGATGAACACGCCAAATATAGATTTTGGCAGGGTCTTGCGATCATCCCGCTTTCAGGGTTCCCTTGCTACTAAATTCGGGTTTTCTCGGTGAAGCCGGTACTAGTCAGATGACGCCCAATTGTTGGTTGTTCGTAGCAGGAACGTATGATTTTAGTACTGGGTCGGTATGGTAGGTACCTTATCCGCTGGTATAATTTGAATATTTAATTAATTATTGTGTTTTCAGGGTTAATAATTAGTAATTATGGATTTGAAATTTTGGTTTTTCCGATTCCTTGCTTTCGTTTCCGGTACTTTTCATAACTTATAGTGCAGCTGAAAAAGGATTGAATTTTCGCGCCACTTGAACACTTGGGTGTTAGTGGGGACATCATCTGTCATTTGACCCTTGATCGTTTGGAAGAGTTCTCGAGGGCAGCCTTTTTTTGCCTCTGTGTTAACGAGTGGGAGTGCCGCGCCAACCGGTGTAATTTTTGATGGTGTATTTAGTACACTCCTTGTTTTAAGGGATTGATTAACCGAGGTGGTTGTATAATTAGTCAGCTTTGCCGATTTGTTTGCCGTTTTAGTGCTGATTAGTTAGTTGGGTAACATTTGCCCGTTTTGAGGGTTTCTCCAAGCTGTTTCACGTGGTGAGTACTGTCCTATGAATTATTTTCTCTTGTTTGGAAATAAAAATTTACGTTTTTTTATTTGCTATGTGCTAATTACGGCCTCTCTTTTGTATAGAGGTCATCATAACAGATACATCTTCTACCTGGTTTTCCACAATTTCCTCAAGTTCCACATTGCCAACCAAAGAGTTTTGAGTCCTCTAAGTAACCACACTAAGGAACAGTGTGTAAGTATTATTTTAATGGTTTGGGTATTTACCTTAATAGAACTAATTAGGGGCAGCAGTTAATTCATTAAGCCATATTAAAAAAAAAATACTGCTGAATATTTTAATTTTAGGGGTTCACTTTCAAAGGGGTATTTTATGGAATTAAAATAGTATCTGAAATTAGCCTGGCTATACTTCAAATAACAAAAAGAGCAACAATAACTTGAAATTTAATTAATTATACTTTTAAAGTGAGCTGAAAAGATATTTCATAATCAAAAAAAACTTTTCAGATCAGATCATATATTCTGAACGTAAGAAGGGATGACAATGAATGAGTTTTTATATATGTAATAACAAAATAATTATTAAAATTGAATATTACAGTTTTTGGATTTTTTTTATGGGTTTCTGCAATAATTAGACAATTATATTAAATACTAGGTACCGGAATAAAATAAATAAAATTGATATGATAAAATAAGTTAAGATTTTAAGCTAATTTTCTTGCAAAATTTCGTAAATATTGTTTACATGTTATATAATATTTTAGGCTAGTTAATTGGTAGGCAATTAATTATTAATTTTTCGGAATATTTCGACTTGAACATGGCGTTAACTTCTGTTTAGTTTTAATGAAAAAGTATAGAGGCTCATAGCTTATACTTTATGAGTTTTAGTGGTATAGTTGGGGCATTATTATTATTACTAATAATAGTTATATGGATTAAGTATTGGGTAACTTAAGTATGAAGGAGAATTATATGAAAATATTATTAAATATATTAAATTAATTTTGTCTCTACGTAATAGGGCATCATTTTGTTTAGTCAGGATCTAGTTAATAACATAAAGAGAATTATTTGTTTTTTTTTTAATAATCGCATAATAGAAATGGGTTATGACATTTTTTTATAATATCTGGGGAGTTTACATTTATGTGAGGTACTTAAAAATTAGGTTTTAAGAAGAGGGTAAAATTTTATTCAAAAGGAAATAAATAACATTAAATATAAAAATAGAAAAAAATTGAAATTATGCTTCTAAGATTAATTTTATTTACATTAGGGTTTTAATTTCCCCTGGGTTTGACCATCTTCGGGACTTCAGATATCAGATTCTCTGAGCCTAGGTTTTCCGTATCTAACCACCTTACCGGTCCCTCATTCTTTTAGGGCCATACTAAGGCCTTTTGTGAGTGAGGTTTGGTGGCAATCTTTTGCCCATTTCCAAAATATGACTTTTTTACGTTTTTATACCACTTAAACATATTGAAAGTTTGAATGACAAGAAAAATCTAATCCTGCGTCGCCAGATACTAATTTAATTGCCCTTTTTTCAGTTATCGTACATATTTTTACAGGTTTTTTTTTGTATTTTGTGCCCTACTTAGAGCATATTAGCAGCTACCAAAAACCTTAAATATAAAAGTTTAAGGGTTTTTTTGCCTATTATCTTTTAGAAATGTCACACAAAAAACAAAAACGCATCGCAAAGTGCATGTAGAAAATTATACCATTTATGTTTTTTTAAACAGAACATGCAAATGAAGATATTTTCTTTCTGATTTTAGAAATATATGCATGCATTGTTGATATTTGGATAAGAAGAACAGAAACATCATATTATTCGGCTCTTTTATTTAAATAATTATAATAGCTATATCCTAGACAACGCATACCATCAGCTAGTACTATCATACAGTGTGTCCGAGATTCGCTTCTCTATATAGGGATCTCGGCTCCTACTATACCTACAGCAAAAGTTAAATGGGAAACGTTTTGGACGAAACTTGGCACCTTCGATATCCGGCTTCAAATTTACGATCGGTCAATTCGTTATGGAAATGTCGGCGAAAAATCGAAAATGATGGATTTTGTTTCTCGCCAGTAAATCCAAAAATGGTAAATTTGACAGCTGTCAAAATGTGACATTATTGAAATACTTTTTTAAGACGAATAAGATCCGACACGTCTCCATCGTCTTTTGTTGCCCCGCAACCCGCCTCAAGTTTCATTTTTTTATGGCTTTTGTATTAGATTTTTCGATTTTTGGAAAGAGCGTAAAATTTCCAACCTAATGATGTTTCACAAGTGCATAAAAGATTTGAGTTTCATCGAAATGTCACACTTCCTAAAGGTCTCAATTTTTTCTAAGGAGGCCATGAATTATTTGTAACAATAGTGGGCTTTGAATTTGGGGTTAAATAATTCAAAATATCAAAGTTGTGTTTTAATAAGTAGTATGTTTTTTTCCCAATAAAATCATAAATCTGACACACAAATTGTTGAGACCTGTTGAAAATGACCGGTATTCTCTATGCAAATAAACAAAAGTTTGACATGTTAGCGCTGTACTTGCAGTCACACAGAAACGCCGACATTACCTCAGCAAGGTATTTGGTGATCCGCCCCGAACGACTGCATCCTCATAAAACCCAATTCAGAAAAATCGTAGTTAATTTAAGTAACCATGGGGCCTTCGAACAATCTACAAGCGAATACAATATTGACAATGAAAATCGAGACTGACATTTTACAAGCTATCAACGAAAACTCTAGTGCATTGGTAAGAAAAAAAAATTGTATTCCAAAATCAACGGTACATAAAGTGTTAAAAAGTACCATCCATAGAAACCCATAACAGTTTAAGGACTAAAGGAAACTGATTTTCCAAGACGACTACGCTTCTGTGAATGGTATACTAGGAAGTGTAACGAAAATCCCGATTTTGTGAATCATGTCTTGTGGTCCGATGAGAGTAGGTTTACGAATTGTGGAGTTTTTAATAGGCTCCAGAGTTATCATTGGGCTGTGGAAAACCCTGTGGAAGTGGCAGAGAGACCTCTACGGACCAGATTTGGAAGTATCGTTTGGTGTGGGGTCATTGGTAATTTAATCTAACTTACCTTTTTTAATTGGGCACCTATTTATAAATTATTAATCATTTCAGGAAATCGACTTATAGGACCATTTTTGTTTGACCAACCAGATTATACCGGCTTTTACGAGCTACTCTAACGGAAGATAATTTTAGAAGGACCTGGTTTCAAGAGGATGGATGTCCGGCTAACAACACCATCCAAGTCGGGAACTTCTTAAGAGAGCAGTTTGACGAAAGAATTATTTCCTTAAATAGTCCAATATCTTGGCCTCCCAGATCTCCTGACCTTTTACCCCTAGATTTTTACCTCTGGGGCCACACGAAGAATGAGTTTTGTGAATCTGATCCCCTTGCGATCATTAAAATTCCGAGACAAAGAGTTTTGGACATTAAATAGAAATATTAACGGAAGTACACTTGCCAGGATTGTACGAATAACAGCCACCAATTGTCAAAAATGTCTCGATACAAATGGACGTCATTTTGCAAATCTGTAAATTAATGTAACCCAGGTACGAAGTATTTAAGAACTTATGTAGATTTTTTTAGTCGTTATTTACGACTCAAAAAGAGAGAGTAATATTTAATATGGCTTTCTGACATTTGTGGTTGCTGCCACACCGAGCTGAAATCACTGAGAACCAACTTTTTATGCATACCCGCCCTAATAATATCCAAATCTATTATACAAGAAAGAAGTTCGGTAGAAAGGTTTCAAAAGTAACAACTAGCATTAAAGGGTGATTTTTAGGCAATAAAAACATATGCAAGATTCCTATAGACTTAATTTAATTATAAATATCTAATTCTGTAACATATTGAATAAATATATCTTGTTTATTTTGAATTCAGGATGAAAATCTTTGACGAAAGAGAAAGAGTAGTAACTTTAGCCGGCTGTGTAGATTACAGTTAAATGCCGGAATGTCTGTCCGGTCCGTGGCAGTGCCGGGAAGCAAACACACAGTGATCCCGCTCTCCCGGAGCGGAAGCAGCGGTCGTTTCCGGGAATAAGGCCAAATTTATGGGACGTCTCTAACGCTGTGGTCCTGAATCATGTTACCGTTCATTGTTTAACCTATTGGACGAAAATGGCTTTGCCCTATTTAGAACTAATATTTAGTTAAAAGAAATCAATGGAGAGGGGGGATAGTATAATACCAACTTTCCATTAAAACTTATTGACTAATTAAAACTGTATTTGCAATATGGCAAGAACTTGTTTACTTAAACATCCATATTCACCTTAAGAAATGGTTTTCTGAAAATATGATGATTTAGACATTCTAACGTTGAAATTATCACAAAATTATTAAATTCAACACAGGCAACAAAGGAGAATTTCTAGCCCTGAAGAACTAAAAAGTTGGTATTGTAATTTTCCTTAAAATGATCAAATGATGCTACAAAATCAAATATTACCTGACATTACAGTAATAACATGTGCCAATATTCTGTTAACTTGGTTTCAGGAGGACGGCGCCTCTACACATTTGTCTTATGTTTGGATACTACTTTTCTAAAATCAAAATCGGTGGATCGTACAGAAGAGGTGAAATTGAATGGTCAGCTAGAAGCCCTAATCTAACGCCCCTTGATTAATTTCTCTGGGGTAATTTGAAAAATAAAGTTTATGTATATGTATTATTAAAAGAGAAAATTAGAACATAATGTCAAATGATAACTCCTGATATGCTTCAAAATGTAACAAATGCATTTTATTACACTTTGGGATATTGTCAAACCGCTCAAAGAGGTCATTTTAAAAAAAGTTGTAATTTTCAAAATTGAATTAAATAAGTTTAATTGTTAAATTATCTTAAATTTTTTATTTGCTATTCATAGGTATTTGTTGTGTTAATAAAAATGTTATATCTTTTAAACTAGTAGTTTTAAGTAAAGCACATGTTAGATAAAATTAGGCTGTAATTTTCTGTAGAACTTCAAAATACATCATGAAGTATACTATCCCATTTAAAAAATATAACTTTTGTCTCTACCATCATTACGATGCACCGTGTAAACGTAAAACTGTTTTTCATTAAAAGTAAATATATTATTATTGTTTGGAACATGTTCTGCATCACAGCAGACACAATGATCCATTTTAGTCAAACGACGATCGCGATTTCGCTCTTATTAGAGCTCATCAGGCCGCCATAGACTATAAAGATATATATATATATATATATATATATATATATATATATATATATATATATATATATATATATATATATATATATATATATATATATATATATATATATATATATATATATATATATATATATATATATATATACCGGTTCAGTAGAGTAGCTATTAAAAGCTAGACTGCGCCGGGAATTGGCATACGTGAAATTATTTTGTATTTTGATTTTTTTTTTTTGAGCAAATAAAAGGCATTTATTATTATTATTATATATATATATACGTAAAATACATTCTGATATAGTATTGTATTTATAGATTCTCCCAAGAATTCTGGGCACATTCTCGATTGCCTAAACTTAAAGTAAATTAATAGAGGAAAAAGTGCCTTAAAATTTTCATATTGGAAAATTTAAAGCCCTCTTGGGAACAAATTTAAACGGAAATGATTTTGACTCTCTTGCTATAAGTATTAAATGCTGGTTATTTAACGTTGTAATTCTGGGTTTGAGTTAATATAATATGATAAACCCTAAAAAACTGTTTAACTATTTGGCCTCTAGAGGCTTTCAATTGCCCAAAATGTCAAACTCAATGCGCAATTTTCTCTAAAAAAATTATAATTTGATTTAGAGTAAATATAGCTTAAGGGAGTTATATAAAAAAGTTGAAAGTTTGTATGAAACTTTTTTGTATTATTTTGTGTTTGTGTTAAAATGCAATTATCTGAAATACTTTTTAAACGATATTTTTCAAAGTCTTTTAGATACTTTTTAGTGCCTTAGTACTTTAGATTCGTAGATTTTTTTAGAGTACCTAGTTCCAGTATCTAGATACTTCTATTGAGTATCTGAAATGTTATATTTTTTGGAGTTTCCTTTACAGCTCTAGATTTATAAGTTTAACCAAGAGATGTTGCTTTAATAGCCAAGTAATAAAAACTAATTTTTAAATATCCATAATGAGAATGCCTTTAGGCTCACAAGGGATTCTTAACGTAATCTAAGAACGTCGTAGATAGGCGGTCGATAATCTAACATTAAAACATGAAGCGGTTTGAGACTCATTAACCCCGAACACCCTTAATTTAGTAATTTAATAGTATGGTATAACAGATATTCACTCAAACCCTTAAAGTTTTGCTGAAGATAAATGTAATATAGACTGAAACTTTCCGAATATTATAAGAAACTTGAGAGTTTGCATATTTTTGCACTGTATATTAGAGCTGCTATTTTTATTGTATTTATCAAAGTTGTGATTTACATCCTGGTATTATTTGTTAAAAAGTTTCCTCTTTGTGAGGTAAAGTTAATTTCATTATTTTCTGCAAACTAAACTTTTATTGCAAACTAAAACTTCTCTAGTTTTGAAACAGATGGTAATTTTTCTAGTCCAACTCTACCTTTAAACATGGAAGTTCATAATCAGACTATTCTTAAAATATAAATTCTGTGTGAAAAGTACAAGTGTCTATTTTTAAGAAGATATCGGAGAGAACTTAAATTTTCTATTTTGATGCTACGTATAAATCATCGATCTTAACACTGCAGATGTGTAGGATCGATGCGGGTTGCCGACAAAAACTTCATGAGCCTAGCGAACGAGCTAGATCTTCAGCCAAATTCAAAATACAGAGTTTGACCTTGAAAACCTTCGTCGTTTAGTAAAAGAACCGTTATATTTAAATAAAGAAAGGTTAGCATAAAATTTCCTTTCTTTGAAACCATGCTACGTATTTTTCTTTCACGTTATACTATATATATATATAATATATATATATATATATATATATATATATATATATATATATATATATATATATATATATATATATATATATATATATATATATATATATATATATATATATATATATATATATATATATATATATATATATATATATATATATATATATATATATATATATATATATATATATATATATATATATATATATATATATATATATATATATATATATATATATATATATATATATATATATATATATATATATATATATATATATATATATATATATATATATATATATATATATATATATTTATATATATTCTAAATATAGTCAAAAGCAGTGTTATCGTGTTATCGTACTGTATATGATTCACCAACGACAAACTTTTTAAGTTTGTTTTTCTTTTATTACGTGTAATCCGCATAAAATCCGGAAGATGAATTAGATAGACCTATGATATTTTCATATGAAAAAAGAGGATATACATATAAATACCAGCAGTTGCAAAAATCTTTGAGCGATGTCACTTCAAAGTCAAATTGACAAGTCAGTGACAAAATGAGTAATAGAAAACAATTTTCGGGTTTTTTGCATCCACAAGCGTAAAAAATGGTATTAAATCTAATAAAATATTACGAAAAAGAAAATTCACCGGTCAATATCCAGGAGACAGTAGCGAAAGCTCTGGGAATCGGTATAAGGACTATGCAGAAAATTGTGCATGAAAAAAAGCAAAATTTACTACCGAAGAAGATTAAGAAATGTACACGAAAAAAGCCAAAGACATAAGACTTAAGTGACAATGTTAGAATGGATGTTCGTAATGCAATTTACGGTTTATACACATCAAAAACTAATATAACCCTTCAAGTTTTAAAAGAAGCTTTAAAAAATCGAGGCATATTGGAAATTGGACTAAAATCGTTGTCAAAATTAATAAAAATGTTGGGTTTTCGATATAAAAAGGACTGTAATCGAAGATTTTTATGCGAGTTGCCACATATAGCAAGTCAGCGTATCCAGTTTTTAAAGAAATATACGGAAAATGTTAATTCAAAATTTAGAAAAGTGATATTTTTAGACGAGACTTGGATATTTTCTAATAGAAGTGGTTCGAAATCTTGGCAGGACGAGTCTGTAAAAAGTGTCAAGAGAAAAAAGGGATGTGGGACGGGAAAACGGTTCATCATTTTGCATGTAGATTCTTCAACAGGATTTCTCCCAGGTGCAAGTTTACTGTTGTTTCAACATCCAAAAGTATGGACTACCATGATAGTATGAACTGTGAACTGTTTGAAAAGTGGTTAAAAGAACTACTGATTCCAAATTTAGATGCTCCATCTTTAATCATTCTGGACAATGCATATTATCATTCAAGAATCCTAAATAAACATCCTATTTCATCCTGGAAGAAAAGTGATATTTATGACTAGCTAAAAAAAACTAACAACATATGCCGTAGATGAAATATTACGGGAAATTGGACATGTGGTTTTACGACTGCCGCTATACCATTGCCAGTTTAACGCAATAGAATTAATATGAGCTGGGGCAAAATCATATTATGAAAAACCGATGAAGTGCAAATTGTTTGGCAAGATTCATTAAATTATATTACGCCGGAGTACTGGAAGAAATCTGTGGAACATACGGAGAAATTAATATGGGATTGGTGGAATATGTATATATATATATATATATATATATATATGTATATATATATATATATATATATATGTGCCTGCGTGGCCTTAATTTTAGACTAAAATTTGAAGAAATCGGATAAGTACACACAGACGGAATTGAGAAAATATGTTTTCCGGCATCTACGGACCCTTAAACGTAAAGATCTGAAAAAAATCTCACGAGGAAAAAAACAAGTTTTCTCTGCACAGGGGTGGCCCGCATTTAAATAAATGACACTGTATGTGGTTAGATTTTTAGGTCAAGCGGAGCTCATAATTATTGGTGATTGATAAAAAAATCTCACTTTCATTAAGTGGCTGTATAAACAGAACATATCATGATTGTTCCACTGATTCGAACCGCCTTCCGACTTTATTAAAGCGCTTGCCATTTTGTGTATTTTTGTTTTTGCCAACCAAAAAATTTTAACCAAATACATATTTAGCGAATATTCTTATTTAGTCCGTCGGCATTTAATATATAAAATAATATTAAGTGGCTGTCTTAATAATATTGCGTAATATAAGAAAAAAAAACTATTTTTTTCTCCCTGTATATTTGTAAATAGCCCATCGAGATTTAATAGATCGATAAAATAATCACAGCACATTTTGGTATTCACTGTGTTTTCTGATTTGATTCATAACGTTGGTGACCTTTGGACCCGCACGATAAGACCGCATTCGACTTATAGTCCAAGCACTTGGCTTTTCCGCAATAAATTTAGCTTTTTCCGACGCGCCTCCCGCATCTACGAATTGCCGCTTCTAGCGGTAAGTCGGCAGGTCACTTTGCAGTGGTTATGTACAAGGTGTCTTAAAATTTTAAACCTACGTGTTTACGGAGCGTTGTACGTGGTGAGCAAAAATATAGAATTTGGAACAAGAGTGCTTTTAAATGTAACTTTATAGAGATAGTTTTGGAAATGGTTTCTGAAACTAGTCATTCTTCTTACTGCAGTGTTGATGGATGTGACGTTAACATAAATAGGGGAAATGTGTCATCTTTTCGAATTCCTCAAGATCCAGCAAGGTATGTTTAAAGTACTTTTAAAAAGTTGTTTATTATTAATTTTTATTACTGAAATTTGATCAAGAACTTAATTCCGGTAAAATGGGCATAATAATGATTTTTCTCAAATTTTGTATGTTAATAAGATACCATAACTAGTTTTGCTCTAAAAATTTACATTCAGCATTCAAAACTATAAATGACTCCTGCCTAGTCTAGCATGAACCAATTGTGTTCAATTTGAATTCTTTTAAATATCAATATTTTTTTGTTTATTTACCTATCGCCAAAATTAGGGGTAGTTTATTTAAAAATAAAAAAAACAATTTTCTTACGTCTCGGTCTTAACGGGGAAAGGTTTCATCTCTTAAGAGTCCGATGCAACTTGAAGAAGAAAACGATTGCTACATTGTTGGGACGGTAAGTTGTGTGGGGATGTAAATTGTCTATTCCTTATTTTAAGATATTTACCTTGCTTCTTAATATTAAAAGTAACCATTTAAATCATATTTCACCACTTATTTTGACGAAAATCCGTTTTTATACTATGGGATAGTAATAGGTTTCCTTACTGTTCTGCATCAGTCAGTATTTATTCACAAAAAAAGGTTTTAAGGAGGCTTTATAAAACATTTTAATTTAAAGCACTTATGACTATTTGATGTTAGTATTAAAACCAAAATGTTTTAAACTGTTAGAAGCAAACTGTTTAATAAAGGGATTTACAGGCAACAATAGGGCTTTCATATAAAACTTACACAGGCCCATACACATTTTGGTGCCTGCGATTTTTTAACTGTTCCTGGGTAATTTTTGGATGCAGAATATAAAAAAGTTCTCAGATTTTGTTTATCAGATCTAGTTTAAAAAAAAATAATTGTGTATATATTTTACGTTATAACTGTTATAATATATAATATTACCATTGCCAGTTAAAAAAATGGATTTAAGTATTTATTGCAAAAACTTAATTTACATAATTACATTAGTCACTAATCACATAAAAATTTTTTTTTATACGACTTTCTAGAATGGAGTTTACTAGGGCAGTCTCGCTGAAGGCTCCAGCAGTAGTCCGCCATCATGTGGCTATCTCATCGTCCTTGATAACGATCTTCCATAGTTTTAATATCCTGAAGGAATCTTTCCCCCTGTTCTTCACTACAATCACCTAAGTTTCCTGAAAAACGATCTAGGTGGCTGTGAAGGTACTGAACTTTTATACTCATATTACAGCCGAGAATATTAAAATTTGAAAGCATAGTTTCTACTAATTCTACGCAATTCTCTGCTTTTTGATTGCCAAGAAAATTTTGTACTACTTGAACAAATGAACACCAAGCGTTAGATTTAGTCTCGTTCATTGATGTGGTGAATTGTGGATCTTTAACAAGTTAGCTTATTTGAGGACCATGAAATGTACCAGCTTTTAGTTCTTCCGTGCTAATGCCAGGAAATTTACGTGACAAATACCCAAAACAATCTCCATCTCGATTTAAAGCCTTCACAAATTGTTTCGTTAGGCCTAGCTTGATAGGCAAGGGCGGAAGTAAGATTTTTTCTTCTCTCAAAAAACAAGGATATTTTGTATAACCACTGTGCTGTCCAAGGAGGAAGTTAACCATTTTTAAATCAACACAAATTGCCCACTGATGTTCCATTAGCAATTGAGCCATATTTGTTACCGTTATGTAAAAGAACACATTTTAAACTACGTTTTGAACTGTCAATAAAAAGGCACTAATCATCTGGGGTGTATTCAGGCAAATTCATTTTTTCTAACAGCTATTTTATATTGTTACAGAATACCAAGTCATTTTCCTGAGCAAAAAAAGCAGCAGATCATTATCTCTTACGATAAAATGTAATATTAGTACCTGGACAAAGTAGATTTTTTTCTTTTAATCTGGATGCAAGTAATTCAGCGGATTCCTTTGAGAGATTCAGGTCTCTTATAAGATCGTTTAGTTCTTCTTGACTGAAACACTGCGGAGTTGCTAAATCTGCTTCAAATTCGTTTTTTCGCGTTTTCTGATTGAATTTTTTGAACTTCGTCAGATGTTGATGTTTATGTATCATCTTCTGTCAGTTCGGGTAGACTGCTGAATGATGGAACGGGTATTTCTTCCGAATGCGCTACAGGCCTTCTTGCAGAATCTAAATCAGGATATGTCCATTTGTGTCTATTGTTTCTATTTATGCCTTTAATATTAACGAGACAAAAATAGCAGTCGTCATGATAGTATCGCGGTTCTCTGCAAACCATTGGTACATCAAACTTTAGGCACTTCCTCTTTCCAGTTGTCCACTGTCGCAAATGTTCAACACATGTTTTACATATGAAATGTGGGGCCCAAGATTTATCTTGATCTCCTAAATGAACGCCAAAATAGGCAGGATAAGCTCTTTTCACAAAGTCAGAAGTCGTTTTTCTGCTCTCTTTCAAAGTGTATTCACCACACACATAACAAAAAACATCGGGATGATTTACACAGGAACGTCTGCTTGTGGATGCCAGTTGTTTCAGTTTAGTGTCTTGATACTACAAAACGACCAAAATTTACACAAAATGATAGCACAACTTTATTTGAGAAAACTCAGTAATATACTAAATCGAGTACAGCCAAGCAGGTATAGAAGGATCGGGTCATAGGCAATTACAGGTATAAAAGTAATTAAGAGCAGTGTATTGAGTAGTTCCTAGTATAGGAACATTGGGTCAGGGACAATTCCAGGTGTCCATTTGGTTAATTAGATTCTGGGAAATTGCTATTTTGACGATTAAGTACATATTTATCTTTTTATTTGTTGTCCTTTATCAGAAAAAAATATCAATTAACCTGTAACCTGTATCTCAAAAACTATAGCTGATAGAAAATATCTGGTGGCATTTTTGGAATCAGCACATTAAAACATCTAAAATCAGATGTTAGATTTCCGGCACCAAATTTTTGTTTTCATTTTGTTACCCTGTGTTATTTAATATAAATGCTTAACAGTTTTGTAGGTTGGTTTTAAGTGTGTGAGCGTTAAAACCCTTCCATTGGATCAATGGCTCTTGTAGTGTTTTTGACGCATATTAAGACCTATAAAGTTACCGACTCAAAACTGCGATAAAGTTATCATGGCATTTAAAAAAAAAACGTTTAT
The DNA here is from genome assembly GCA_030620095.1 of Kuschelorhynchus macadamiae. Lineage (NCBI taxonomy): Eukaryota > Metazoa > Arthropoda > Insecta > Coleoptera > Curculionidae > Kuschelorhynchus > Kuschelorhynchus macadamiae. The sequence goes on along the minus strand of JAUTXW010000667.1, from coordinate 23,791 downwards.
TTGTTAGTCATATAGAGTTAAAAACAATCTGTACTGTAAGCTGCGTGCGTACTGACATATTTATTTCCTAGTATTTATGGCGCAAGGCCCTTTCAGTTCTTAGATTTTAATTTTTGGAGAATGTAAGATAATACCTAGAGTGTGGATATGGTCTTGAGAAAAGGGGAAGACACTTGCTCTTGGTTTAGCTTATTAAATGGAGACCAATTTAATCTGGTGGATAATTTCAGTTTTTTTTAAAACATTGATTTTTGTTGGAAATAATCTAGTTTTTACGTATATGTGAGCAATCATCCCCTTGGAATTTGAACATTTGATACCGGCGCCAAACGAGACCCAGTTCTCGTTACACCACCTATTAGATTTACGACTATTAGATTTAAGAATTAGTCATTTAAGTGTTATGCTATTAGGATATTGCTTTCTTTAGGGAACATGTATACTCATTCTCTATTTCTAAAAACTTGGTAGAACGTTTTTGAAGTACAATCGATTTTGATATCCTGTCGAGAACGTGTTGATTGTCGTTCGGATAATTTAAATTAGAAGAAGAAACTAATTGTTGGAAGTTCTTTGCATCATTTCGCAAATATAACTAATACATTTTTATTTTACATTTATTAATACCTATCAAATTTAGTCCATAAGGTAACCAACCATAAGTTGAACATCTACTACTCTAAATATTAATATGAATACCTAAAGTAACTAATACAGTTATAACGCGCGGCCTCGTATACCTCGCATCTAGCTGTTAGCTGCAGGTGTTCTCTGTGATTTACGACTGCTCGCAAAAAAGCCGGCATTTGGGAGCACAACAAAGGAGTGAGTGAACCAGTGGGGCAACTAGACATCGACTTTTGGGGGGGCTCAAGCCCTGACACTTATAAGATAATATTGATTATAGGATAAAACCAATTTTAACCATTTTTTCGTAAGGCTATGATTTAATTATAAACTCCCGATATTGTCTAAGTTTTTATGTTTCGGCTATATACGATTTGATTAATATCTATGACAGCTGTCAAAAAATATATATTTTTTTTAATAAAAAGTCACATAGATCGATGAAACTCGTATATAAAAATTTTAGGGAGTTCAGAGTTATCACTTCTCCTATATAACATAATATATGTTTTACTCGACCTGTTAACAGGAAATCTGCCAAAGTGCCTCCTCCTTTTTGGTTTACCCTCTATACTAGCCCAAGTAGTACATATAATCATATATGGGCTAAAATGCTGTGATATTTGCTAATATCTCTGGCTAATTAGCTAAAATTGCTAGCCAAAATTACAGTATAAAGAGGAAATATGGCTAAAGTGGGGAATAATAATTTGGTCACAATGGTGTAAAAATGGCCAATTGGCAATTTTACGACCCACTCTTTTGATTTTATGGTTGGGTTTATTAGCTATTTTTTGACTTTAAAATCGAGCTTTTTTAGCTGAATTCTGATTTGTTTTTAGCCGAAATTTGGAGGTTTAATTATCCTATAAAAGATATTTTTTGGCCAAGTCATTATGCTATAGCTTACGTACATTAAAAACTGCTACTTTTGGCGCCAAAAAATCTAATTTGGCGTGAGCTTTCATGGCTAGAAAACAAACCAAGAATCATTTGACAAATCTCTGGTTTTTATGTGTTTTTTATGCATAACTGTTAGGCAAAAAAGCTCATCAGTTAATTTGTGCTACTTGGGAGACGAACATGGTTTTGATACGAAAAATTAAATAACTTAAAAAGTTTGCCGTTTTTTAAATATTTATAATCGAGGAAGATTAAGTATCTTCATCAATGATTTTTCAATGTTAGAACATTTACCCCACATATTTCTGTTTTCAGTTTGACTATTATCGGTTTTGCGTAATCAAAATATGATTTTTTTAACTCTTTTAAACCCCTTTAAAAATATCGCTTACACTTTTCACTATTTCTCAAACTTTTATGATTCATAACTTTAAAATAAGCGCGCCCTTACGTTTTCGTAATCCCAGATAGTGTCCAATTAAACTGGTCAAAAGTATACAAGATGCTAAATTAGGAAAAAACCTATATTTATTTCTTAACTAAAAAACGGAAGATGCAAGAGAAAAATAAATTATGCTACGGAATACCTTTTTACTCATTTTGCAAACAAAATGGAGTTTAAGTGATTTAGTTGGCCCTTGCTAATCGTCTGGCGGGGGGGCTAAGCTCCCCCTAGCCACCCCCCCAGTTGCGCCACTGGAGAGAACTGTTTCTATCTTAAACTGTGGTCATATCAAGGACGCCATGATCCCTCTCTGAAACATGTCCTACAATGCCGCAGACGCAATGATCCATTTCAGTCAATCGTTGATCGCGATTTCGCTTTTTTAAGAGCTCATCAGGAAGGCAAATACAAATTGTGACGTTGGTGTAACGTTACACAAATACATTAATGTTATTTCTTCCAACGAAAGTCGGCGTAATTCAGTGCCTGTCGCGGTATTAACCAGTCTACAATTTTTCAATAAACAAAAATGAGACCAGAAAAAACAGTGATGTTCCGATAAGAAAAAAACAACATAATATTTACTTGTGAATTTTTTTCTTCGTCGATTAATAAGAGTTTGAAAATTCGATGGGCTTTGCTAAATATATTATACTATAGAAAAATCTAAAGCATTCTGAAGTGTACATTTTATAAGGATTTTTGAAAAACTTCACATTTTTGAAAAAATCGAGATAACTCGAAAAAAAAAGATACATCCAAAAATTAAGAAGTTTGTTCTTTTTTTAAAGTTACTCATTCGATAAATATTTAAGAAGACAATTTTAAAAAATATTACAGAAAAGATCATGCCTTTCTCATACACTCTGTATAAATAATGCACCTATTAATTTGGAGAAATGTATGACATTTGTTGATTACCAAGAATTTTTCTATTAAGGCAGGGGTGGATCCAGAACTTGGTTTCAGTGGGGGGGGGGGGCGTGTAAAAACAAACAAAATATAATTTTAAGTAATTTATTTACATACATAAACCATATGTATATAAATTATGAATAGGGTTATATATAAATATAACAAAAAACTGCTTTAGACCTGAAATAAATAAAAGTAATATTCTAAATTCTTATTTATCCAGTAATACAAATTTAAGTCATTATTTCACCAGTTTTTACCTATGAGCAATACTTGATTTTGGGCACAATTTAAAATAAATGTATTCAGTAATTTTTCACACAGATTTTTTGTTGTCTTATTAGATTGGTACCGAAATAGTGATTGGAATCAAGGATTCAAATTTTTTCCAGAATTCGAATTCGTGATTCGTATCCTTTTTAGGAAGATTCGTTCCAGTTACGTATTCGGCTATTCTTTTTGGAACTATCCCAACTAAGCGACATCAATAAACCCAAGGCGAACGGCCGGACGGCATAGAACTTTCTGGCATTGCCCACAAACTGGACCCGATGTAACTTAAACTAGAAATGGGTAATTAAATCTCTCGTTACCGCAGCAAACACCGCTTGCTGCTCCTTTTGATTATAAGACCCATTGTAGTTTAGGGAGTGGTCTATATATGTCTTAATATGTTCAAAGTTATTAATTACAAAGCAAATTATAATTTTATTAGACCACAGTAGTACTGTGGCGGTAAAAACGAATTTCAAGGAGCAAAGAAAATAGAATAAAATAAAACCTAAAGGCTAAGATCAGACTTAACAATAAATTAAATAAAAAAATTAGTTTTTTTTTGAAAAATTATTGTTTTTGCATCCCCTGTAACAACTCATAATATATTGTATTGCTAATATACTACTAAACTACTGTGCAATTTTCCAAAAATCAACTTCAGTCTAAATGACCATAAAACTTAGCCAAAAGCGAGAATTTACGAACCCAAATTTATTTTGTAGTTTTTCGAAAAAATGCTTGAACACGTGTTTTTTAATTTATTTTTTACATACTTTAGAAAAATTCATACAATGTGTCCAAACGGGTAAAACCCTCTTTTATATATTATTATATATTTTATTTAAAAAACCGTTAGTTATTCGGAAAATACTTGAACATAATATGCTTTATATTTTATTTTTTTAAATATTTAAAATTTTTTAAAAACCGAGACAGGCTGTCCAAGAAGTTGAAACCATCCCTTTAATATTATATTTTTTATTTAAAAAACAATTAGTTATTCGGAAAAACATTGAACACGTACTTTTTATTTTATTTTATTACATATTTTAAGATTTTTTATAAATTCATCCAGGGTTTTTGAATAAATCTGGTCGTTGATTCATTTTTGCGACTTTTCTCAAACCGTTTGCTGTATAAAGCTGAGCTTGTGCAAACAGCTTGATTTTAGAGTGCAAAAGTTCGATAAGAAGGGATTATTCGAAACTCAGTATCCAAGGGTGTGAAACTATAGGAAAGTAGCCAAATATCGGATAGGCTCCTAATATCGCACACTACCTTATTTCATTATTCTAAGCCTTGCCATCTGTCCGCGGTGGCAGGCTAGTAGCTTTTGACATCTACGAAATATCTAGTAGAGAGAGCGAGTGTCGTTTCTACTGGACATTTTTCCTTGTCTGTGGTTAGTTTAGCCGAACAGCAAGTTTTTAAACGTCACTTCAAATTGCTGTTTTTTTTGCGAAAGTGTGCAGTTATCAGAGACTCTCTGAGTGCGATTATATCAATAAGGTATGTAGGATCTTTGTGGTATATAAATATTTTTAGAAAAATATCCTTTGTTGTCGAAACTTCGTGATACATTTTTGAGGTTAAGTTGCCTATTACCGCACAGTTAGATATCCCCAGTATCGCATATATCCGATATTAGGAGACCATTTTTAAGTTAAAATATTTAGTTTTTCAGATGGCCCAAAGAAAAAAATGGAATGCCGATTCCATGAAAGCAGCTATCGGAGCTGTAAGGAATAAACAAATGGGTTACAAGAAATTGAAGATTTATTGGTTAAGTACTGTTTTGATATGGAAAAAAGGTTCTATGGTCTAACTGCAGTTGATATTAAAAAACTGGCTTTTCAGCTAGCGTTAAAGAATGGACTGCCACATCAATTTTCACAAAATAGGGGATCTGCTGGTAAAAAGTGGCTTAAATTGTTTTTAAGCCGACATCCGGATCTACGATTTAGAAAACCACAAGGTGTATCTGCAGCAAGGGTGAAAGGGTTTACAAAAGAAAACTGCGATTCATTTTTTAAGCTATTAGAATCTACCCTTGAAAAAATTAAAATGGATCCGTCTAGGATTTTCAATGTTGATGAAACAGGTGTGACCACCGTGCAGCATAAACATACGAAAGTATTAAGCCTACGAGGAAAAAAGCAAGTGGGTGCCCTTACAACATCAGAAAGGGGGGCACTTGTGACAGTAGTGACCTGCATGAATGCGACAGGTGTGTACGTTCCCCCGATGCTTATTTATCCTAGGAAAAACATGAAACCGGAATTGCTTAATGGAGCTCCACCAGGAACGGTTGCAAAATGTCATCCATCTGGATGGATGCAACAAGATATTTTTACATCCTGGCTTCATCACTTTATAAAGCATGTAAAACCGTCTGAGGAAGATCCAGTCGTTTTAATTCTCGATGGCCACTACTCGCATACTAGAAACATTGACGTGATTAACTTAGCCAGAGACAGCTATATTCACATAGTTTGTTTGCCTCCACACAGCACTCACAAATTACAACCTCTGGATGTAGCCTTTATGTCTCCATTCAAGATATATTATGCGGTGGAAATAGAAACCTGGTTAAAGCATAATCCGGGCAGAGTAGTAACTGCATATCAAGTGGCAGAGTTGATGTGAAGAGCCTACTTACGAGCCGCTAGTGTGGCGGTTGCAGTGAACGGATTCCGAAAATGAGGTATCTTTCTATTAAATAAAAACGTTTTTAGAGATGACGATTTTGCCATACATTTAAGAACTGAAAGAGATGCTTTTCCTGAAACTGAAGACACTGGTTGCGACGTTAGCACTGATGACGATGTTCCGTTATCTACGCTAGCTAAAAAGCTTCGTCCGGAAAATAACATAGGAAGACTATCCTTACCAAGTTGCTCATCGACTCCAACATCTAATAGAGTGTTTGTTAAACCAGCTGAAATAAGTCCTTTGCCCACATGCTCTTTTCAAACTTCCAATAAAGGAAGAAAACGTGGTTCGGCCGCGATCATAACTGAGTCTCCATATAAAAAGCAGCTGGAAGAGGATATAGCCAGAAGGAATTCAAAGACTAAGGTTGTCACTAAAAAAAATTCAGTTCAGTTTACCAAAAAAGATGATAGAAAGAAAAACACAAAACGAATTGATAAGAATATTAGCTCATCAAGTGAAGATGACGATACGGAAATAGAATTCATAGACACTAGTGACGATAATGATGTGGATAACGAAGATGCCGAATGCTTTTATTGTTTAAACTTGTATTCTCAAGACACTAGGGGAGAATCATGGATTCGATGCACTATGTGCTTTCGTTGGAGCCATGAGGTGTGTGCCGGGATTGGAAAACATAAAACATTTGTTTGTGAATTTTGTTTTGATCAATAAGTTGTACTGTTCTTTAAAATCCAACAATATTTTTTTATACTAAATATGTGCCATTCCAATAATAAAAGTGTTTTAAAAATATTGAGTCGCTTTGTTCGGTTTGGATGTTCCTAATACCGGACAGTGCGATATTGAGAACCCCTACTATCCGATATTAGGATACCTGTTTTAAAATTATGTGTTTTACACTATTATAGTAGTTTTTACTTTTTTTCAAAATTTTTGAAAATTCGGTTATAAAGCACTATCGAGTCAAAAAAGGGAGGCTTTCTACATAAATTTTATAAAAGAAAACTCTGCTGTAGTTAACCGATCGTATTTTACAAGTTAAAAGGAAAAAGTATCCGATATTTGGCTACTTTCCTCTACCCCTTAAATGTTTATAGTGGACACGAAAGTTGTCAAAATAAAACCGCTTCTTGGTTTAAAGAACGAGCTATATCAACTCCAAAAAATAGCACAGCACATGACATAAATCTAGCTTTATTGGAAAAAATTACTGCTCCACAATTAACATACTACTCAATAGATGTAGTTATAGAGCAAGAAAATGCGGTCAATTATCCTGTCGGGCTCCTACACTCTCTAAACCCTTCAGAAATCGCTCCTCATGAGTTAACTTCAAAAGTGGGGGTACCAGTAATGTTTATTCGAAATTTAAAACCACTAAAATTGTGTAATGGAACACGGCTACAGGTTAAAACATTACAAAACAATGTAATAAAGTCTACTATTATTTCTGGCTCTGGTCTGGGAGAAACAGTTTTTATACCACTTATCCCTTTAATTCCGACAGACTATCCTTTTCAGTTTAAACGTTTACAGTTTCCTTTAAAGCTTTGTTAATAAAGCTCAAGGGCAATCCTTAAGAAGAGCTGGAATAGACTTGCGCTACGATTGTTTTTCCCATGGTCAACCCTATGTCGCATGCTCTAGAGTAAGTTCGCGTAGTAGCTTGGCTATTTTACAGCCAGAGAATGCAACAACAAACGTGGTTTATAAAGAGGTACTCAAATGAGGCGATTTAAGTACCTCTTTACATCCTTTTCATTATAGTCATATACGCGAACGAAGTACAATATATTTACTTAAGATAGTGTAATAAAAAACTTTTTACTTATTATATACTTGGTTTATTTTAAAATATTGCATAAAAAAGGTTTTTGTGTATTAACTAAAACAATAATAATTGGTATTAAAAAACAATATATTATATTATATTTTATTTCAATTAAATTAAGATTTTAGCAAGTATTTCGTAGGTCTCCCTTGGATTCAATCATCGCCTGTAATCTTCCAGACACTGATTTTATCAATTTTCTTGTAAAACTTGGACAAATATTATTGTATTCCATTGTAAAGAACCTTCCACGGCTCTGGTCACCTAAGAAATCATGGTTCTTGGAATTAAACCGTGTCAAAATGGAATCACTCTCCGACGTTTCGCCTTCGATTGAACGAGGCATCTTCAGGGATCTTTACTTCACGAGGTCGGAAAACTGAATGAGCTCGGAATGATTTAGGCCTCCTGTTTAAACTGACCTGTTTCCATTTTTAGAATCCCGACACCCATTTAAGAACTTTGGCTTCTTTCTTTATATTTATAACTTGTTAAGTGGAATATTGGTGTTTAGATGCAGCAGATTCTACAATTTTTTTGTTTCTAATACATCGTTAATATTCCTTAAGCCTAGTGGGTAAGGATCACCTAGTTTCTCCAATATAGACATCACCACAGGAATAAGGAATTGCCTTTGTAAAGGCATAATGTCCTTTGGTGATCACAAACATTGTCTAGTTTTTTTGGGTGTGTGTGTGTTGAAGTTTGTACGTATGTTGGACCCGCGAAGTAACCTTGCAATCTTATTTGTAGTTCGGCGTAAAAATGAAAGAACTACACTTAATAACACTAATAGGGAGTTAACGATAAAAAGTGTAGTTTGTCCATTTATACTCGGACCACAGACAAGGTTGCAAGGTTACTTCGCCGGTCCAATATATGTTCAATCTTCATCACACTCAGAAAACCAAAATTGTAATAATTTTTTTACAACTTGTCCTTTAGTTAGCCAATATAATCACAAATTAGATATTAAAAATTTGCACTTGAGTTACACAATAGTTTAATAGTATATCATTAGGTTTAGGTTTTTCTATTTCTATTCTATTTCTATTCTATTCTAATTCCTTCGATTTTACCGTCACAGTACTATAGTCATTTAACTTTTATCTACATTCATGGACAAAATTGTCGAATATTTTTTATTACCACAATTACTGGAAAAATGAGTTATACAATTGCGACGTAAACCTATATATATTTATAGTATTTATTTAGTAGGCGGGTATATTCCACTGTTTTGAAATACTACGTTTTTCTGGTGAAATTAAGAAACTTATAGTGATCTGGACCGGTATTTTCTACTTTTTGGAATAACAGTATGCCACCAGTTAGGCGCTGCCCTGAAGCTGAAGCAGTCCAAATTGTAACCCCTTCTAATGAAGGATTTAGGCAAAAAATATTGCGAGACGTCTCGGTAAGACTCAATCTACAGTATCAAAAATTTTAAGTAGGTGCAACGGGACTGGAAATTACCGACAAAGGCTTCAAGGGCGCAAAAGCTGTAAAACACCAATTGATTATCTATTCTTTACGAAATCGCACATACCGAATCTGAGACAAGATGTTAGTACAAAAACAGTTAGGCGAAGATTAAAAGAAGCAAATTTAAATTCAAGAAAGCCTGCGAAAGTTCCACGCTTTCTCCAAAACCCCCAAATTGCTTGCTTACAATTTGCCAGAACATATGCTGGTTGGACTGCAGCAATGGAAAAATATCCTGTTCACGGATAAGACTAGAATTCAGTTCTACAAAAGAGTTGGGGAACGATATGCTAGCTGCGATCGCATATAGACCGTTAGTTTGGGAGCTGCCACAATAATTCTTTGAGGAGGTATTAGTTTTCAAGGAAGCATCGAACTCGTCAAAGTGACTGGACGTATGATAGGTAACATGAATGTCGAAACTATCTTGCAAGATCATGTTTTGTCATATGTTGGCCATATTGGATATGACAGATTCGTATTAATGCACGATAGCGCTCGTCTACATGCAGCTGGGAGAGTGAGCACTTACCTCGATGAGGTTCATATTGAAAGATTAGACTGGCCACCATAGAGCTCGGATATGAACCCCAAAGAGCACCTCTGGGATAAATGCGTGTATATACCAAATAACGGGTGTACGCAAACTTTTGCAATGTGCAATTCGTGTATATCATAAATATATTCTCTCTCTATCAATAATAGCTTCTAGACCCTATTTGGAATTTAAACAGAAATATGAAACTTGCTCACCGGGAAAATTTACCAGCCCTTAAACGTAATTTATTTTAAAATGCACTTCTTTTAGGCTTTCGGTTTTCAATACCCAACTCAGATTAAAATAATGTAAAAAGTTTGGTACCAAAAACGTAAATAATTAAACAAAAGTCGATCTTAATTAGGCTGCTCTAACGACGTTGCGTTATAGAGATTGTTCTCGTTAAGTTTTCTTGCGGTAAATTTAATCCTTTCATACGGATTAGGCGATGCAATTTAAACGGGCGGCAGTCGGTGGCTGCAAAATTGTCGGCTCGGTTCTACGATGAAATAGGCAGTTTTAATTAAAGACATGTTCGGCACTCCGACCAATTTTAGACTTAATATGTGTGTATGCAGTTAGGGCTCGGAATGTGACATCGGGCATAATTTGAAAAAGGTCTAAAATTTATTTGGGGTCTTGTTTTAAGACAAAATTGCTGAATAATATAAGTATATTATTTAACATGTAATATGTCAGGTTGTCCCTGTGGACTCTAGGTACGTGTATTAGTCGTGTGCGCTACCTTAGGTGTCTAGTATATCTCTCTAGTTTTGATTAACAAACGTCCGCTAGTCCCACACATCCGGTTACGCATATATATATATATATATATATATATATATATATATATGCCATAAATTTATCTGTAAAAATCTAATTTAAAAAATTTTGATATATAAAAGTTAGGAATACTAGACGTTTTTTTGTACAGCTGCAAAAATATTTATATATTTATTTAATATTTATCTAAAATAAATTACGACATTAAAAATGACAACAAACTGTGAAACCCGTTTCTGAAAATTTTAAGCAATTCAGAAGTTATGGGGGAAAATAATTTTTTTGACATGTCAATTTTTATTTAATTACCTCAATAAAATGTACCTAGCGTATTTGAAAATGAAATTATGGGGGAACATTTTTTTGACAGATGTCAAAAAAAATTTCAAATAAATAACGCCCCTAAAAGTTACATGGAACTGTGAATACCGTCTATAAAAAAATGAAGTAGTTCAGAAGTTACAGGAAAACAAATTTTTTTTTGAAGGCTGTCACAATATTTTTTTAAAATAAATTACTTTCCTAAAAGTTACATCGAATTTTGAAGACCGTATTTAAAAAATTTAAGCAGTTTTAAATTTAAGGAAATAAGTAGTTATAATATGGGAGCGCCTCCTCCTCCTCCTCTTCCTCTCTCTCATGTCCCTCATTCTTAACTTCCTCCCCTTTTATTCTCATTCGCATCATATTTTTAATTTTTTCTCTTTGTTCTCCCACATTTGATTTTGCATTCTTAAGTCTTATAAATAGGTGCATCATGATCATTTTAGTATGCCGAGGCACATTTACTAAGCTGTGCTCGAGTTGCGTAAAAAGTTATTTTTGAATTTTTCCACCAATTTTGTATAAAACAAAAAGAAAAAATGTGTCAAGTAATAAGTGAATTATGTGTAATCGGGAAAAATTAACTACAACTATCAGACAGTTAAAAGTTAAATATCTCAATTTCTTTGAAGTGATTTCGAAAGATGAATACACCAAGCTGTTTTATCCACTGAAACGAGATTATTTGGAAGCAATTGACTGTTGTGATGATTATTTAGAAGGAATTATAAGCCTTACTACGTTTTTCAATACATTTGGGAAATCATACTTTGTAGGAGAATTAAGCCACCTAATAGAATTTATAGGAGAAGATTGCCAATTTATACCTGCTATTATTGCAACCCAAAAGAGGTTTCAATTATACGAAGATAAAAAACAGGTATTATCAAAGAAAGTTAATCCTATTCGCAAGAGACGTCCCCCTACATATTTAAAATATTATGTTAAATAAATGAAATGGCTGAGTTGCTGATTGCAGTTAAATTATTAGAGGAGAAATTTAGTAATCTTTCAAAAACCTATTTCTCATATTGTATGGCAAGTGGTCCGGAGTGGATAGACTTTTATTGTAATCAATCTGAGGAATTCGTAAAGGCTGCCCTCTGTTGCAACAAATACATTGAAACATTAAATTTTTTTCAACTTATTCAAGATCTAAAAGATATTGGCTTTGGTTACTATTTAAAAGACTTGAAGCAATTTATTGACGAGGATACTATTCTTCAAGAAATTGAAAAGGAAGAATAAATTTAATAATATTTACAATGGAGCAAATGGTTACTGAAATGTATGAAGAGTTTATTATATCTGCTGCATACTTCCAATATTTATCAATTGTAGGCGAAGAAGACGCAGAAGCACAAGATTTGTCAGCATATGTTAATAATATAGATCGAATGAAACAATGTAAATTAGCCGCTAAATTTTGTAATGATTATTTAAAATATAAAAATGAGTATGAACTTTTAAATGAATTTAGAAAATTAGATTTAAGGTATCATATTAATTGTATTCAATCATGGTTGGTTAATGCAAAATAAAAAGGTAATTAAGTTTTTTTTTTATATTTTTATTCATTCATAAAACAATTGTCATATAAAAATAACACATTTGTCAAAGCACACATACAAGGTGATTTTGAATGATAGAAGCATTTTGGTTCCATTAGCTTTAGCGCTGGTTGTTCATCTATTTCAATCACAGGCTTTTTAGAATATTTCTGTATAAAATCCTTTTTTTCGCTTCCTTTTACAAAAACAAAATCTGCTTTCTTCGTAAGTGTTTCAATTATTTTTGGGAAATGATGTAATGGAGTAAATCCATTATTCCAATGTATACAATGATAATTTTTCGTTAACCATACCGCCTGCTTGTGACAATCAGGTGAAAGAAACTCCATTGGAAAAGGCTTTTTAAAAATGTAATGAGTCATTTCATAACCATCAAAAGCTGCAAGCTCTTTCGGTATAAATTTATTTTTTTCATCCTTGAATCCTTGAATATCTATAACCAATCTCATATTTTCAAAGCAGCAAATTTTTTAATGAGACTTTTTTTACTTGAATAATTTGCAATTTCTTCTTTCAGTTGATTAATTTTAAAAATAAATTTTTCAATTTGTAGTTGTAGTTTTGATGTCATGACTAAAACTAAAAGCTTTTGAAAATTTCTTTAAATTAAATCGAAATATGAAAATAGTGGGGATAAAGTTTATAATTGTTTCACAATTTTAGTAAGAGGGTTGTAGCTAAATAATTTGTCATGTAAAATAAGACAATAAGCAGAAGTATCTTTTTTAATTGCATTGTGTGTCTCAAATTCAATTCTCATTACTACGGATCCCGTTTGAATTGTTTCTTTTTGATGGGAGCAATCAATATGTGTAATAGGACTAATGTTTTTGAATTGTTCAGGATTAAAAATGGGTTCATTTGGAACACCATAGTAAGACTGTCTAAAGTTGGCAAACATTTCGTATAAAGCAGAAAATTTGTTTTCTTCGAAATTTAAGTACAAATCGTGATAAGGATATCTTTCAGAATTTAAATATACTCTAATATTTGACAAGGTAATATTGTCAAATTTACTCATATCTTTAACAATTTTCCCTTTTCTGTTTTCTTGAAAGCCAATCACAACATGACGAGGAGCTTCTAGTTTACTAGTTGTTTTTACCGGCCATGTGTGACGGGTTGTTTCAGTTAGAGAAGAATATTCAACAAGTTCCCAACTCCTGAATCCTATCAATATATCTTTATTTGATTCTAATATTTTTGATAGAGCAAGTTGTTGTGGCATATCAACTAAAATGTGAGGAACTTTCCAATAAATTTTATCGAAAGTAACCAATGGAGTGTCAGGAGCAGTAACAAGGTGTGCCGGATCTTCTTTGAAAATAACACCATCTAAATCATCAGTTGATCTAATAAGAACCAATTCCTGTTTCATATTCATAATAATTTTTCTGTAATCTTCAAAAAATCCTAAAAGCATTTTTAGTGGTATGGATACGGAGAATTTTCCATCATTATCAACTAAAATTGTATCACCTTCTTTCCGATGTGGAAACCAACCTGCATTTTCTAGTTTTAAACTTTCGTTGGTATTGTGAGAAAGGTAGCTTTTTAAGGTTGATGCTAATCCAACATTTCTTATTGAATCTATAGTAATTCCGTTTAGTTCATAGCGGATTTCTCTGAACAAAAAGGCTATACCATTGTTAATAAATAGCAATTCTTTCTTATATTTACCTTCTGTATTAGTTAATTTTCCTTCGATATAAAGTAAACTATCTGATGGTAGAGTGTAAGCATCGAGTTCTTGAATTGGGATCCTTATTTCATCATTGTAATCGAATTTTGAAGAAATATATGGTTGATATGTGTGAAGCTCAGAACTGACGATGGAATTGTCTACATAAAGCTTTTCGTTTACGTTTAATATGTACATTATTTTAAAACAGTGAAACCCAAGGATGTGAGAAATTTACGATTATCTCGTCTTAACTTGTTGGTGTTGGATTTGATACTGAACTGTTGTTTAGGCTTTTTCTTTTTATAAGTTTTTACTTTGTTGATAGTGGTAGGGGCAAGTCTCATCCCAAGGGCTCTATTATATCTAACAACCATTTTATATTTCACTTGTTTGTAAATGCAACCTTACTGTTATAGTTTCTCCTCTAAAACTGATAAGTTCTCCGTCTTGATCAACTATTTTAACTGTTATATTGTTAATTGCTTTGACGCTAACTGGAAAATACAAAATGGGCAAAGGAGATTCAACTATTTTATACCCTGGAGCTACAGTTGGATAAAACTGGTGAATAATATGAACAGGTTTACCATTATTGTAAGAACCGACACAAATATTACAGTCAATACAAATAGCATTCACCTTAGTTATTTTTGCAACATTATCTGATTCTTCCTCTTTCATAGCTTCTAGTATCCTGCTATTAAAACCCAACATTTTTCCTATCGAATCTTCCTTGGTAAAATCAATTATTCTACTACACATTAAAAAAGTTTTTAGAGTATTAACATTTGCTTTTAAAAGAAAAAAAATTTTTTCATTCGGAAATAAATCTTCTATACTTTCTCTTATGTATGTTTCTATATCTGTAATGTCATAAGTTCCGTCGGGAATAACAATTACTTTATTATCTATATAAAATTTATTATATCCTTCTTTTATATTGGGGATAGTCATAAACGTTTCAAAATCAGCTAAACCCAGGTAATATTGTTTTTCATCCTCTAAATATATGGGCGGATTAAAATCAGCAGACAAAACAGAACTGTTTCCTGATATGGCAATTGTGGTAGACATTGCAGTTTATTTATGAATGAGATATTACAATAAATAATGAGTTTATATATTTTTTTGCAAAAATTTTAGGGATAGTTGACCACAGTTATATGAATTAAATTTTTGTTTATTTTCATAAGTATAAAATACATCCACTTTGCCATTCGAATTAAAATATTTGAGAAGTTCTAAAGGTGGTTTTAAATTTCCATAACTATCAAAATATATTACATTTTTGTTATTTTTAATATAAGCAGTCCAATGAGATCCTTTATTTTGTTTTTTATCCAAATTTACAATACCACATTCTTTCAGATTAATTTTTTTTGGAAGTTCATCGAGCATAAAAACACCTCTAAAGCCAGTTATTTTTAACAGCTTTACATATTTAATAATATCATTGTTCGTAAGTGCTCTTTTTGGAAAACTTATTTTGAGTTTTTTTTTTGTCTGATTGCTTTCATTTTGACGGATCCTCCTTTATAAGGTCTAATAAATAGTCCCTTTCCTTTATATGGTCTAATATATAATCCTTTACCTTCTTTAGAAGCATTTTCCATTGCAATATTATGTCTATGTATTTCTTCTAGTTGCTGTTTAGCTGCTTTAGCATCATTTACTGCCTTAGCAATTCCTGCCGCGCCTCCACCTAGTGCACCCAGGGCGCCAAGAATGGGAAACAAAAGAGGTAGAAATCCTCCAATTTTTTTGGGTGTTCGAATGATACGTTTTTTTCTCAATTTAAGTTTACCCCCTTTTGTATTTTTTAATCCCAAACCGAACTTTCTTTTACCCTTCATTATTCCTGCAACACTTAAAGCTGCAATTTTTTCACCAATAGAAGAATCTTTAGCTTTTACCCTATCCCAGGCTTTTTTTTCTAATATTTGGTCAGATATGTGTCTTTTTGATAAATCTTCAGTCTGAGAGTAAGATATATCATGTTCTTTGCAAGCGGAATCCAATGGATTTACACCAACGTCACCTCTAGTTAATCTTTTTTCCAAGTTGGTGCCGGGACCACAATAATTATATCCTGGTATATGAACTTCGAAAGGTAATTTACTAATTAATTTATTTACTAAACCAGAGCCTTTTCTATTACGTCTTTTAATAGTTTTTTTCAACTTATGACGACCCACAGTCATTGAAGTTCTTTTTATACTAAAAACACATTGACATTTTTCTGGTATAAATACTTTTACAGCTAAAAATATTTACTAGTGTGATTAAGAATGAGGATTGAAAAACAAAAATTCTCATTACCAGTAAATAATCATGACGAAAAAATTTTAAGTAAACAGTTGAGAAAACATGGTGACTTATTTTGCGGTGGTTCAAAAAGAGGGCTTATAGTTGGTTGCAGTGGTAGCGGTAAAACCAACGTTATGCTTACACTGCTCGAGCATCCTAATGGAATTAGGTTTGAAAATGTCTATGTTTATTCAAAGTCATTAGATCAACCAAAATATGAATATTTAAGGAAGTTGTTAAAGCCTATGAAAGAAATTGGATACTTTGAATATGATAGCGATGAGAACATTATTTCACCTCATGAGATAAAGCCAAATTCCGTTATCATTTTTGATGATATTCCTTGTCATAATCAATCTATTATTAGGGACTATTTCACGCATGGAAGGCATAGAAACACCGATTGTTTTTTTATTTTTCAAGGATATTCCTCAATCCTTAAACGTCTAATTCGAGAAAATGCAAACTTATTAATTTTATTTAAACAGGACTGTTTGAGTTTAAAACATATATATAATGACCACTGTATATTGGATATGACATTTGATCAGTTTAAAAATATTTGTGCTAACTGTTGGATGGATCCATATGGCTTTCTTGTAATTGACAAAGATTGTGAAGTAAATCACGGCAGATATAGGAGTAAATTCGATTCCTTTATATATTTATAAAAGTAAAAAATTTGCAGTTTTATTTCATTTAAAACTTGTACAGCATGGATAAACGTTTAGCTCGAGAATTAATAAAATCGAGACAAGCCGTGAAGCAGAAATATCAAAGCTTGAAATTAGCTACTTCTACTGCTCAGTCCGAATTAGAACAAACTTATAGACCAATAACACAACCACTTAAACAGCTAATTTCAAGTATTGGTAAATCCGAACCATTCGATTTAAAAGAAGAAAGAGTTTCAAAGTATGAAGAATTCAAAACACCTACAAAGCTTTATAAAACATCAACTCCGACGAAAAATATTCAGAAAACAGGAAAAACTCCGTTACTCCCTACAGAACTACCAACATTTTTAAATGACAGTAGTATCACTTCTTCCTCTCCTGTAGTACAACCATTGTCATCAACTGTTATAGCAGAATCTTCAGATCCTTCTAGTGACACAACAACAAATTTAAACTTGTCAGACATATTGGAACAAACTAGAAAAACAATTCAAACCTATGTTGGTACACCATCATATAAAGATTACTTAGCAGATTTTCATGAATTACCCAGATCATATATTGATGAGGGTGTGAAAGATACACAACATAAATTTGACCATTATTACGGAATAGTTCATGACCTCGAAACGGATAAGTTTTCTTTTGGTTTAACACAGATACCGGTAGAAATTATTGGAAAGGACATTAAAGTGGGAGGAATAACGTACACAGGCACGCCAGGTTTATACGAATTGCTTTTCAAAAAAGAACCGATAGGTTATAAGAAGGAAGATTTAGATAATTACATGAACATTCTAGCTAAAACAAATGTATATCGTAGGAATTTTGATTCAAATGAACAAGTTCAAGGAAATACATCACACAAATATGTTACAATAATAGGACCATATTTACAAAGAAAGGGGATTACAAAGACAAAAACCTTGCCAAGATTAGTTACAGCATTTAACAAACCACAACCTCCGTTTAGAACAACTAGAGCCAAATCTACAGGAAAGGGATTAATTTTGAAAACAAACAGATCAAATACAGACTATGTATACTGGAATAATGTAAACGAAATTGTTGATAGGCTACGTTTATTAATTTCATCAAGTGATGCGGGAAATAATGCTCATAGTAACGAGATTATCTCTATTATTGAAGAATTAAGAGAAGATAAAGTAATACTATAAATAACAGCTATCAAATATAATCATATTTATTGTTTAATGAAAGCTCAACATGACAGTTGATAAATTTGGACGCCATATTTCAAAACAAAATCAAGAGAGAATAAGTGACATTAATAATTTAAAAAGGAGATTAGGTGAAAATGAAACAAATAATGAAATCTTTGCTAAAAAGCTTAAGGTTTTTGATGAAAATTTTTTAAAGTATGAAAACCAGATTAAAGTATGTTATACCTCAATTGAAAACGTTAATAAACAGTTGCTAACGCTAAATCAAATAAGTAAAGATTTGCAATTTTTAAATGAACATGTTAAAAAGGAAGACAAAAAATTAAGTGATGATATCAACAAAATTAATAAAATAATGGAAACAAATATAAGAGAAGTAATAATTGAAAAACACAAGGAAAAAATTAAACAATTAAGAACTTTTATAAAAAGGTTAGATGATGAAAAAAAAAGAAATCAAAATAGCATTCTTAACAGTAGAACAATTGACCAACTCACTTTGGAAGAAAATCAACAATATATTTCCTTGGAAAATATAATGTCCAGTGTAATTAAGAAATTAGAACAAGAATTAAATAAAACAGAGGAGGAATTAAAAAATAGTGATAGTAGATCAACTACTTTCTTAACTGGAGAGATAAAAAAATCCTTTAATGCGTTAGAAAAGGAGATTACTAAAATTAGTAAAATTTTAAATGAAAAAAGTTATACAATACAAATTGATAAATTGAATGAATGGGAAAAAACATATAAAAGTTATATTTCGAATTATTACAAAACATAGAAAGTGAACTTCCTTAAAATTGAATAAACAAGTTTGTTGTCATGACAACCGTTAAACAGCAAGTCGTTAATGAATTACATAAACCTGCTAGAAAAAACTACAAACGCAGAAGGGTGGTAGTGAAAGGGTTAAATGATCTTTTTCAAGCTGATTTGGTTGAAATGTTACCCTATGCCAAATTTAATAAGGGATTTAAATATATCTTGATTACCATAAATGTATTTTCTAAGTATGTTTGGGCCGAACCGTTAAAATCTAAATCTGGAAAAGACGTAACAGCGGCAATGAAAAAAATATTAATCAGTGCAAAAACTCCACCAAAAAACTTGCAAACGGATAGAGGAAGAGAGTTTTTCAATGTAAATTTTCAAAATTTGATGCAACAATTTCGAATTAACCATTATAGCACGTTTTCCAATTTGAAAGCGAGTATAGTAGAAAGAGTGAACAGGACTTTAAAGAATAATATGTGGAAAATATTTAGCATTCAAGGAAATTACAAATGGTTTAATATATTAGCGGATATTGTAAAAGATTATAACAATACAAAACATTCTTCAATAGGAATGAAGCCAAAACAAGTAAATAAAACAAATGAAAATAGAATCTTGAAATCTGCATTTACTCATGCTAAAACGTTAGATATAAAATCTCCAAAGTTTAAAGTGGGTGATCACGTACGAATAAGCAAGCATCGAGAGGCATTTTCAAAAGGTTACACACCAAATTGGTCAAATGAGATATTCCACATTAAAGAAGTTAAGATGACAAACCCTTGGACATATTTAATTCAAGACGAAGATAATCAGGACATTCTGGGTGGTTTTTATGAGCAAGAATTACTAAAAGTAAAGCATACCGATGTGTATCTTATTGAGAAGATTTTGAGAAGGAAAGGAAACAAAGTTTATGTGAAATGGTTAGGACTTGATAAAAAATATAATACATGGATTGATAAAAAAAATATTGTTTAATTAAATTGAAATTAAATTTTAGTTAAATTTGTTTTATTTCTGTTCCTCACTTTATGCTTTAGCTGATACAAATTACAAAGTCTTAATGTGCTAATTAATTTCAAATAAAATTCACATTTACTAAACTAAAATTTTATTAAGTAAAACATCAAATACAATTTTTATTAAAACGTGTCAAATATATTTTATTTCTATGTTCCTCAGATAATATCGAATCTAGAATAAGTTTACAATCATTTATTCTTTTTTCAAAACGGAGTCTATCTAAGTACCACATCTGAAAGTTACTCCTACGGGCTTGTCTGTAAGCAAAGCTCCACTTCACTAACACATGCACCTTATTGTTCTCTTCCAGAAAAGATATTGTTTTCTTCGTAATATTTTCTTTTTGATCCATTTTCATTGTTTTCTTCGTAATATTTTCGTTTTGTTCCATTTTGCTTCAATTTGTTTTCCATTTGTTCAGGATATAAAGCAAGTAATTCCATCATAGTTGAAACATTTTCACTGTTAGGATTTTCTGTTGGACTTATTATATTATAAACATGCGTACACAAGTCGCCACAATCAGATGAAATATTATTTTGAAATATTTTGAAATATGTATTGAATTCTTGCCTTTTAAGTATAGATAATCTATAATCAATAATTTCCTTTAATCGCCACAAATTGTCCAAAGACTCTTGTCCTAAGTATATGAAGTGTGGGCCTTTTGTAATTTGTAGAACAGGGGTATCATTTATTTTCTGAACCTGCAGATGAATGTTGTTTATATTCACACTGGTTTGATCAACTTGAGGAAAGTAGAAATTGTTTACAATAATTCCTTGATGAACACAAATGTCTTTCCAATTTTCTTCGGTTAGTGCGATTGAAAATCCAGTTTTTCCACCAATTACAATTTTTGGAGAAAAATCATTTAAACTAATGCCAACAAGAACAAATTTTGACAAAGAATTATTTAAAAAATAAATTTTTGAATTAAGAAGCGTTTCCAAAGGTTTATGAACCACGGCGTTGTTCATAATGACTAAACGAGACTGAAACATATTGTGTTATTCTTGTACTTAAATATTCTCATCCCCACTTTCTTTAAAGTTTCGTTTAAAATGGATTAATGAAAAAATAGATTTCCAGTTTGAAATTTATAATAAAGATAAATAATTAAAATGGTAATGTATAAAAATAATGCAAAGTTTAATGTAACACTAATGATGGAAAAGTAATAATTTTTGAATCCGTCATAATAATTGGTACAGTTGGGGGTTAAAATTTGTAACTGATTATTTTTAAACTCTAACCTTTCTATCCAATTTGTATCAAAAATAGATCGATTTGGATAATGATACAAAATTTTAAAAAATTTACTTGCATTTTCATTTCCATTTATTCGTTCCATCCAACTAATTGTACTATTGTTAATTAATCCAATTTTCATAAATTTACAATATTTACTTAGAGTGACGTCTGTTTTATTAGAAAAACATATTTCACACTGTGTTACGCCAGGGGGATGATGAACATAAAAAACATTTTGGAAAATAAAATAAAGAAGAATAAATTGAGATCTACTGATAGTCATTAAAACAAATTAATAATAATATTCCAAATTTATTAACATTAAGCAGATACTTTCACCACGAAAGCAAAAGCAGTTGTAAAAAAATAACAATAAAATACTTAATTTAAATATATGTAAAAGTTCATAAATAAGGATATTAATAATACTATATAAAATGTGTAGCTTGAAGACTTATTTTGAATGGTTACAATTATTCGATTCCTATTTTTCCATAAACAGTTATTTAAATCACAATTCCTAGCAAATTTCTTATGCTCCACAATAGGATCATCATAACTTAACCAATCAAAAATTTCAATACCACAATAAAAACATTTACAAATATCATTGATTGAAGTATAGTAAAAGCCAGCTCCAGCTAACACTTCTGGTCTCAATTTTCCTTTCCATTTTTTAAAAGTGGAAAGTCGTTTTTCATATGTTTTAAAATAACTGTTATCAATTTCTTTGTCAAAAGTTTCTAAGCACATTTTGTGAAAGACTTATGAAGACTAACTTTGGTTTCAAAAACAACAAATTTAAATACCTTATAATATCTACATAAATATATCTAAATCTTCATGTTCTGCATTCCATTGATACAAAGCAATATCTTGGTGTCCCCAAGCTAATGTATTAAAACTATAGGGAATTTTATACCGCTTATCATCTTCGGAACTCAAAGCCAATTTATTAATTAACTCTGTAAAAATTGTATGTTGTCTAGATCGAAAAACATACATTGAACAAAAGGTTTTAGAATGATTTTCAACAACATCTTTATAATGAATAAAATCCAACTGCTTTTTAATTGCACTTTTTTTAACACCTTTTGCTTTTTTTGTTAAACTGTTTTCCGTTTTAATACAATATGCTTTTGCTCCAGTACCAAAGAAAGTAGTAATGGGTTCACCAGCATATTCATCTTTGAATTTTCCTATAACTGACTTTGTAATAGGCATTTCATGAATATTATTAAATTCATAATTAGATGTGTCAAATTTGTGAATATTTTTTATCATGTCAGAATAAATATTTGGAGTTGTGACTTCTAAAATGAACGAATCGGTATCGGTGTATAAAAGTGAAATATTTTCCTGATAAAGAGGTTTTAAAAAATTATAAAAGAAATCATACATGACAGTTTTAGATATATCTAATATTGAGAAGCCTACATATATTGGTTTATTGTAAGTAACTTGAATCTTTTGCATTTGAATAGCTACCAAGTTTTCAGAAAATATTGTTAAGTCCTTGAAATATGGTTTTGCAATTAAATTCTCAGCACCATCTTTTCTTCTATTTTTTTCCCACTCTGTAACAAGTCTTACGTCAATTCTCCTATCAACATTTTCCATAGTCTTGCCATAAATACTATTATTTGCCAACTTGTAAGTATTACGATCAAATTCATTCTTTGAATCATTTCTTAATCTTGAATTCAAGTCTATATATTTTTTCAACCAATCAGATTGAGAAAACTGTAAAACTCTATGAACTTTAGTTAACTTGAGTCCATGTTCCAAACATTGTTTTAATAATTGATAGTGAATAACATATTTTGATTTATCATTTAAATTGGGTATTAATTTTATGCATTTAGAATTTGGCGGTTTAAAGTTTTCTGGACAAAACGGAAAATCGTTATGATAGGAATGTAGACTTGTAGGATATTCTAAATCAACTTCTAAAACATATCCCTTATTAGATTTTTTAGAAATATTCATAATATTTAAATCATTGATTTCTTTATCTGTTAACCAAACAAAATCTCCCGTTGGAATGTGCTGTGACATTGCATAACCATACAAATTTGTTGCATCATAATAAATTATGTATTTAGTTGGCTTTAAAGGATCAAAATTTAAAAGAAATGGATTATTAGCTTCAGATTTTCTACAAATGCAAGAGCTCACACCACCGCGAACGCTTTTTTTGAAAAAGTGTATCATATCTGGATCAGTTAACAATTCTAACTCTATTCCAGTATAACGCAAACACGCCTCCCAAGATAAACCTGGAAAAGTGTAAAAATGAGCTGGATCGAGCTTATATGTGGATAAACAAGTGCTTCTAAAATTTTCAAAAATATCTGCCAAAAGTAAAGTATCAGAGAGTAAGTAAACGTCGGAGTATTGACCAAGAGATTCACATTTAAACAATTGCCAAACCTTTACAGCTCTTTGGTATTCTGCATCACTGATGTGCTCATCCGTTAAAGTATTATAAAATTGGTCTTTTTG